>JAZHEH010000524.1:600000-878759 GCA_036589455.1 Ateles fusciceps | reverse complement strand
CTGAGAAGACGGACTGTCCCCTTCAGAGGGCCACTTGGCAAGAGCAGTTAAAACGGCCAAGGCTCCACCACTGCAGGAGAGGGGACCCTGATGGCCTCCAGTGGGGGCCTAGCCACGCCTGACAAGGAGCACCGTTCAGCCACCAAGAATGTGACAGCTCTGCCCTAGAAGCAGAACAGACTTCAGGGTGTGGGGGAAGTATTCAGGAGAAGGTGGTCCTGAGCTGGCCAGCTGGCCCCACTGCCTACCGACCCGACGACTCAGGCCAGTGGCTAACGCTTAGTTCTTCGGTCTCCTTGCTGCAAAATGAGGAAGACAACAGCACCACCACCGGGAGATTAGTTAAGGCAGACTTCTTGGCAGGGCACACACGGCAGCCAGGAGTCCCCGAAATACTCAGAACATCAGCCCTTTTTTTTTTTTTTTTGAGACGAGTCTTGCTCTGTTGCCAAGCTGGAGTGCAGTGGCGCAATCCCAGTGGCTCACCGCAACCTCCGCCTCCCAGGTTCAAGCGGTTCTCCTGTCTCAGCCTCCCCAAGTAGCTGGGACTACAAGCGTGCGCCACCACACCCAGCTAATTTTCGCTTTTTTTTTTTTTAATAGAGAAGGGTTTCACCATGTTTCCCAGGATAGTCTCCATCTTCTGACCTCGTGGTCCGCCCGCCTAGAGCCTCCCAAAGTGCTGGGATTACAGGCATGAGCCACCACGTCAGGCATAACACCAGCCTTTATATATTGTTAGTAGCAAAAGCCAAGGTTCAGCGCCGACTATTCAGATGCTATCTCTCTCAGGCTTACGAAAACACGTATGTCAGCTGGGCACAGTGGCTCACGCCTGTAATCCTAACACTTTGGGAGGCTGAGGCGGGAGGATCACTTTAGCTCAAGAGTTAGACCAGCCTAGGCAATATAGTGAGACCTTGTCTCTACAAAAAAATTTAAGAGTAGCCCGGCATCTATGGGCACACCTGCAGTCCCAACTACCTGTGGGGCTGAGGCAGGAGAATCGCTTGAGCCCGGGAGTTTGAGGGTGCAGTGAGCTGTGATTGTGCCACTTTGCTCCCACTGGGTGGGAGAGGGGGACCATGTCTCAAAAACAAACAAAAAACACCTATGTCCATCTGAATAAGGTCAAAAGATCGTGTCAGTGTCTTGCTTATGACAGGCACGGAAGTCATGCAAGATGGTAGCACGGTGGTAAACTAGGCGGAGGATAAATGGGTCTGTGCTATTTCTCAACAGCTGCACATAAATCTACAATTATCTTTTTGCTGGGAAAACAAAGTCCACACTCTTGTGTGGTTGCATATGCACAGATTACCCCTTCGGGGACATACAGAAACACACCACAGGGGGTCATGCCTCCCGGAGCGTCCTGCTTGGGGTCATGGGGCGGGGGTCCCTCTGGACTGCAGGCTCTTCTGTACCATTTGAATTTTGTGCCATGAACATGTATTTAACAGATGCAAAATAACTTTGCTAATTTTTTTTTTTTTTTTTTTGAGACATAGAGTCTCTCTCTGTCGCCAGGCTGGAGTGCAGTGGCACTATCTAGGCTCACTGCAACCTCCGCCTCCTGGGTTCAAGCAATTCTCCTGCCTTAGCCTCCTGAGTAGCTGGGACTACAGGCACGTGCCATCACGCCTGGCTAATTCTTGTGTTTTAGCAGAGACGGGGTTTCACCATGTTGGCCAGGACACGATCTCTGGACCTCATGATCTGCCCACCTCAGCCTCCCAAAGTGTTGGGATTCCAGGCATAAGCCACCACGCCCAGCCTAACTTTGCTAATTTAAAAATAGCTGCCTTCATGCAGAGTTTCTTTATGGGTAGGAAAATGTTCTAAAATTAACCATGGGGAGGGTTGCACACATCTGTGAACATCCTAAAACCAACTGAATCGTACACTTTTTGAAGTGGGTGAGTTGTATGGTTAAACAATCAAGTGATTTAAAAAAATAGCTGGCTGGTCAGTGCCATCTCTTATTGCCTGATAAGCTCCTCCCAGTTCCCAAGGGAGAATGGGAAAGGAGAATTCCATTTCCTGAGCCTCCTGCTGTGTGCGCGGGGCCCTGCTCGGGTTTCTGGCGCTCCTGGCTGGTTAGGTGTTGTTGCAGCAGCAGGAGCAGAGAAGAAGTTTGAACTCTTGGCTTCTGGCTCCCAGCTCCCTTTGTCCCCACACACAGCAGGCCCTGGAGCCTCCAGAAGACTCAGTTTCTGTCCAGGAAACCAAGGATAACCCTCTTCTGCTCCTTCCTTCCCAGGGCCCACCACGGTCGGGTGCCACAAGAAGACAACACCCCACAAAAGAAGTAAAAATGAAATAAAACAAACAAACAAACAAGACAACACCCAGGCCGGGTGCTGTGGCTCATGCCTGTAATCCCAACACCTTGGGAGGCTGAGGCGTGATGATCGCTGCAGTCCAGGAATTTGAGACCGGCCTGAGCAGTATAGTGAAACTTTGTCTCTGCAAAAAATGTCAGTATTAGCTGGGCATGGGGACGCATTCGCGCAGTCCTAGCTACCTGCGCGGCTGAGGTCAGAGGATCGCTTGAGCCTCGGTCGAGACTGGAGTGAGCCACCATGGCGCCACTGCACTCCAGCCTGAGTGACAGAGCGAGACCGTGTCTCAAAAAAAAACAAGGAAGAAAGAAACAAAGAACAGAAGACCCCAGATGTGAGGGCCACTCAGAAGGGCAGGAAGAACCAGCCCTGGTGAGGTGGGGCGCACTGGCAAGGTGGGGAGCAGTGGCGAGGCCCCAGAGGAAGTGGGGCGGGCTGGCTTTACCTTAGGGGCAAACAGCTGCAGGAACTGGACTGTGGAAGAAATGAAAAGCATTCAAAGCGTGTGAACACACAGGGGTTCACATCCAGGTGCCAAGCTCGCCTTGGCACCCTGGGGCTGTGCTCCCAGAAACGGGGGTTCTCCGCAGCCGGCCCTAGATGCTGCAGGTGCCGGCAGTTCATCCTCTTCACACTCACTTCACTTGGAGGGCGTGGCTCAGCGAGAGCCAGCCCCTCAGCCTGCTGGACGCTCCGGGAAGGATTTTAGCCACGAAAATCACCCTGCGTGTGTTTGTCCTGCACAAAACCATCCAGCTGTTTGCCTGACTGGGAGAACATGGGGTTTGTGGCGGGCACCCCGAGGGGAAGCCCACAGAGGGCAGACGGGCCTGGTGCAGGCACCCATCACTGAGCTGGCCGTGTGGAACAGGCAGCCACCTGGATGCTGACGGGCCCCCACAGCCATTCTAGGAGGTAGATTTGGGTGAGAGTTCAGCTCTTTATATTTTTGTGTGCTTTTCAGATTATCCACAGACAACAATGTCATTAAAGAAGAAGGCAGAATGTTTGTGGAGAGGGAAGAAAGCAAGCATGCCTCAGAGGCGGAGAGGAGGGGGATAGCCCCCAAGAACCCGAGAAGCCTCTTCTGGCAGGCACTGACAGTGGGAGGGGCCCACAGCCACATCCCGCCTGCCCCTCCCCAGCCCCGCCACTCACCGGCGGGTACAGCGTGGCCTTCGTGCTGGATGAGCTGCTGGACGAGGCCCCTGTGACGTGGTTCCGGTCGTAGAGGGGCACCCCGCCCCGGCCCCCCCATCAGGCTCACAGAGCTCATCATGGACTTTCCGCATGCGATGCCTGGCGGGGAAGGGACAGGGAGTCAAGTGGCTTCAAGGCTCAGCTGAGCCACCCCACAGACACAGGGCAGTCCCCTCGGCTCCCACTACCCATGAGACCCAGACCGGGGCAGTGTGTCCTGTTGGACATGTGTCCCCTCCCTCTGCCGCAGGCCTCTCTGGCCACTACCAGGGTGAGCTCTCCAGGACTCATCTGAGAAACGAGAGGCACATGATACCTCCCCCAACGGGCCTGTAGCTGGGGCAGGGAACGCAGGAGGGGCAGCACAGAGCCTGCCAGGAACAGACAGGGCCCCGTTCTCTGAGGGCTGCTGTGACCATGATGGTGCCACCACTGCAAGCTTCCAGGAGCTTTTTTATTTTGAGACAGAGTCTTGCTCTGTCGCCAGGCTGGAGTGCAGTGGCACGGTCTCAGCTTACTGCAACCTCTGCCTCCCAGGTTCAAGCAATTCTCCTGCCTCAGCCTCCCGAGTAGCTGGGACTACAGCTGTGTGCCACCACGCCCAGCTAGTTTTTGTATTTTAGTAGAGACAGGGTTTCACTATCTTGGCCAGGATGGTCTCGATCTCTTGACCTCATGATTCGCCCGCTTCAGCCTCCCAAAATGCTGGGATTACAGGTGTGAGCCACCACGCCCGGCCCCAAGAGCTCTTGAGAAGCCTGATAACCCTGCTCCCCAGAGAGAAGCAGGTCACATCTATACCCGCCATCCAACGGGCTCCCACTGAGGCCGGCTTGGGGTGACAGCAGGATAGAACAGGGGAGAGGGAACTCAGGGCTGGGTGGGCAGAGGCAATCCTCAAAGTGGCTTGGAGTTGTGCAGGCACCTGCAGATCTCACAGGACTCTGCCTTCTTAGACATACCATGGTCACCCGTATGATACAAACTAGCGTGGTGCAGCTCTGTGGTGCGGCTGCCCCGCCATCTACAAACACAGCCTGCCTTCCTGGTGCCTGAGCCACGTAGGAACTGCAACCACGCTCAGCCACAAGTCCCAACTGCACTCAGGACAGAGCTGCTTATGGTACAGAGTGGCTCCTTCGCTCTAGAGAGCGCCCAGCTGCCCCACATTCATTTCTAGAGGACATGAGGATTTGTGGACAACACAGCACGTGTCCCACTAGAATACTGAAGGTCAAGTCCAAGGAGTTTCCCCCACACCTACAGTGCCAAAGGGTGGGTTGCTGCAGCCACGCAGGCCTCTGTGTTGAAGGATTCTGCTGCCAAGCACAGGCTCAGCAGGAAAGCCTGAATGCCACGATCGATTAGCAATATCTGCCACATGCACAAGAGGGCCGAGGTAGCGTGTCCCTGATCCACTCCCCAAAGCTGGCCAGACTACTCTCCCGCCTCCTCCAGGTCTTTCCATACCTCAGGTTCCTTACCTGTAAAGGGGCCATGCTGGGAACCACCCGGGGCTATGAAATTGAGGGGCACGTGCGGTGTCCCGCTGACATACTCATGCGGGAGGGCCCGTTGGCCCCCCGCGTAGCGCTGGCACACCACGCGCTGGCACACAAAATAGATGCCACCCATGACAAGAGGGAGAGGATGATGCCAATGACAGGCCCGATGGCGCTGCTGTGAGCTCCAGTGTCGTCTGAGGGTGGCTTGTCGATTTCTGCCAGAGACAGAAAGAGGTGGCCAACATTAGGCACTCTGAAGGGGCTGGCTCTGCCACTGGTGGAGGGTGGGGATAAAGTAGGGGGCTGGGAGGCTTGGCCTGGGGAGCCTGGCCAACCTCAGGGCAACTCGGCCCTTCAGCCTGCACGGCTGCCGCCCTCCCCTTCTCCCACCCCCCAACTCCGACCCTGGCCCCTGTCCAACTCCCCCACAGCCCTCAACACATCCCTGCCAAGGCAACCTGGTATTCACTTCTTCGCCAGGGCCCTCAGTGGTGGCGGAAGGGAGTGTGGCCTGGCCAGCCCAGGTGATGTTGGTGAAAGTGCAAAGCCAGGCAGCCCCTGGTGCCACCCCCCAGGCCACAGGAGGCACAGGCTCTGCTGGGTGGGCTCCTTGTGCCCACCCCACTATCAAGGCTGCCCTGGAGGAAGTTTCCAGGCTCCAGACTCAGCTTTGGCAAAAGCCACATTCACTCTCCCACAGGGCCAGCCCAGCGATCCTGAGAGTGTCCATGATGTCAGAGGAATGGGAGGAAGTGTGAGGGCTCTGCGTGAGGCCTAGCTGCGCATCAACAGCGCCCCCACAGCTAGGGCCCATGGCCATGCTGGAGGCCTGGGCACAGGCCTGTCAGACTGGGAATCTGCCCAGCAGAGGAGGTGACCCTTGGTGATCCCCACCGCTGCCTTCGGGCCCTAAGCCGGACCTGGCAGGAAGGTGCCAAAGCACACACTGAGTCCCTTGAGGAAGCTCCCTTGTCCCCCCCCCCCCAGACTTCTCTCCCTGCTGCAGCCAGAAGAGGAGAGCTCTCAGCCCAGGTCTCTTGGCAGTGAAGGTGTGGCCATGTCCCCAGACTCAATGACTCATTCCTACTTCCTATCTGAACTCAGCTCCCTTCCTGCCTGAATCAGACAGCCTTTCAGGAGCCACCGCCTCCAGGAAGCTTCCCTGACTGCCTTAGCCTCCTACCTCCTAGGTCCTATATCCATGACTGCACAGGTCATGCTACTTGAGGAGCATGTGGGACGTGTCATGTACATGTGTGCACACATGACACGCGTGCATATGTGAACATCCCTCCTCCTTAGCCAGATAGTAAGCCGTCAGGGAGCAGGACCACTGCAGGCCTCAGGGCTAATCTTGCTGCCTGACGGACGCCGCTGAGCGAGGTCCCGTGGGTTCCTGCATGCTGCAGGCACCTGGACACCGTCAGCCCCACCCACCGAGGCGGACTCCATGGCCACCCAGCCCACAGCTCACAGTCTCTCCTCCTGGCCTCTGCCCTAGGAAAGGCTTCCCTGCCTCCCGCAAGGAGCCTCCCAGCCACCTGTGTCTCTCACACAGCCCCTAGCCCCACTGGGAAGGCACGTCTCCTCCCCTAGACCCCACGCTCCTGGGGGAACCCAGCCTGGACGCCCCCCTCCCCATGCCAAAGGCTGGCTCACCACACATGAGCTCATCGGAGCCGTCGATGCAGTCGGGGGAAGGAGTCGCACTGCTGCTTGATGAGGACGCACTGGCCGCTGGCACACCGGAACTGGTTGGGCAGGCAGATGGCTGCAAGGAGGGGTCGCACACTCAGAGAGGCTAGAGGGTGCCCCCAGCCTGCCACACAGGGCCCAGCAACCAAGGTCTGGGCTCCAAACAGAGAGCAGACGGATGGAACCCTTTCTAGGACAGGGGGAGAGTGGTCTAGTGCAGTCTCCACCCTCCCTTGAGGACCCCTGTGGTGAGGACTATGCCATGCACGGGAGGAACTGCCAGGGCTGAGACTCAATGCACCTCCTGCCCCCACCCCCCAAGAGGTATTTGTCAGGTGCCTACTGTGGGAAGGTCCGAGCCATGCAAGTAGTAATAGACCCTGCCCAAGGCTCTACCAGGTTGGGGGGTGGGTGCCGAGGACAAGAACTGCCGTGAGGAGTCTCGCCTCCTGAGAGTGGGGGCCGAGGAGGGCAGTGGTGCCCAGCAGAGCTTTCGGGGAGGGGAAGGAGCAGAACTCACTGGAGGTGCAGCCAGCCCACATGGGAGCAGTGCAGCCATGGCTTCTGGGCAGGGAGGAAGAGCAAGCCAGGGTGCAGACCGCTGCCTCCTCCCCTCCCCCAGATGCCCACCCGGAGGGAGCCATAGCCATGCCCGCCCCAGGGAGCTTGCTAAGTTCCCCCACCTGCCCTGCCCCAGGGGTCCCGCCCTAGGAACGGGAGATAAAGGGACCCTGTCTTTATAATGGATGGCATGATTTTCTGGTAACTGAGAAGGGAAGAAAGCTTCTGAAACAGAGTGTGGAGCCAGGGCTGGCACGAGGGCCTGCCCCTAGTGCCTCAGGGCATACAGGAGGGGCAGCCGGAGTGGGTCTAGGGGGCTCAGATGGTTCCCACGTCTGCCCCTCCAAATTGCAACTGAAATGTGACCCTCACCGGGCGTGGTGGCTCATGCCTGTAATCCCAGAACTTTGGGAGGCTGAGGTGGGAGGATCACTGAGGTCAGGAGTTCGAGACCAGCCTGGCCAACACGGTGAAACCCCATCTCTACTAAAAATACAAAAATTAGCTGGTCATGGTGGTGGGTGCCTGTAATCCCAGCTACTCGGGAGGCTGAGGCAGGAGAGTCGCTTGAACCCGGGAGGCAGAGGTTGCGGTGAGTCTAGATGGTGGCGCCACTGCACTCCAGCCTGGGCAACAGAGCGAGATTCTTTCTCAAGTATAAATAAACTAAAATAAAATAAAACATGACCCCCAAGGTTGGAGATAGGGCCTGGTGGGCAGTGTTTGGGTCATGGGAGCAGATGCCTCAGGAACAGGTTGGTGCCCTCCCTGCGGTAACGAGTGGGCTCTCACTGTGGTTCACATGGGAGCTGGTTGCTTAAAGGAGCCTGGCACCTCCTCTCAAGGTGAGAACAAGAGGGAGAGGTGCCGTCGGTCTCTCTCCCTCTCTCCCTGTTGCTCCCTCTCTTGCCATGTGATGCACCTGCTCCCGCTTCGCCTTTCAAGAGTCAAAGCTTCCTGAGGCCTCACTAGAAGCTGCGCAGTTGCGGGTGCCATGCTGATACTGCCTGCAGAACCATGAGCCAGACAGACCTCTTTCCTTCCTAACCCACCGGCCTCAGGTACTCCTTCATAGCAACGAGAAATGGACAAACACAGGGAAAATTCCTAACCACAGCTCCTGCGAGCTGAAATCACGAACTGCAGGTGCCAGGCCAGGGTGCACAGCAGGGCTGGGGAAGCCCTGTCTGTCAAGGGCCAGACATGAGGACTGGGGCTCTGAAGGCCGTAGGTCTCCAGTGTAACCACCTGGCTCTGCTGCCTTTGGCATGAAAGCAGTCACAGACGTGATATAAATGAATGAATGGGCATGGCGGTGCACCAGGAAAACTTATCTACAAAACTAGGTGGTGGGCTCGATCTGGCCCCTGGGCCCTTAGCTTACAGACTCCATCAAATTCTCAAATGGTCAATCAGCTGGAAGGACTTAGCCACCATGCCTTTATAGAAAAACATGCCGGGAGGCTACTCATCTTCCCAGGCCCTCATCTTCTACAAAACGTCTGCTCCTTGTGAATCAGGATGTAGGACAGTGGCCAGACCCCATCCGTGTTACCTAACAGAGCCGGTGGCTTTGGGAGAGGCAGGACATTGACAGCTCCTCGGCAGTCCTGGGCCGGAGGTGCTGATAACACGTGGCAGGCCACCAACTAAGCAGGTCATTCATAAAAGGAAAACTCGGGCCGGGTGCGGTGGCTCACACCTGTAATCCTAGCACTTTGGGAGGCTGAGGAGGCCGATCACCTGAGGTTGGGAGTTCTGAGACCAGCCTGGCTGATATGGTGAAACCCTGTCTCTACTAAAAATATAAAAATCAGCCAGGCATGGTGGCACGTGCCTGGAATCCCAGCTACTCGGGAGGCTGAGGCAGGAGAATTGCTTGAACCCCAGAGGCAGAGGTTGCAGTGAGCCGAGATTGCACCAGGGCACTCCAGCCTGGGTGACAGAGCAAGATTCTGTCTTTTAAAAAAAAAAAAAAAAAAAAAAAAGGAAAACCAGAGGGGGCACAGAAGAGATATGTTTCATTATCAAGATCTAAAGGGAGATCCTGCTGGTCAGTGAGGGCCCAGGACGCCTGAGCAAATCTCTTTATAACTCCTGATTCTACAGTTGATAGAAACCACTCAGGCTTAAGCAGGACCCCACAGACTGCTCAGTAGAGACAGCCCTGTGTTCAGGAGGGATTTACCGGGGTGTGAGCCAGGGGCCTCTGCAGCCCACCACCAAACGTGCCTCAGGTTTCTGTGAAACTCCTGAGCTAATGCAGGAAGCTGAGACAGACCCCTCATAGTCCGCCTTCAAGCCATACTGCCTGGTAGGACAGGACGGGTGGGATTGCAGAGTTTTCCTTGTTGGGCCTAAAAGACAGACCTGGTGAACTCCCTCCAAGCAAAGGTTTTTCAGAGTCCCAGCTCCTTTGAGGCTGGAGGCAGCCCCAAGCTCCTTATCCTGGAGGGCAGGGCGAGGGTCTTGGCGGGGAAGGCCTCACCGTCACAGTCGGCCTCGTCTGAGCGGTCCTGACAGTCGGCCTCGCCATCACAGCGCAGGCGCAGGTCCACGCACTGGCCCCGGGCACAAGGGAACTGGGCGGCGGAGCACACAGGGCAGCCCTCCTCGTCACTCTGGTCGTCGCACTCGGGAAAGCCGTCGCAGCGCCAGGCCCCGGGGGATGCAGTCGATCTCCCCCAGTGGCACACGCAAACTGGTCGGGGGAGCAGGTGGGCGGTTCTGGGGAAGGGACAGCAGAGATTATCACACACAGCCCCACCCAGCAAAACCCAGGCAGCAGCGTGTCCGGGCTTCCAAGCAGAAGTGGAGATGGACTGGCACCGGCTCCACATTCCTGCCGTGTGGGTGCTGCACCCACACATCCTCCATCGATGCAGCTCCTGGGCGCCGCCCCGCCTCCAGCCCCAGCCCAGAAGAAAGGCGGGGAGAATACACATTTGCTGCAAGGAGACACACATCCGTCTGTTTTTCAACGCGGAAGGGAAAGGGGGCTGACTGGCAATCTGAGCTTTAACCAGCAGACGCTGCACCGAATACAGCAGAAACGCTCGGGGCAGGAAGTTCGGCCCTGACTGGAGCAAGCAGTCCCTCCTCCTCTGCCCAACACATGCCTGCTCAGCCACACCTGAGTGCCCACTGCGCCCTCCTCGGGGCCAGAGTGGGAGAAGGCAGGCAGGGGGTTGGCAGCCACACCTGTTGTGGGTATGGGGCTGCCAGAGAAGCAGGGTCATGCCTCTGTGGTGGCCAGTGTGCCCACAGCAAGGCGCCTGCAGGAGATGGGACAAAGCACAGGCAAGAGGGCCGAGGACGCCCCGGGAGAGGGCAGCGAGGCGGAGGAGGGGGGAGACTGCCCAGTGGAGGATCATCAGAGGGTGGAGGCCACTTCCTACGGGTGACCGTGGAGGCCATCCTGCTCCTCGGGGCTCCAGGTCCTCAGTGCGGGCTGGGCACACAGCAGCACTCAGGGAACAGCAGAGTCCCAGGGCCTGGGGACACAAGACAGACAGACATAGATGCGGGGCGCTGGCACCGAGGGGTCAGAGGAGCCCCTCGGCTTCGAGGCAGCCCCCCATTTCCTGGGACTCCTCCCCTCCCACTTTGTGCAGAAAATCACAGAAAACAGAGGTTGGCCTCAGGAGGGGGGATGCTGGGGAATCAGCCCAGGCCTCTCTGAAAGCTGAGCAAAGCCCCTGCCAAGCTGAAATCCGATCAAGGAAAAAGCATCGGTCTCAAGCTGTCACGCTGCATCCAAACCTTTGGATGTCTGGAACCCCCAGGCCTGCCCCGTAACTGCTGGGCTCACCCGGGTGACAGGGACTATGGCACAGGGGAGGGGGCCTGATCAAAGACGAGAGAAATAAAAGGAAGCTGCTGTCCCTGCTGGGCTTGGCCACGGGAGGACACACCAGGGTCGGCCCACGGCAGCTGAGAGTAGCCAATGACAGATGTCTGCAAGCCATGCCTGGCCACCGGGGGAGACAGGGAGCCGGTGGCTGGAGGGTGAGGGCGGTGCAGGGCAGGCCTGAGATGGAGCCCAAGCCTCCCTCAGCAGCTGTGAAACTGAGCAGCCGCTCGGCCTCCCAAAGCCTCCGACCTCTTGTCTCAATCAGAAGCAGCCTCTGTGCGCCACAAGCTCCTGTGAGTTGTAACTGGGACGCTGGGGCCAGAGCCAGCGGTGCGCCCGGCTCAGGGAAGGGCTGAGCGGCAGTGGTGGCGCCACTGCTGAGGCAACTCCAGCCGCCCCTTGTCCGGCCTGGCTCCTGCCACTATCAAAGGGTCCATGTCTGAGACCTCAGTGAGCCCTGTCCTTCTGTGATCTCCCCCGAAGCGGCCAGCAGAGAATGACAAGCACCTGTGCAGTAAATATACGTCTCGAGCCACGAGGAAGGGGCCTCAAGTCTCCAAGCTGGGAGGCTCCATCTCAAAATGAGGCCAGCCCTGTGCCACAGTCCCTGTCACTCGGGTGAGCCCAGCAGTTACGGGGCAGGCCTGGGGGTTCCAGACATCCAAAGGCTTGGATGCAGTGTGACAGCTTGAAACTGATGCTTTTTCCTTGATCAGATTTCAGCTTGGCAAGAGCTTTGCTCAGCTTTCAGTAAGGCCTGGGCTGATTTCCCAGCATCCCCCCTCCTGAGGCCAGCCTCTGTTTTCTGTGATTTTTCTGCACGAAGCGGGAGGGAGAAGCCCTAGGAAATGGGGGGCTTCACTGAAGCCAAGGGCTCCTCTGGCCTCTCTGTGCCAGTGGCCTGCGTCTGTGCCTGTCTGTGTCCCCAGCCCGAGACGCTGCTGTTCCCTGAGTGCTGCTGCATGCCCAGCCCGCATGGAGGACGTGGAGCCCAGGCCAGGGGGCAGTGGATGGAGGGGCATGGACTCTGGCATGGAGGCCCAAGGCTGTGGTGGGTGCACTGTTCTGACGGCCCCATCTCTCAGCCAGGGCAGCTCGGGCATCCGTGGGAGGTGCACAGACACCCCTGGGTTGCAAATCCACCTGAGCTTTTGGACTGGAACCTGGAGCAAAGCTGCCATGAAGATCAGGAAGGGGACAGTCACAAAAGATCCCCCTCTGCTCATGGCCAAACTCGAGGTGTGAGGCAGCACCCTGCAGTCCTACTCCCCAAGCTCCTGGGCCGTGGTCAGTCTCTCCAGGAGCAAGACAAGCTGCTAAAAAGAACTGGCACTCTGGGTGTGGTGGCTCACGCCTGAAACCCCAGCACTTTGGGAGGCCAAGGCAGGTGTATCACCCGAGGTCAGTAGTTCAAGACCAGCCTGGCAAACATGGTGAAACCCCATCTCTACTAAAAGTACAAAAATTAGCCGGGTATGGTGGCACATGTCTGTAATCCCAGCTACTTGGGAGGCTGAGGCAGGAGAATCGCTTGAACCCAGAAGGTGGAGGCTGCAGTGAACCAAGATTGTGCCATTGCACTCCAGCCTGGGCAACAAAGTGAGACTCCATCTCAAGAAAACAAAAAGAAAAAAGAAAGAAAAAGAACCAGCACTTACATGCAGCGCCTGCTCATGCTGCTGTCTGCTGTGTGTAGGATGAAGCAGAGCCCCTAGGAGCTCCCACAGGAGAAGGGGAGCTGAGCAGAGCACAGAACCAACAGGATCCAAGGCCACCTGGAAGCACAGGGGCATCAGACAGAAAGCCCTGGACAGGCAGGCTTCACTGTGGTGATGATACAGATGGTCACTTTATTACCACTGCCACACCCACGACATAGCAGCTGGCATTCCTGTGCATCAGGTGTCAGAGTCCAGGTGGAGTGCCCTGTTACTTAATGCCCATGACAGCCTGCCAGGTACTCTCAATTTCACAGAGAAGAAGAGGCTCAGAGATGGCCAGGTGCCAGCCAGTCACTCAACTGGGAAGTGACAGAGCCAGGATTTGAACCCTGGCCTCTTTGGCCCTAAAGCCCATGTTCTTCACTCTCCCACCACCACCACCAGGAAGCCCTAGGGGGAGAAAGAGGATCAAGGGTAGAAGGAGGGAAAAAGATAGAACTACTAGGAGAAATCAACAAATCCACCATTAGAGTTGGACACTTCGATTCCTGTCAATAACTGACAGCTCAAGCAGGCGGTCAGGAAGAAAGGATATAGACAACCCGATGAGCACTATCAATCAACTGGATCCAACTGATATTTCTAGAACACTCCACCCAAAAACGGCAGAATCCACATTCTTTTCAAGAGTACATGGAACATTCACCAAGATAGACCACATGATGGTGGGTGATAAAACACACCTAACACATTTAAAAGCAGAGAAATCATATAAAATAAGCTCTCAGACTACAGTGGAATTAAATTAGAAATCAGTAGCAGAGAGACAGCTGGAAAAGCCCCAACTCTTTAGAAAGTAAGCAACACTTCAAAATAACACAAGACAAAGATGCCATCTCAGGAGAAGAGTAAAAATATTCGAACTACCTGAAAATGAAAATATAACAAAATTTGTGAGGTGCAGGAAACACAGTACTTAGAGGAAAATTCATAGCACTGAATGCACATACTAAAAAAGAAAGGAGGGCAAAGGAAGAGATAATCAGCTTTGGAAACTGGATGCCACAGATTGTGATTTTAAAAGGATGCCAGGCAGCAACGTAGGAGGCAGAGAATCAGATACTTGTCCATCATCCCAAAAGAGAGCACCTAGGTCACACCTACCTCCACAGGTCAGCAGGTTCTGCAGGAGCACGAGGTGGACTGGGCATGAGCACCGTGGTGTCCCATCACCCTTGGCAATACAGATGTGGGAGCAGCCACCATTGTCACGGGCACATGGGTGGGCTGCTGCAAGGACAAAATAAGACAAAGGGGGGTCACACTCTGCCTCCCACATCAGAACCACAGCCTTGAGGGTAGGGGCCAAATAAGAACTCATGAAAACTGGCCCTCCTGCAGGCCCAGCCTCCCTGGGAGAATCCTCCTACTTATTCCTCTTGGCAGCCTACAGAGTCTTCCTACTGACGTGGACATTAACACACAAGGGGAGGCTGGAAACGGTTACAGAGCTCACCTGTCATGACAGGCCAGCCTGTCTGCACCAGTCCCCACTGTGTCCACGACCATCACTCTCAACTGCCTGCTTGCCTCTCCTCCTCTTTATTTACTTACTTTGAGACAGGGTCTCACTCTGTAGCCCAGGCTGGGGGGCAGCGGTGCCATCATGGCTCACTGTAGCCTTGATCTCCTGGGCTCGAGCAATCCTCTTGCCTCAGTCTCCTGAGGAGCTGGAACTGCAGGCACGTACCACCATGCCTGGCTATTTTTTTTTTTTTTTTTACTTTTTGTAGAAACAGGGTCTCAATACGTTGCCTAGGCTGCTCTTGAACTCCTGGGCTCAAGCGATTCTCCCGCTTCAGCCTCCTGAAGTGCTGGGAATACAGGTGTGAATCACCGCACCTGGCCCTCCTCCCTTCTTTGATTGTGTAAGGGGTTGGATGGTGCCCTCCAGAAAGATACACCCATGTCTTAAGGCCTGGAATCTATGAGCATAGGCTTTTGTTGGAAAAAGGGTCTTTGCAGGTTAAGGATCTCAAGACGAGGTCATCTTGGATGATTTGGGTGGGCTCTAAAGCCAATGACAAGTGTCCCTGTAAGAGGCAACACAGACACAAAGACGAGGTAAAGACGCAGAGGCAAAGGAGATGGCCACAGGAAGATGGGCAGAGGCTGGGGGCGTGCATCCACAAGCGTGGAATGCCTGCACCCACAACACTGAAAGGGCCAACACACAGATCCTTCCCACAGCCTCCAGCGGAGCACAGCCCTGCCAACAGCTAAGTCGCAGGCTTCTGGTCTCCAGCATGGTGGGAGAATCCATTTCTGTTGCTTTAAGCTGTCAAGTTTGTAGTCATTTGTTACAGCAGCCATAGGACACTAATACACATGGGAATTAAAATAGCAAATGGTGCCAGGCGCAGTGGCTCACACCTGTAATCCTAGCACTTTGGGAGGCCGAGGGGTGGATCACCAGAGGTAAGGAGTTTGACACCAGCCTGAGCAACATGGCGAAACCCCGTCTCTACTAAAAATACAAAAAAATTAGCTGGACGTGGTAGCGTGCACGTGTAATCCCAGCTACTTGGGAGGCTGAGGTAGGAGAATCGCTTGAACCTCGGAGGAAGAGGTTGCAGTGAGCCAAGATCGAGCCATTGCACTCCAGCCTGGGTGACAAACGTGAAACTCCATCTCAAAAAAATAAATAAATAAAATAAAATAAAATAAATACCAAATGGACCAAGTCCCTGGGAACTGGTGTTATTCTATCCAGTTAACCAAATGTGTCCAACATCCTGACAAAGGGAAGAAGAGGAGGCAGCTTGGAGGGAGAGCTGACCACTCCCAGGTGGAATAAATGACAGAAGACACTCTGTTCCTCGTCCCACCCATAGAAACATCACAGTGACCCTCCTCAGTCTCAAGAATTCAGTGTTTGGTTTTTCTGAGACAGGGTCTCTTTGTCACTACGCCTGCCCCTTTTATTTTTTTGGTTTTTTTTGAGATGGAGTCTCACTCTGTCGCCCAGGCCGGAGTGCAGTGGTACAATCTCAGTTCACTATAACCTCCGCCTCCTGGGTTCAAGTAATTCTCCCACTTCAGCCTCCCCAGTAGCTGGGACTATAGGCACCTGCCACCATGCCCAGTTAATTTTTGAATTTTTAGTAGAGACATGGTTTCACTGTGTTGGCCAGGCTGGTCTCGAACTCCCAACCTCAAGTGATGTGCCCGTCTTGGCCTCCCAAAGTGCTGGAATTGTAGTCATAAGCTACTGCGCCCAGGTCCATTTTTATTTGTATTTTTTGTAGGGATGGGTTCTCACAATGTTGCCCAGGCTGGTCTCAAGTCATCCTCAGATGGTTACCATGGAGGGGGAGGAAGGAACCGTGGTCCCAGCTGTGGAGGCCCCTCCCCCCAAGCCCTGGGGCACGGCAAGGCAGTGGCAGGCAGCATCCTAAATACCTCCCCCGTTTTCCCAGCACGGCATCATGACCTTATTGACAGAAGGGACTCTGCAGATGTGATTAAGGTTATTAATCAGCAGACTTGGAGTCTGTCAAAGGAGACGCTAATCTAATCTAAAGGTGGCTAAACCGAATCACAAGGCCCTTTAAAGCAGAGCAGGCTTCCCAGCTGGTGAAAGACGAGCAAGTCAGAGACACTCAAGGTGCAGGAGGGACTGATGCAGGGAACCTTCACTGCTGAGGCAGAGGGGCCATGGGTGAGGACCTAGGGTGGCCTCTAGGAATTGACAGTGGTCCCCAACCAACAGCCAGAAAGAAAACACAACCTCAGTCCCACAATCACCACCTGCTGAGTAGGCAAGGAAACTGATTTCTCCACCGAGCCTCCACTGAAGGCCCAGCCTTACTGACACCTTGATTCTGGCTGCATGAGACCGAGCAGAGAACCCAGGTGAGCCACACTGTAACTGGACTTTTGCTCTACAGAACAGAGAGACAATCCAGGGTGTTATCAGGCCAGTAGCTCACATTCATAATCCCAGCACTTTGGGAGGCCGTGGCAGGCGGATTGCTTGAGCCCAGGAGTTCAAGATCAGCCTAGGCATCATGGGAAAACCCATCTCTACAAAAAAAATTAGCTGGATGGGGTGGTGCGCACCTGTAGTCCCAGCTACCTGGGATGCTGAGGCAGGAGGTTTGCTTAATTAAGCCCAGAGGTCGAGGCTGCAGTAACTGTGTTTGAGCCACTGCCCTCCGGCCTGGGCAACAGAGCCAGATCCTGACTCAAAAAAAAAAAAAAAAGAGTTTGTGTTGTCTTAAAATGCTGTTTGTGGTAATTTGTTCCAAAGCAAAGGAAAACCTCAGAGGCCTCGGGGCATCTGGACGTCTCGCTGAGCCCCAGCAGGCAACATTCGGCTTCTGGCAGGGCCCACCACCCGGCTGAGGCCACACGAGCTCTGGCACTAGCCTCCAGCCTCCTCCTGGGTGCCGGGTTAGAGGCCGCCCTGCCCACCCCGCTGCCAGCCCCCACGTACAGAACTCCTCCAGGTTGACTTCCTCCACTGCGTGGATGCCCGTGAGGTGGGTGACACGGCCCTGGATGCGAGTCCGCTTGTCCCCGGTGGTCTTCTCCACGCGCTCAATCATCTGCTGCTGGCGGTCGATCCAGTAGAGGTGCTTGCCAAGCACAGTCAGGCCCAGAGGCTGCACGATGTTGGCGTCCTCCAGGGTCAGGCGGTTGGCCCCTGCAAGCGGCACGAGGGCCCCCCTCAGCAGTGCTGACCTCCAGCGCTCACCCCACACTCGGCTTGGGAGAACAAATGTTGACAGGGCTGCCAGGGGTCTGGGGGATTCCGTGCTCTGCATGGGGGGGAGCTGCAGCAAAGTCCCTGGAAGCAGCCGACCCAAGATAAGCCCTCAGAAAGCCCTCTTGCCACCTGGGCTGGCCTCGGGATAAGCCTGTCAGTCCCAAAGGTGGGCCTTGGTCACTGGCCCCTGTAAGCATGGCCGCTCCCCTCCCCCGCCCCGCCCCATCGTAACAGGAAGAGACATGGGGACTAAGCCCCCTCTCTAAGCACCAACTCTCATTTCTCTCCAGCCCCTTATGGACAACAGGGCCCAGAGCAGAGCAGCTGCCTGTGCAGGGGCTGGGGGCAGAGGCCAGGCCGGAGTCCCGCTCCATCCCCCTGCCGTGGGGCCCTGAGCAGCTGGCTCACTCTCTGTGAGCCTGAGTGAGCTGCTCAGGGCCCCACGGCAGGGGATGGAGCTCACTCTCTTCTGCCTCTGCCACGTTGGGCTCACTGAGAATCCCAGCCTGGAGCTGTCAGCTCGAGGATGAAACATGCTAAACGCAAAGCCCCTGGTGCAGTGCAGGGCCCATGGTAGGCCCCAAACAACATGGCAGCTGCTGCCATTACTGGCGACAAGGAAGGCCCCAGGGCGCGTACCTGAGAGATCGCAGCTCTCAATGCGCTTTAGGTCTGCATCCGCCCAGAACAGCTTGCCCAGCGCATTGTCCACCACCAGGGCCACGGGGCGGATGAGGCCAGTGGTGAAGAGGACCTCCCGCTCAGTGCCGTCCAGGGCCGCGCGCTCGATCTTGGCTGCCCGGTCCTGCATGTTGGTGAAGTACAGATACCTGAGGGAGGGCGGCAGTTGAAGGACAGGTGTGAGGACGGCGTCTCCTCAGCCAGCACGGAGCCCACGGCACCCAGCTGCACTGTGGAAAGCCCTCGCCTCTCGGGGCTGCCCAAGGCTGACAGGTCACATCCTGTACTCATTGAACAATCTTCCCCAAATTCACGTCCAGCCCAGAACCTCGGAATGTGAGCTTATTTGGAAACAGGTTCTTTACAAATGTCACAAAGGATCGAGATACGACCACACTGGGTGAGCGCGGGCCCCAAATCCAACTGAAGCGTCCTTAAAAGATACAGAAGAGGCTGGGCATGGTGGCTCATGCCTGTAATCCCAGCACTTTGGGAGGCCAAAGCAGGTGGATCATAAGGTCAGGAGATCGAGACCATCCTGGCCAACATGGTGAAACCCTGCTCTACTAAAAATACAAAAAAATTAGCTGGGTGTGGTGGTGCGCACCTATAGTCCAGCTACTCAGCAGGCTGAGGCAGAAGAATTGGTTGAACCCAGGAGGCAGAGATTGCAGTGAGTCGAGATTGTGCCACTGCACTATCGCCTGGGTGACAGTGCGAGACTCTGTATCAAAAAAAAAAAAAAAAGACACAGAAGAGGGCTGGGTGCTGTGGCTCACGCCTGTAATCCCAGCACTTTGGCAGGCTGAGGCAGGCAGATCATGAGGTCAAGAGATCGAGACCATCCTGGCCAACATGGTGAAAACCTGTCTCTACTGAAAATGCAAAAATTAGCTGGGCGTGGTGGTGGGTGCCAGTAGTCCCAGCTACTCGGGAGGCTGAGGCAGGAGAATCGACTGAACCCAGGAGTGGAGATTGCAGTGAGCCGAGATCGTGTCACTGCACTTCAGCCTGGTGACAGAGACTCAGTCTCAAAAAAAAAGATGCAGAAGAAGCCACGCAATGTGCAGTCAGAAGACATGACCACAAGTCAAGGGATGCCTGGAGCCACCCGAAGCCCAAAGACTCCCCCAGAGCCTTCAGAGGGGGCGGGGCCCTGACGACACCTTCATCTCGGGCCTCAGGAACTGTGAGGGAACAAATGTCCGCTACTCTCAGCCACCTGGCTGATGGTAATTTCCCACAGCAGCCATGGGAGATGGATGCAGGCCCCCCGCAGCTGCTAAGGACCCAGAAGCCTTGGCCCTTGGGAGCCCACCTCAGCTGGCTCCTGCACCGCCACCTTATAGACCCAGGGCTTCCGCCCACCGAGCCCCTGTGAGCGGCAGAGGCTGCACTACTGTGGCTGTCACTCCTAGCAATGAGGAAACTGAGTCTCCAGGAGGTTATGCCACCCACATGAGGTCACAGGGGCAGTAAGTGGCAGAGTCAGGACTCGAACTCTGGGCTCCCAGACCTGTGCTGGCTGAAGCTCCCGTCTTCATGCCCGCCCTCCAGCTATCTGAAGAAGGTCGTTGTGCTCCTGTCCCCAAACCTTCCCATGCTCAGTTTGGAGCCTGAGGTTCATGTCACGTGGGTTTCAGTCTCCCTCTTCCCCTGGCGATTCCCTCTGGAGATCTCCAGGTCCTGGGGTGCATTCCCCACCACCCAGAAGCTCTGACGACCAACAGGTGGAAGTGTCAGGGGCCTCTGGGAGGAAGCAGCCCAGGAGCTCCCTGTGGTGGAACACGAGTCAACAGGCAGCCGCCAACTGGGATGCCATGAAAGGGATGTCTGCATAGGGTTCAGTTTAACAGAGATGGTGCAAAACCTATCAACTGCAACTCCCGTTGGCTAGCGCTGCCTCGTAACCCCTCAGCAGAGCTACCCTCTCTTTTCCAGTCCTCAGGGCTTTCTGCTTCCCTGGAGAGGCTGTGAAGGAGTTTGCGTTTGCTCTTGGGATCCTGGAAAGCCGCCCATTGGATCACTGGGGTGGAAAGTCCTCCCAGCCTGGGAGAGGCTAACACTCCGCATGGAAGACACAGCGGGTGTGCCTGGGTGGGGTGTGGCACCCCCGCCCACCCACCCGTTGGCCTCCTACCCTCGCTCTGCATTGACAATGATGGCCCTGGGCTTGTCGCGGTCTCCACGCAGCACCACGCCCATGGCTTCGCCGCTCAGCCTGTGGACATTGATGGTGTTGGTGGCCTCACATGTCCAGAACAGCGTCCGGCTGTAAATGTCGATGCTGAGGTCGTGCGGGCTGCCTGTCTGGGTTTTGGGCTTGGCTCAGAGAGGTCAGAACAAAGGGCTGTAAAGACAAAGAAACCGAGACAGACTCGTGAGCACTGGCAGAGACCTCAGGTACTGGCGGAGGCCCCTAGGAACTGGCAGAGATCCGAGGCTACTTGGTGGAGACCCTCAGGCATTGGCAGAGACCCCATGTACTGGCGGAGGCCCCCGGGCACTGGCAGAGATCCGCGGCCACTGGCAGAGGCCCTTGGGCATTGGTGGAGACCCCCGGGCACTGGTGGAGACCCCTGCGCACTGGTGGAGACCCCCCAGGCATTGGTGGAGGCCCCCTGGAACTGGCTGAGACCCCCGGGCACTACAGAGACCCCTGCGCACTGGTGGAGACCCCCAGGCATTGGTGGAGGCCCCCTGGAACTGGCGGAGACCCCCCGGGCACTGGCTGGAGAGTTCTGGCAGGAGAGCAGAGGCCACAGTTCCCGAGTTTAGCCTGAAAGTCAAATCCCAATACTGGTGTGGGGGTCCATCCGCTCCAGTAAGCTCCTCACTACATGCCCACCCAAGTATGCCAGAGCAATTGGGACAAAGGCCTCTGGAAGAGCTCTTGTTGCTTCGGATTTTAGGTGTCATCAGCGAACCCGCCAGGGGGGACCCAGCTGTGTGTGCATCACTAGACTGGCGCTCCCAGGAAGGCCCCGCTGATAGCCAAGAAGGCACCCAGGACCACAGGGGCCTGCCCAAGACATCACTGCCTTCTTCTCCACTTTCTAGGACTCAAGCTAGACGTGGAATGTGGCCCTCACGTCTTGCTTTCTCTGCAGAGCGCCAGGACAGTCGGTGTGTGGGCCACCCCTTACAACCCCTTCCCCCAAGGGAAGGAGGCCAGGTATGGGGTAGAGGGCAGGTGAGGGTGGGGGGCAGGTGAGAGTGAGGGGCTAGGTGAAGGTGGGAGACAGGTGAGGGTGCAGGGTCGGGTGAGTTGAGGAGGTGAGGGTACAAGGCAAGTGAGGGTCCAGAGGCTGGTACAGATGCAGGGTAGGTGAGGTGAGGCTGGGGGCCAGGTGAGGGTGGGTGAGGCAGGTGAGTGTGGGGGAATGACCCGTAGCCCCTCTTGGGAAGGCAGGGAAGCCACATCTCTCAGTGGCTCTCAAGGACTCTCCCTCCCCCACACTGTCCACAGTCACCGCCCAGGAGATCCTCCGAGTGCTGCCGGGGCCCAGGCCACCCTCTGCATCTCGGGGATGAGCCTGGGCTCTTGGAGCCTGCGACACGGCATCCCTTCAAAGGCATCTTACTGAACTGATGGAGGAGGAGGGGACAGCCCAGAAGCCCACTGCCCCCGGGGGATCTGGTCCCTTTGGATTACCCTGAAAGACAGCTGCATACAACCTCCCGAGTGACGGCCTGGAGCACCTGGGCTGCTGCCACCCAGGCCTGAAGGGAAAGCTCCCCCTCCCTCTCCCTTGAGTCATCATCTTAGGATGGGGCTCTGACAGTAAGTCTTTTCAGACTTTCTTTATCTAGGTCTTTCAGCAGTTCATAAAACAGGGAGGCAGCAGCGGCTCGCACTGCCATGGGGAAACGGAGGTGGAAGAATCACTTGAGCCCAGGATTTTGAGACAATTCTGGACAACATAGCAAGATCCCATTTGTATCCCCAAAAAACCCTAAACCAACCAACCAAAAAAAAAAAAAAACCACTAGCTGGGTGTGGTGGCACACACCTGTAGTCCCAGCTACTCAGGAGGCTGAGGTGGGAGGATTGCTTGAGCCTGGGAAGTTGAGGCTGCGGTGAGCTTTGCTCACACTACCACACCCCCGCCTGGGTGACAGAGTAAGACCCTGTCTCAAAAATATGCAATTAAAACAAAGTCTCCAAGTAGTTAAAAAGAAGCTTCTTCCCCCAGGTCCAGCCTCTTGGACCCAGACGGACAGGGTGCCTCCCTCCCCTATCCCCCCTAACCCCATACCCACAGAGCAGCTTCTGGTCCAGCCTTGCTGGGCAGCTGCAAAGACATCATCACTTTCATCTGGACATGCAGGATCATGTGTCTTTGTAGATAACAACATCCACATCACCGCAGAGCTGAGGACCCCAGGGGGCTGTGCGTCAACGCCAACTGAACAAATTCTTTCCTAAAAGTCACAGAGCTCTCCAGCTGGGGACCCTGGCCTGGCACAGCCGCCAGGCTGGAAGACAAGCAAGATTCCAGTTACCCTGGCCAAAATCAGGCTCACCGTGGAGGGTGGGTCTGTGGGAACTAGATGCAAAACCAGACTTTGGGACAGCAGTCTGGAGAAAAACCATCTGAGAAACGTGTACTGTATCACACAGTATATGACACCCTGGCCACACTCCCCCCGGCACAAAAACAACACAGCTAACTTTACACAGCTGGCCAGTTTCATAAACCCTGAGCTCTCATTTTAATGAAGAAAATACTTGTGGTTAACGCAAACTTTCTAACATGCAACACCACAAGCAACATGCCTTTTCCTCACTAGTACGAAAACTTCACCACGGAAGGAAATGTCCATAGCAGCCTTATTCACGGCAACTCAAATGTGGAAGCAACCTAGCATGGATGGGCAAATAACAAGATGTGGTCCATCTATCCATAGACAGACATATCCTTTTTTTTTTTTTTTTTTTTTTTGAGAGTTTCACTCTTGTTGCCCAGGCCAGAGTGCAATGGTGTGATCTTGGCTCACTGCAACTTCTGCCTCCTGGGTTCAAGTGATTCTCCTGCCTTAGCCCCCTGAGTAGCTGGGATTACAGGCACCTGCCACCCCGCCCAGGTAATTTTTGTATTATTAGTAGAGATGGGGTTTCACTGTGTTGGCCAGGCTGGTCTCAACTCCCGATCTTGTGATCTGCCCGCCTTGGCCTCCCAAAGTGCTGGGATTACAAGCATGAGCCACCGCACTCGGCCAAGGTTTTTTTGTTTGTTTTTTTTGTTTTTGTTTTGAGACAGAGTCTCACTCTGTTGCCCAGGCTGGAGTGCAGTGGCACAATCTTGGCTCACTGCAACCTCCGCCTCCTGGGTTCAAGCAATTCTGTCTCCGCCTCCCAAGTAACTGAGATTACAGGTACATGCCACCACACCAGGCTAATTTTGTATCTTTAGTAGAGCCACGGTTTCACTATGTTGGCCAGGCTGGTCTCCAACTCCTGATCTCAAGTGATTTGCCCACCTCGGCCTCCCAAAGTGCTGGGATGACAGGGTGTGAGCCACCACGCCCAGCCCTTACAATGCGTTATTATCCAGGCTTTCAGGAAGGAAATTCTGACACAGGCTACAACACAGATGAACCTTGAGGACATCATGCCAGGTGAAAGAGGTCATTACAGAAGGGCAAATATCTGTATAATTCCACTTATCTGAGGTACCTAGAGAGGTCAGAGAGAGACAAAAGTAGAACAGTGGCTGTCGGAGGGAAATGTGGAGTGGATGTTTCATGCAGACAGTTTCAGTGCGAGAAGGTGAAGTCGTCTGGGGACGGATGGCAGTGACGGCTACAATGTGAACTGACTGAATGTCACTTAACCGTCAACTCCAAAACAGGTCAAACAGGCCAGGTGCGGTGTGGCTCACACCTGTCATCTCAGCACTTTAGGAGGCCGAGGTGGGCAGATTGCTTGAGTTCAGGAGTTCAAGCCCAGCCTGGGCAACATGGTGAAATCCATTTCCACATAAAACACAAACAATTAGCTGGGTGTGGAGGTGCACAACTTGAGCCTGAGAGGCGGAGGCTGCAGTGAGCCAAGATTGCACCACTGGACTCCAGCCTGGGCAACAGAGCGAGACCCTGTCTAAAAAAATTTAAATAAACAAAAAAAGGCCGGGCGTAGTGGGTTACATCTGTAATCCCAGCACTTTGGGAGGCAGAGGCAGGCGGATCACGAGGTCAGGGGTTCGATACCAGCCTGGCCAACACAGTGAAACCCCAACTCTGTTAAAAAATACAAAAAGTAGCCAGTTGTGGTGGTGGGCACCCGTAATCCCAGCTACTCTGGAGGCTGAGACAGGAGAATCACTCGAACCCAGGAGGTGGAGGTTGCAGTGAGCCGAGACCACGCCACTGCACTCCAGCCTGGGTGACACAGCAACACCCTGCTTAAAAAAAAAAAAAAAAAGTTAAAATGGCTGGGTGTTGTGGCTCATCCCTGTAATCCTGGCACTTTGGGAGGCTAAGGCAGGTGAATGGCTTGAGTCCAAGAGTTGAGACCACCAGCCTGGGCAGCATAGCATGTCTCTACAGTAAAAAAAAAAAAATACAAAAAAATCAGCCAGATGTGGTAGTGCCTGCCTGTAGTCCAAGTTACTAGGGAGGCTGAAGTGAGAGGATCACTTGAGCCCAGGAGGTTGAGGCTGCAGTGAGCCATGATCGCACCACCGCATTCCCGTCTGGGCATTGGAGTGAGACCCCGTCCCAAAAACAACAAGAACAAAATTATTAAAATGGTCAATTTTATGTGATATATATTTACCACAATAAAAAAAAAGAATAGAAAATACAACCTCGGCCAATTGGATGATAATTTAGACACCATCTTTTGGAGGGGCCAGAGTCCACGGAGCGGGGGAGGCTGCGGGAGGTTGGACCTTACCAAAGGACACTCGAGGGAAAAGTGCATTTTCCAAATTAAGTGGAAAACCTTCTGTGTTTTCCTCCAAGCCTTCATCACTTCTGCCTAGACACCATGAAAGAACACGGCTCCAATGAGACTCTAAGGCAATGTGTACTCAGGAGCACTCTCAGCATGGGAGCCACATCCATCAATTAACACGTCCCTTTCCCAAAGAACTCCATGTGACAGTCACCTACACCAAGCAAGATGAAAGGAATCCATTTCCCCCATCTGCACCACCACAGAGGCGATGATCACAGCTGCCCAGAGGAGGAGCTACAGGGAGGCGGGCATGGCTCTGAATTTCAGTTCAGCCGAGTTTTGCCATCAGCCAAGGACACAGACCTCACAAGACCTCACAGTACATCTTAAATGGAAGCTGCTGGAGGAAGGACCTTTTGGAAGGGGGCGTCCAGCCTGTCCAGGCAGCACCAGCCTTCAGATGGGGGAGCAGGACAGCGAAACTGATGACGGACACAGCAACCCATCTGAAAGTCTCTCCCAGACGAGCCTCTCTCTGCTTCAAGAAAGTACCAAGATTTCACCATAATAACACAAGCTCCCACACCGATCCTTGGTTGAGAAAGAGGTCATGTGGCTTTGTAGTTTTTTTTTTCTTTTTTTTTTTTAAGACATAGAGTCTCACTCTGTTGCCCAGGTTGGAGTGCAATGGTGCAGTCTTGGCTCACTGCAACCCCCCGCCTCCCAGGTTCAAGCAATTCTCCTGCCTCAGCCTCCCGAGTAGCTGGGACTACAGGCGCCTGCTACCACGTCTTGGCTAATTTTTGTAATTTTAGTAGAGACAGGGTTTCACCATGTTGGCCAAGCTGGTCTTAAACTCCTGACCTCATGATCCGCTCACATCAGCCTCCCAAAGTACTGGGATTATAGGCGGGCTCTATAGTTTTTATAAAAGAAGGCTGCTTGGGAGCCAGGCCTGTCCTGGAATTCCACACTAACAAACCTGCTGCCCCCCCCATGCTGCAGACTCCAGATGGGCCCGAGGACACCACGAGCACATCCTCCTGGAACAGGCCACACAAGCCTGACATCGCAAAGTGGTTGCTTCTGCTCCAGCACTTGTTTTTGTTTTTGTTTTTTTTTCCTCTGACAGAGTTTTGCTCTTGTTGCCCAGGCTAGAGTGCAATGGTGAGATCGTGGCTCACTGCAACCTCCACCTCCCAGATTCAAGTGATTCTCCTGCCTCAGTCTCCTGAGTAGCTGGGATTATAGGCACCCACCACCACATCAGGCTAATTTTTGTATTTTCAGTAGAGTCAGGGTTTCACCTTGTTGGCCAGGCTGGTCTTGAAATCCTGACCTCAGGTAATCTGCCCACCTCGGCCTCCCATAGTGCTGGTATTATAGGCATGAGCCACCAAGCCCAGCCCTAGCACTTGTTTTAAAAATGCAAACCTGGCAAGGCGGGGTGGCTCATGTCTGTAATCCCAGTTACTTGGGAGGTCAAGGTAGGAGAATCGTTTGAATGTAGGAGGCAGCGGTTGCAGTGAGCCATGATCATGCCACTGCACTCCAGGCTGGGTGACAGAGCGATACTCCATCTCAAAATAAAATAAAGAAATAAGAGCAAATCTGTTCCAACGCGGTGATGTATTAGGACAATTTGAGCACAGCACGGGTCTCATGTTTGCTCATGCACAATTTCCTCCATGAGAAACGCTAAGCAAACACAGAAAATCACAGCCAGCAGGGAACTGCGCAGGGTCACACCCACACACACACCTCCGTCTCTCACCTCCCTGGGCTCCTTGCTGGGGCCATGACCCACTCCCTCCACGCCTGGGGTGGAAACTTTCCATCTGATTTCCCACAATCCTCCTCCCAGCATTTCACAGAAACACGCTCAGCACCCTTCCACACTCGTAAGCCAACTCCAGATCTTCCCAAGGTGAACTGCCAGATTTGTTGCAGCGGTAACGTTTCTGAATGCACATTGCTGTGGGATGTATCTAACCATTTACGTGCACAAGGTGCTCTGCTATTTCCCAGGTTCCTAGCTCTTTTCTTACGTGTCACTGACAGAGTTTTTGAGGGCTGTGCCCTGGCCCCCTTTTCCCTAGGAGTCATGTCGTTTTTACTGTGTGATTTTGCATAGTGTGGTGACTTTGAGGAGCATGTATACTGCACTGCAGCAGAAATGACTGTACAATTCCTAAAAAGTAACGGATAAACCTAGATTAACCAATACCAACTGACCCTGCATGACACGAGACCACTTTTCTTTCTTGGAAAGAAAAAAGTCCTATGGGGTTAGACCCCTACCATGACTACTTAAACAACGTGGAAATCCAGTTCCTTTTTTTTTTCAGATGGAGTTTTATCCTTGTTGCCCAGGCTGGAGTGCAATGGCACCATCTCGGCTCACTGCAACCTCTGCCTCCCAGGTTCAAGCTATTCTCCTGCCTCAGTCTCCCGAGTAGCTGGGATTACAGGTGCCCGCCACCATGCCCAGTTTATTTGTATTTTTAGTAGAGACGGGGTTTCACCATGTTGGCGAGGCTGGTCTCGAACTCCTGACCCCAGGTGATCTTCCCACCTCAGCCTCCCAAAATTCTGGGATTAAAGGCGTGAGTACCAGGCCCAGCCTCAGTTTCTACATATAATCACAGTCTCGGGGTTCCACGCTGCTCAGAGTTATACCCTATGACTAAGTCATCAAAGCCCAAGTCATGATTCACCCAGAACCGTGTTGTTTTCTCCCTATGCTAAGACAGGGGCAGCAGCCTGGAAACCACCACGAGGAGCGCGTTGGAAGCACACCCCACACCCTGCCAACGGGGCACCTGCCTGGGTCCCGTCGTCCTTGGCTCGCTTGATGTTCTGGCGCCCGTCCACCCAGTAGATGAACTTGTCCAGTGGGTCATAGTCGATGGCCTTGACGTTCCTCAGCCCATGCAGGGGCAGGATAAGGTCCGGGCTGTGCTGGTCATCCGGGATCATACGGCTGATGGCAGATTTCTGGCTGAACAGCAAGAAGGTGGTGGGTGCTAGAGAGGCAAAGACAGGGCTGCACGTGGGTGTCTGGAAGCCAAAGAGGAGCTGGCGGGTGGGACAGCACGCCACTCCACTGCAGCAGGTGGCCCAGCATCACCCCGATGGAGGACCACGGGAAAGACGGGGGGACAAAGGGCTGGCTCTCGGGGTGCGGTATGGGGAATTTTACTCTCCATGTCATATATGTCTCTGCTGTTTCTTTTTTTTTTTTGAGATGGAGTCTCGCTCTGTCACCCAGGCTGGGGTGCAGTGGTGCGATCTTGGCTCACTGCAACCTCCACCTACCAGGTTCAAGCGATTCTCCTGCCTCAGCCTCCTGAGTAGCTGGGACTACAGGCGCCTGCCACCATGCCCAGCTAATTTTTGTATTTTTAGTAGAAATGGGATTTCACCATGTTGGCCAGGCTGGTCTCAATCTCTTGACCTCGTGATCCACCCACCTCGGCCTCCCGAAGTGCTGGGATTACAGGTGTGAGCCACCTCGCCTGGCTGTGTCTCTGCTGTTTCAAGTACATGTATTACTTTTGAAATAAATAATAAATTTATTTTATTTTTATTTGTATTTCTATCTTTGAGTTTCGCTTTTGTTGCCCAGGCTGGAGGTGCAGTGGCGCAATCTCGGCTCACTGCAACTTCCACCTCCCAGGTTCAAGCAATTCTCCTGTTTCAGCCTCCAGAGGAGCTGGGACTACAGACGTGTGCCACCACGTCCAGCTAATTTTGTATTTTTTGTAGAGACAGGGTTTCACCATGTTGGTCAGGCTGGTCTCGACCTCCCAACCTCAGGTGGTCCACCCACCTTGGCCTCCTAAAGTGCTGGGATTACAGGCGTGAGCTACCGCGCCCGGCCAATAAATGTATCTTTAAATGATGAAAACTTAAGACAGAAGGCAGGTAATGGTCGTGAACACTGGTAGTGGAATGGCAGTGAAACTCATACCCACAAATGGGTGTGCAGTTTGCTATGTGCCCATGTGTGTGCCAGTGAATCGCAGAAAACCGGGCAAAGTCAATGACAAGCTCAGGAGAAGTGTCGGTGAGTAGCACATGCCACCACGAGGCATCCCTGGAATCAAGCTCGGCCTCATCTCAGTGCACTGGCACCAGGACCCGAAGAACCAACTCTCTAGCTAGACTGGAACATCGGGTGCCTCTCCCTCTCAGCAGCTAACAGAGTCTCCAGGCCTGAGACCTGCCTGGGTTCCGAAGGCGTGGCACTCTGAGCGCACCAGCAGTGGGCTCCAGTGGCTGGTATGAAATCCAAGTTGCTATACTGGGTCTGCTGGCCACAGAATGGGGACTCTGAGTCATGGCAACCCCTCCTTGCCATCGGTTTCCTGCACCTCCATTTGACCCTTCAAGGTCATGGCCCCAGGGAGGGATGGTGAGCACCAGGACCAAGGGCAGCCCAGGTATGAGAAGGCCCAGACTCTGGCCTAGGCCCATCTCCTGCTAGCCTGGGCCTCCAATAGCCCCTTAACCCTTGCAAGCCTTAAGCTCCCCATCCACACAGCTAGGACAGGCGAGACCAGCCCTGCCGGTGCCCAGGTCTGCATGAGACTCCAATAGGGCCTGGATGACAAAGAGCTTTAGAAACCCTCAAGTGCTGTGTAGGGAATCATAACCAACTCGCTGCTGACATCACGGGGGAAGAGCCTGCCAACAGGAAGCACCTGTACTCTGGAGAGGCCATAGGAAAGTCTCTCTTCTCATCACTGACATGAGAGCAAAGAGCCCCACCTACGTCAGAGGGTCAGTGCAAAAATTCTCCGAGCTAGGCCGGGCACAGTGGCTCACGCCTGTAATCCCAGCACTCTGGGAGACCGAGGCAGGTGGATCATGAGGTCAGGAGTTCAAGACCAGCCTGGCCAACACAGTAAAACCCCGTCTCTACTAAAAATACAAAAATTAGGCATGGTGGCACACGTCTGTAATCCCAGCTCCTCGGGAGGCTGAGGCAGGAGAACTGCTTGAACCCAGGAGGCAGAGGTTGCAGTGAGCTGAGATCATACTATTGCACTCCAGCCTGGGCAACAAGAGCAAGACTCCATCTCAAAAAATATATAAACAAAAAACAATTCCTCGAGCGGATGCCAGGCTGCCTGGCAGGGGTTCAGGAGCAGGGACTCTTGAGCTAGCCCACTGCAGTCAACCCTGGTTCAACCCGCTCCGGCTGCATGTCCTTGGGTGGGTTACCACACCTCTCTTTGTGTCAGGTTCCTTGTGTGTGAAATGGGACCATGGTACTCCCCGCCCTCTGGGCTTGAGGAGTAAATGAGTGCTGTGGAAAGCACTCAGCACCGGGCTGGCAGTATGAGCGAGCACCCTTCCCCCAGCGACTGGTTTTCACACCCAAAGATCCTCCCCAGGACGTGGCAGCTGAGGGGCTGGGCCATTTACCTATGTCCTGATGAAGTCCACCTAAGTCCACCCTGCCTGGACCTGGACCTCCAGGTAGCAACATGCAGCTTGTGCAGTGCACAACCTACCAAACCATCTACGTACACCCGGGAACCCCAGATGAGAAGCTCCTTCAGCATCAGCTCCCAGAACCAGCCTGATCTAACGTGGGAGTGAGATGCAGGAGAACGCGAGGCACTTACGGCTGCAGTTTCGGCCGCTGGGGTCCAGGGTGTAGTGTGAGGCGCAGCCGCAGCGGTGGCCGCCGGGGGATGGCAAGGCACAGCTGCCCGCACTGCCCATTGTCGTGCACGCAGTCGTTGAGGCCATCCTGGCGGGAGGAGTGGAACACCAGGATGTCCATCACGAAGTCCAGATGGCCCTGGATGAGGGTGCGGTTCTGGCCGCTGGTCTTGTCGGCCCGCTCGATGCTGTGCAGATTCCAGTCTGTCCAGTAGATATAATTGCTGTACTGCGTCAGACCGAACGGGTGCGGCAGGTCGTCGGCAATCACGACCCGCTCCTGACCTGCAGGGACACACAACAGGCACGGCGTCGGCAACAGCACACCCAGGCCACAGAGCACAGGGCGCCCTGTGGGGCGAGTCGGTTCAACCCTGCAGCCTAGCGACCACGTGAAAGCCTCAAAGTGTCTGGCCACTTTGCAAAACAGGCAAGATCTACTGAAGCACGGGCAGGATCTACCAAAATTAAGTACCTGGCTACAGTCACACAGGTGCTGAGTGGCAGGGCTAGGATTACCACCCAGGCAGCGAGGCTCCGGGTTCATGTTCCTCTCCTGCTCTCACCACGTCAGGCCTGGCTACGCATCTTCCACTCCCCCAGCAACGAGCCCAGGCCTTCCATGTTACTCATCAAGCACTCAGTAAACATCCGGAGCATTTAAGCTGAAAGCACGTACAGCAGAGCGATGGCCAGGCCCCACGCATGTGGCCACCCTCACTGGCAGGGCCACGTGGGTTTCCCGGGCTTTTGCTCGTTTTCATGAGTCTGTCCTCACTCCGGGGTGATTAATGAGCTCAATCATTTCAGGCAACCACAGCTGTGCTGTGACTGGTTTCTCGCCTGGCAACAGGTTTGGGCATGGCCTGGAAGAGCTGGGTCACGCGACGTGCTGCAGAGCTGGGCGGCAGTCTCAAACCCACGTCAAACCTTGCGACTGGCCTCACAAGCCAGGGTGCAGCCCACCCCCGGCAGCAAGCAGCACACGGAGTTCAAGTCCCAGCTCTGCCTACGCAGTACCTGGGACAAGGCGCTCAGCTGGCCGATGCCCCAGCCTCCTGATCTGTAAAATGGGCACCACCATGCCTACTGCAGATGGTGAGTAGCAGTGGTGAGGAGGCCAGAAGCTAAATTCCTGCTGCCCCTCCTGAGGGGTTCCACGTGGCTGATGTGCTCAGAGGCTCTGCTAGGCCCAAGGTCACCGAGGGTCCCTCTGCCAGGAGTCAGAAGCCAGGGCTGCCCAGTGATCCTCTCCTCCCTGACTGCATGAAGCCAAGGGCTGCCTCAGACCTTGAACTGAGCCCTCAGAACTTTTTTTTTTTTTTTTTTTTTTTTTCTGAAACAGGGTCTCACTTTGTTGCTCAGGCTGGAGTGCAGTGGCACAATCACACGACACCACAGCCTCAACCTCCTGGGCTCAAGCAATCCTCCCACCTGAGCCTCCCAAGTAGCTATGACTACAGGCATGCACCACCATGCCTGGTTAATTTTTGAAAAATTTTTTGTAGAGATGGGGTCTCACTATGTTACCCAGGCTGGTCTTGAACTCCTGGGCATAAACCATCTGCCTGTCTTGGCCTTACAAAGTGCTGGGATTACAGGTGTGAGTCACTGCACCGGGCCCCTCAGAGCTTCTGCCCCCGACCTTCCACTTTCCCAACTTGGCGGGGGTAGGGGGGGGCTCCTTTGCTGAGCACAGTGGCCCCTGTCACCTGGCATATCACCCAGGACAGCTACATAACTACCCTAGCAGGACAGAGTGTGTGGTCCCCTATCCTGGGTTCAAATCCTATTCCTGCTGCTGTGTGACTTGGGACAGGTTTTTTTCAAACTTCCCTGAGCCTCATTCTCAGGATCCAGAGAAAGGAAGTGAGAGTACCAGACCCGGGGTCCCCGGCCTGTGGACACTCTCAGCACAATCCCAGCACACGGTGGGGCTCATCAGGGCTGGGTGGGGATCGAGTGCTGGTACCCCGGGGGGATCCTGAACTCACCAGCTCTGTAACCTTAGCAAGCCATGTGACTTCCTTGGGCCTCGGCCTCCCCAGCGACAGAAACCTCCACCGCACGCGGTAGGGTCAAATGAGAGTCCTGGCACAGGGATTAGCCGGACCTGGTGCCCAGCAGGTGCATAGGAAACAGCCGTCACCAGAGCCTCTCCCAACACCACTGCAGCAACGGCACCCAGGGGTGGGCAGAGGCAACCCCCACAGCAGAGGGTGAGGCTGCTGGGCAGTCGTGGGTGTGGCCACAGTTCCTGCCAGGTCAGCGACTTGCAGGGCACAGGGCACATGCGGCGGGGCTGGGAGGTGGCCAGTGCCCGGCTGCCCCGCCCTCCATGCCCAGCAGGCCCCCGGCCTGGCCCTCACCCAGCATGTTGGACGACTCGATCATGTTGGTGTCCAGGTCGGTCCAGTAGAGGCGTTGGTCAGTGTAGTCAATGGTGAGGTCGTTGGCCCGGCCCACCTTGTCCACCAGCGTCATGCAGTTGGTCCCGTCCATGAAGGCCCGCACGATCCTCGGCTTGCCGCCCCACTCGGTCCAGTAGATGTAGCTGGAAGGCACGAGGGAGAAGGGCAGGCTCCGTGAGTCCATTCTCACCGCAGAACAGAGGGTGCTGGGGGGGCTGCACCTGCCCCGTTGCCTTAGCTCGGCCCTCCCTGTCCTGGAGAAAGCCACATGCAGGAAGCAGGGAAGGGCGAGACTCTTTCCCCCCTGCCACACAAACATCCCTCCAGGGCGGTCACTGCACCACCTCCCTAATTCCCACAGTGGCTCCCTCGTAAGGCGAGGAAACACCCATTTATAGACACAAAAACAGGCGCACAGCCAGGGCGAGTGTGTGCTAGAACGCCCACCTAAGCTTGGCCGGACGCCGGGGACACGGCAAACACCAGGATGAACACAAGCACAGCAGAAAACAAGACCTCAGAGCAGGGGGAGGCCTTGCAGGATCAGGATATAAACTCGGCTCTGGGCTCCTCCCCAGCAGCCCCTCTGCCCCTTCCTTCAGCAGATCCAGAAGAGGAAATGCACATCCTCATTCCAGAATTTTCTAAGTTTGACCTGCCCTTGCTCTAAAACTGGACCTCTTTCTGATGTCCTGCCATCCCGAAATCTTCCTTCCTTCCCTGGCAAAACGTGCAGCAGGCAGAGATTGGGCTTTCCAGGGTGGGCACTGCACCCACTGCACAGAAAACAAAACTCAAGTCCAGAGAGACCCCCCGCTCCACCCACACATCTGGGTCCTGTCTGACCCCAGTGCTCCAGGCAGGGCCCCTAGGATGCCCAGCAGCTAAAAGCACGCTTGCCTTTCAAGGTTGGTCCTAAGTTGTGGCTCAGTAGCCTCCAGGGGGCCATTTTGGAGTGGCCTGAGGTCCAGGGACCTCAAAGCCAGTTCTGGATCGTGGTTTTGGCAAAACGACGCGAAGCCAGGAGGCCTGGTTGGGAGTCTGAGGCAGCACTCCCTGGCCCAGCTCCGCTCTAACTGGGTATGTGACCTTAGATACGTCCCTCAGTTTCTCCGAGCCTGTTTCTGCGTCTGTAAAATCGACACAGATACTGCCTGATGCAGGCCTCGTGGACGCTTTGGTGAGACGGCCCAGGTGAACGCAGCCAGCACTGTGCCTGACACAACCTCAGCACCTGCTCCATGAAGGAGCTCCATGACTTCCGAGGGGCCTACCAGTCCTGGCCGCCATCAAGGCGAATGACATCGGTACAGCTGTGATCACCGAGGGCCACACGGGCAGCCTGCCACCTTCCCAGCTGGCACCCCTGCACTGACTCACACAGAGAGACAGACACGAGGACGCCCGGGACAGGGAAACTCTTACCCCTCAGTGGGATCCAGGGCCAGCGACCGCGGGTTGTCCAGGTCCCTCCACACGAGGACTTGCCGGAACTGCCCGTCCAGCCGCGCCACTTCGATCCTGTTGGTCCCGGTGTCAGCCCAATAGAGGTTCTTGCCCATCCAGTCAACGGCCATGCCCTCAGGGTAGTCAAGGCCAAACTCCACCACGTGCTCCACAGAGCTCCCGTTAGGAAGGCGCGGCTGATAGTCTGGCAGCAGGTGAGGAGGAAAAGGCACACATTTTAGGAATCAGCGTCTTTTGTAGACATCTCACCGAGATGCCTGGCCACCTGGAGCAGATACTCACCACATTCTGGACCAGATCACCAACATTCAAGTTTTTTTTTTTTTTTTTTTTTGAGACGGTGTCTAGCTCTGTTGCCCAGGCTAGAGTGCAGTGGCACAATCTCGGCTCACTGCAACCTACACCTCCTGGGTTCAAGTGATTCTCCTGCCTCAGCCTCCCAAGACTGGGATTACAGGCGCTTGCCACCACGCCCAGCTAATTTTTGTTATTTTCAGTAGAGACGGGGTTTCAACATGTTGGCCAGGATGGTCTCGAACTCTTGACCTCGTGATCCACCTGCCTTGGCCTCCCAAAGTGTTGGGATTACAGGCATGAGCCACTGCACCCAGCCACATTCAAATTTTTAAATGCAGCAAGATATCTTTTTGGAAAAAGCAGCTTGGAGATTATATATACCATTTTTTCCCCCCCCAGACAGGTCTCACTCTGTCACCCAGGTCGGAGTGCAGCTCAGGGCAGCATCAATCTCCTGCAGCTCAAGCGATCCTCCTGCCTCAGCCTCCCAAAGTGTTGGGATTACAGGCATGAGCCACTGTGCCCGGCTATAACCAGCACATGTATAATAAAAGAACAGTTGAGCCTAAAAGGGAGCATCTGTGCAGTGGAGTATTTCACGCATTTAAAAGATTGTGCTAAAGAGTCTGTCACAGCATCATCGAACACCTGTTGCAATGTCAAGTAAAAAAATCAGGATACAGAATTCTCTGTGGCATGTAATTGTGATTATGAGAAACGCTATCTTAGAGAAAAAAGACTTGAAGGAAACATGCTAAGGTATCAGCAGTGATCTCTGGCTGGTGAGGCTATGGACAATTTCCATTTTCTTTCTATACTTTTCTTTTTTGTTTTGTTTTGGTGGTTTTTTTTTTTGAGATGGAGTCTCACTCTGTTGCCCAGGCTGGAGTGGAGTGGCTCCACTTGGCTCACTGCAAACTCCACATACCAGCTTCAAGCAATTCTCTGCCTCAGCCTCCCGAGTAGCTGGGATTACAGGCACATGCCATGATGCCCAGCTAATTTTTGTATTTTTAGTAGAGATGGTCACCATGTTGGCCATGCTGGTCTCGAAATCCTGACCTCAAATGATCCTCCCGCTTCAGCCTCCCAAAGGGTTGGGATTACAGACGTGAGCCACTGCGCCTGGCCTCTTTTTATACTTTCCTATGTATTTTCCTTTTTCTACAAAGAACCCTTGTGACTTAAAGTCATAAAAAATCTTTTAAAGATATGTAATACAAATACTAGAATAGGACGGGCGTGGTGGCTCACACCTGTAATCCCTGCACTTTGGGAGGCTGAGGTGGGAGCTTGAGCCTAGGAGTTTGAAACCAGTCTGGGCAACATGGGGAAACTCCATCTCCACAGGAAAAAAAAAAAAAAGAAAAAGAAAAAAAAAAACACAAAAATCAGCCAGGTGTGGTGGTGTGCACCTGTAGTCCTAGCTACTCTGGAGGCTGAGGTGGGAGGATCACTAGAGCCCAGGAGGTCGAGGCTGCAGTGAGCTGAGATTACACCACTGCATTCCAGCCTGAGTGACAGAGGAAGACCCTGTCTCAAAACAAACAAACAAACAAAAAACCCCCAGAAAACAAACAGTAGAAAAACAAGTGAGTAAACAGTGCAGTTGTCCAACACTTTAGAACAGAGGTCAACACACTTTTTCTGTAAAGGCGCAGATGGTACACATTTTAGGCTTAATAGCTCATACGGATCTGTCAGAACTCAACTCAGCAGCACAAAAGCTGCCACAGACAATCCATAAACAAACGGGCTTTGCTGTACACCAATCAAACTTTCTTTACAGAATCAGAAGGGCAGCCCATGGACCAGTTTGCTAAACCGTTCTTTAGAAGGCAAAAAGTCTTCCTAGGCCGGGTGCGGTGGCTCATGCCTGTAATCCCAGCACTCTGGGAGGCCGAGGTGGGCAGATCACCTGAGGTCAGGAGTTCGAGACCAGCCTGGCCAACATGGTGAAACTCTGTCTCTACTAAAAATACAAAAAAAACTAGCTGGGTGTGGTGGTGGGTGCCCATAATCCCAGCTACTTGGGAGGCTGGGGCAGGAGAATCACTCGAACCTAGGAGGCGGAGGTTGCAGTGCGCTGAGATCACGCCACTGCACTCCAGCCTGGGTGACAGAGCAAGACTGTCACACACACAAAAAAATGTCTTCCTGTATTTGTCCTGGATGTTTATATTTGCACTATAAATGAAGACAGAGTCTGCTAAGCAAACAGGCTCTGGTGAGGGAGAGGGTGGGGTGTCTGAAGTCAAGCTCAATGGACAATGAACATTTAAATTCACACAAGCACTTCACAAAAGCCCTCGTGTGTGTCTACCGGATTTGCTCATTACAATCATCTTTTTTTTTTAAACAGGGTTGCTCATATTTGATTAGCTTGAATTGAGTTACAATAAATATTATAGTGCTTTAAAAAAAATGTCTGAAGCCTCTGAGGCAGGAACAGAGGCAAGGTTTCCCGATAAAGGCTGCACGTGTGCACGTCCTGGCCACGCTACCTTCAGGCTGACGTCCGTCCAGTAGATGTGGTTGTTGGCCACATCGAAGTCCAAGGCTGAGGCCTCCTTGACGCCCGTGAGTGGGATGGCCACGTCGTTGTTGTTGGTCTCGAGGGAGATCCTGTGGATGGCGGCTCTGCTGGTGAAGACCAAGAAGGCCTCGGGCACGATGCAGGTCTTCATGTCACTCAGCAGCTCCAGGCCGATGGGGCAGCCACACCGGGTGGCGTGGGGCGTGAAGAAGCACAGGTGACTGCACCCGCCATTCTCATCAGCACACGGGTTGGTTCCTGGAAGCGAACACACAGGCCCCAATCTAAATACCAGCAGCCCAGCAGGGAAAGGGGCGCGACAAAGCCACACGGTGAATGCCACTGTGAGCCGTGCGGCTCAGGGCGCCGAGCTCAGGACTCACCCCCGGGTCGGGTTTGATCTCAGGGCTGGGGTGGGTTGGATGATCGTTCCGTGGCCAGGCTCCACCCTCAAACACACACGCACCTTTCACCTGAAAGCCAGGATGTGCCGGAAGCTCCAACGTGCACAGCTTTGTTCCCGCCACATGTCAAACACAGACAGTAGGTGGACGTGGTAGGAGAATGCCTGAACGACGGCAGCCAAGTTCTCCCCCTGTACGGCCTCGGGTCAGTAACAGTAACAGCAGTGCGGGCTGTGACGGGACCCTGTCAGGCTCCAGGCACTGGTCCCAGGGAGTCACCTGTCTTAACTCACTCCATCTACCTTGGAGGTAGGAGCTATTCTCATCTCCATTTTTCACCAGAGGAAAGTGAAGTGCAGAGAGGCTGTTGAAGGGAGCACCACCAGGGAGCAGTTCGGTGAGAGAGCCAGCCCAGTGGTCCCGCCTCCTGGCCTGCGCTCTGATCCAGGAAGAACATGGTGACCCCCTCAGGCAGGGACTGGGCAAGTCACCCTCAGCCTGGGCTCCTAAGAGTCCCACCTAGACCCTTCCGCCGACTCACAGAAATTCCCAGCAGCCTTGAAAACTCACGCTTACCCAGCATGGCCAAAGCTACCTCTTTTTCACACAGTACAGAGAGCGTTCATTTATTTTTGGCCAGTCTGTTAATTTCACTCCTCATCCGAAGTGCTATTAAAATTGGCTTTAATTTAGTGTTAAATACTGAAGCCAAAAAAAGAACCCTTTTCCCAATCTCCTTTAGTAAATCATGGGTGAGGGGGAAGGGGAAGGCGTTGGCCAATTTCTCAGCTTTAAGTCACAGCCCCATGGATGCACCCTTTTGTCTTCTCCCTGGGGTTTATTTTTTGTTCTTTGAACAATCACTCATAGGTTAGTCTCACCTTCCACAGTGGATAGTGAATGTTTTTTATTTTTTTGAGACAGGTTCTCACTCTGTCACCCAGGCTGGACTGCAGTGGCATGATCTCAGCTCACTGCAACTTCTGCCTCCCAGGCTCAGGTGATCCTGCCATCTCAACCTCCTAAGAAGCTGGGACTGGCAGGGCGTGGTGGCTCCGCCTGTAATACCAGCACTTTGGGAGGTCGAGGTGGGTGGATCATCTGAGGTCAGGAGTTCAAGACCAGCTTTGGCAACATGGTAAGACTCTGTTTCTAATAAAATAAAATAAAAAATAAAAGAAGAAGAAGAAAAAAGCTGGGATCACAGGCACATGCCACCAGCCTGGCTAATTTTTCTTTTTTTTTTTGGTAGAGATGAGGTCTCTCCATGTTGCCCAGGGGAGACACTCAAATTCCTGGGCTCAAGTGATCCTCCTGCCTCAGCCTTCCAAAGTGCTGGGATTTCTGAATTTCGGGCCATGAGCCACTGTGCCTGGAAAGAATGTGGTTTTTTTTTTTTGTTGTTGTTGTTGTTTTGAGACAGGGTCTTGCTCTATTGCCCAGGTGGAGGTCAGTGGTGTGACATCAGCTCACTACAACCTCTGCCTCCTGGGTTCAAGCGATTCTCCTGCCTCAGCCTCCTGAGTAGCTGGGATTACAGGCACACACTACCACGCCTGGCTAATTTTATGTGTGTGTGCGCTTTTAGTAGAGATGGGGTTTCCCCACATTCGCCAGGCTGGTCTCAAACTCCTGATCTCAAGTGATCTGCCCACCTCGGCCTCCCAAAGTGCTGTGAGCCACTGCACCTGGCACAAATGCATTTTAAAGCAGCTGGGAAAACTAAAGTCGTGGATTCCATCTCCGGCATGAGGACGGCAGGGTGCAATGAAGGCCGTGACGGAAACACTGACTGCTCCTGGGGTTGCCCACACTGCCTCAGCTCCAGGCCTCTGTGGGGCTGTCCCTTCTGCTCCAACCTGCTCCCTCAGTCCCCAGCTCCCTCATATTTTACAGCCAGGGATCTAGCATCACAGCTAACATCACATCTACCTGACGGGGGAGCAGAGCCAACCCGGGCATCTCGCCCAGGACTGCAGGCGGTGCAGCAGCAAGCATCACATCCTCTGTCCTCTCATCCGTCATCAGCAAAGATTTACTGAGGGCCTCTGACACGCAGGTGCAGCGCAGGACCCCAGGCCCCAGCCAGACACGGAGCCCCTGCCCACAAGCCCCAGGCCCGTCCCGGCCACACCTGGACGCTGCTCTCTCCAGTGTAACTCCATCACCTTTTCAGGAAGAGACAAATCATCATGCCGAACAAGGAGCTCTTCGGTGAACCTTCTGCGGATCCTGGCTTTCAGGTGAAAGGTGCTCATGCATTGGCCACAGGGGCAACAAGCACAGCCCAGCCCAGGCAGACCCAGAAGTGAGTCCCAAGCTCGGCACCTGTAAGCTGCCAGGCTCTGCCTACCGCGCCCCCGTGCGAGTGAGGCAAGCAACTGCATTCACAGAAGGGGTCGCTCTGGGAACAAAGGTTCCCAGCCAGGGCCAGGCACATAGCAGGTGCTCAACAAATGTTAGCTACTTTTTTTTTTTTTTTGAGATGGAGTCTTGCTCTGTTGCCCAGCTGGAGTGCAGTAGCGCAATCTCGGCTCACTGCAACCTCTGCCTCCTGGGTTCAAATGATTCTCCTGCCTCACCAAGCAGCTGGAACTACAGGCATGTGCCACTACGCCCAGCTAACTTTTGTATTTTTTAGTAGAGATGGGGTTTGATCATGTTGGCCAGGATGGTCTCGATCTCCTGACCTGGTGAACTGCCTGCCTCAACCTCCCAAAGTGCTGGGATTACAGGTGTGAGCCACCGCGCCTGGCCATGTTAGCCACTTTCTAACCATTGTAACCAACATTCCTGGTCCACAACCACTCCCAAATCAGCACCCTTGGTCTCTTCCCATCTGTCCTTAGCCAGATACTATCACCTTTCCTATCCGACCCTTCCCCAGGGCTCAACACTTATGCCCAGGTTGGGACCCGTCACTTCCTCCTCATGCAAGTCTGCACGGCTGAGCCACAGCTTGGGGCCCCCCGAACTCACCGATGATCTTTGCCACATTCACGGCTTTGAGCCCCATCAGGTCGGGCAGCTGGTCAATGATGATGTCCCGGCTGGCCTTGACCTTGTGCACCCGCTCAATGCTGCGGCGCTGCCAGTCAGTCCAGTAGATGAAGTCCCCCAGCAGCGTGAACCCGAAAATGTGTGGGAGCTTGTCCTCCAGCAGGGTCCGCCTCTCGTCCCATCGACATTGATCACCTGCAGGATGGCAGAGATACAGGTCTGGATGGGCCAGGGCCACGCCAACGAGAGCCAACCCTGGGGCCTGAGCTGCCCCAAACAAGACGGGTTTAACACCCAGGAGCCTCAGCTTCACCTGCACCTTGACGGGTACTGTAAAACACCAGGTATCATGGCTCTCCAGGGGTGCTGGATAAATGATGTTTTCTTTTTCTTGAGACAGAGTCTCCCTCTGTAGCCCAGGCTGGAGTGCAGTGGCACGATCTCGGCTCACTGCAACTTCCGCCTCCCTGGTTCAGGCGATTCTCCTGCCTTAGCCTCCTGAGTGGCTGAGTGCCTGCCACCACGCCCGGCTAATTTTTGTATTTTTAGTAGAGATGGGGTTTCACCATGTTGGCCAGGCTGGTCTCAAACTCCTGACCTCAAGTGATCCGCCCTCCTCAGCCTTCCAAAGTGCTGGGATTCCAGGCGTGAGCCACCATGCCCAGCCATGACGTTTTCACTATAATGCCACATACCCCAGCTGACAGAGCAGTGACAGTGCCTTTCCCCGCAGTGTCCCCCATCTGTGCTGGGATGAGAAGCACAATTTGGAACAGACCAGGCAAGCAAGTGTCCTCTCCCAAACCACTGGAGACTGACAGGCAGCCGCTGCCTAGAGAATCAGGGTGTGGGTCTTGGACCAGGGCGTGCTCTCGGGAGGAAGTCCTGGGAACAATTAGCAATGCCTGCCCCAGGTGTAGCCGTGAGGGGCGGGGGCCCCAGATCACACCCACCACACAGAGTTCTGTGAGCAACTGCAGGACCCGGGGCAAGGTTCTCCCGCTTCTCTATGAACTCACTTCCCACTGGGTCAGGACCCGATGAACTCTGAGGGCACTTCGGGTTCTAAGTCTAAGGCTGCAGGTCTCAGATGCTTTCCAGTCTGTCTCCTCTTAGATGTAATAGCTAAATATTTTTCTTGAAGAGTCAATGCTGATTAAAAGCAACCACAAAAGCCGCAGAGGAGAAAATACTGCCAAGGTAAAAACGCCTGACCAACAGAAGCATACAGCCCCATGGGACAGGATGCGGTTCTGATGATCGATGACCCTGCAGAAATTTATGTTAACAGGAAGGTTGAGTTAGGCACAACATCCAAGCTCTCCAGCTCTCAGGACAAGATGAAAGAGACACAAGGCCATTACAGGCAAGCTTCCACAGGCCTCCTGCAGCCAGATTACATTTCCAGATTACCAGAAAAGCGACAAGTCCTCTGTTTTGCAGGTGGCAAAACCGTAAGGCAGATGGAATACATGTGGTAGCTCACACCTTTAATCCCAGCACTTTGGGAGGCTGAGGTGGGTGGATCACCTGAGGTCAGGAGTTCGAGACCAGCCTGGCCAACATGGTGAAACCCCATCTCTACTAAAAATGCAAAATTAGCCGGGTGCGGTGGCACATGCCTGTAATCCCAGCTACTCGAGAGGCTGAGGCAGGAGAATCACTTGAACCCAGGAGGCAGAGGTTGCGATGAGCCAAGATCACGCCATTGCATGCCAGCCTGGGCAACAAGAGCAAAACTCCGTCTCAAAAAAAAAAAAAAAAAAAAAACGCCGGGCACAGTGGCTCACACCTGTAATCCCAATAGTTTGGGAGGTTGAGGCGGGCGGATCATCTGAGGTCAGGAGTTCAAGACCAGCCTGACCAACCTGGAGAAACCCCATCTCCACTAAAAACACAAAATTAGCTGGGTGTGGTAGCACATGCCTGTAATCCCAGCTACTCAGGAAGCTGAGGCAGGAGAGTCGCTTGAACCCAAGAGGTGGAGGTTGCAGTGAGCTGAGATTGCACCATTGCACTCCAGCCTGGCCAACAATAGTGAAACTCTGTCTAAAAAAAAAAAAAAAGAAAGAAAGAAAAAGAAAAGAACAAAGCCTTTGGTCATCTGTTGGATGGCACAGGACAAAGCTGCTGGGGCTGGGCGCGGGGTAATCCAAGCCTGTAATCCCAGCACTTTGGGAGGCCAAGGCGGATGGAGTTTAAGATCAGCCTGGCCAACATGGTGAAACCCCCATCTCTACTAAAAACACACAAAAATGAGCCGAGCCGGGCACGATGGCACACGCCTATAATCCCAGCTGCTTGGCAGGCTGAGGAACGAGAATCACTTGAACCCAGGAGGCGGAGGCTGCAGTGAGCCTCGATTGCACCACTGCACTTCAGCCTGGGTGACAGAGTGAGACCTTGTCTCAAAAAAAAAGAGCTGCTGGGAGAGCAGGGAGGGGACAGGCAGCTCTAAGACCCAATGCCAGGCCTCTCCAGCTCTGTCCCACAGAGCTCTGGGTCTTCGGGCAAGTCCTTGCACTCTCATGGGCCTCAGTTTCTCCACCTGTAACTGAGGGGCTCAGACTAGCCAAGTGGCTAAAGTCACCCAGGAAAAAACAGAACAAAAAATAACAGCTGGGCCCCAACCTGGAGCTATTAAGTTGGAATCAGATATGGGATCATGGTAACAGCCCCCGACAGGTGGTTCTGACGGGCAGGCCGGTGGGAACATGATTAGACCAACCCCCGTGACAGTGCCTGGAAGTCCGAGCTCTCCACCCACTCCTGGCTGCTCTCGTGAGCAATGAACAGCAGGTGACAGAGCCCTGGTTCCCAAATCGTCTAGGGTTGTTCACGTTTTACCTTCACAACAGGAATACACACAAAGGCCACTGAGGGGCCAGGCCCGTCCCAGCAGCACAGAACCACACTAGGAGGGAACCAGCCCTGGCATACAAGGAGGAGGTACAGGCTTCTCCAAGGGCATGGAGCTTGAGAGGAGGGGCTCACAGTCGGGTGGGGATCCTTGCCCCTCCTTCCACTCACAATAACAGGGCTTGGGGGAGAGATGCCGGCACGATACACAAACACTACAAAGAAAAGAATCAGCATTTAGAAAAAGAAAGGACTCCAAGCTTCAATCTACCAAAAGGTCCCTATTATCTCTTAAATTTGATTTTATTTTTGTAGAGATGGGGTTTTGCCATGTTGTCCAGGCTGGTCTCGAACTCCTGAGCTAAAGCAATCTGCCCATCTCAGCCTTCCAAAGTGCTGAGATTACAGGTGTGAGCCGCTGCACCTGGCCAGAGGTCACTATTATCTCTTGGAGAGATTTTTCCTCTTCTTGCTCTATTTCCACACTTTCTTGATTTTAATAACCAAATTTCCAGACATGTTGCGCTGAAAGGAGGCGAGGAAGTCCCTTTCCCTGGCTTCATTCAAGAGCAATAAAAGGAGCCCACAGGGGGCCCAGGGCAAACAAGGGAGCTAGGCACTGGCTGGTAGCCGCTTCCCCCTCTCTCTACCCTTGCTTCCCACTCCCAGGTGACCCCAAAACAAAGTGAGAGGAGGCAATGAGCTGCTCCACCCAGCTGGGGCTGGCTGTACCCTCGGCAAGTGCAAGACACTGGCTCTGGGCTAGCAGGGCCTGCAGAATCTCCTCGATGGGCAGAGGCTCTCACAGAGCCCCCCACGGTGGCTCAGAAACCACTCCCCCAAATCTTGCCACTTTCCACCGGATTCCAGAACCTCCAGGACTCTCCCCCAAGCCCCCCACTTTCCACCCAGATTCCAGAATCCTGGGGCATCTTGTGGACCCGCTGACTTGGAAAACCTCAGGCCCACAATCAGCAGGTCTCAGCTGCTCTAATACTGGAGGAAAGACATCCTAAAGTGGCCTTTTGAGGAAAACTCAGCACACCTCGACAGGTCCAACTCATCTGCAAAAGCCACTCTGCTGGGCCAGGCCTCTCCCAGACCTGGCAGGTTCCTCTGGGCCAACTCAGGAGGTCTCAGCCTTTCCTGGAGCCAGACCTTTCTGAGAATGCCCTAGCCAAGCAGAGCCTCTTATTGAGCGTTGGGGGACAAGACACAGAGAACGCGCCCATCCTGACTCCTGGGAGGGGAAAGGGTCAAAGCAGAGTTCAGAAATAACAGGGCCAAATTTGGGACACGCCAGCACCGGAAGAGAACTTGGGAGACGAATTTCTAGGACAGAGATCAGCAAACTTTTTGTCAAGGATAGAAAATACTTTCAGCTTTCAGGCCATAAGGGTCTCTGGAGCACGAAAGCAGCATGAAGAGCAGGTGAATGAACACGCATGGCTTTACTCCAATACATTTTTTTAAATTGTACTTTAGGTTCTGGGGTACATGTGCAGCTCACGCAGGATTGTTCATAGGTACATACATGGCAAGGTGGTTTACTGCCTCCATCCCCCCCATCAGCTATATCTGGCATTTCTCCCTGTGTTATCCCCTCCCCAACCTCCCCCACCCTTTTCTTTTTTTTTTTTTTTTTATAGAGGCAGGATCTGGGCTCTGTGACCCAGGCTGGAGTGTAGTGGCGCGATCTTGGCTTGCTGCAACCTCAAATTCCTGGGCTCAAGTGATCCTCCCACCTCAGCTGCCTAAGTAGCTGGGATCACAGGCGTGAGCCACCATACCCAGTGCTTTTAAAATATATATATATATTTTTAGAGATAGGGTCTTGCTCTGTCACCCAGGCTGGAGTGCAGTGACATAATAGTTCACCTCTCAATCACTTGAGCCCAGCCTCAAACTCCTGGACTCAAGTGATCCTACCACTTCAGCCTCTACAGGCACACACTACCACACCTGGCGAAACTTTATCAATGAAAAAAATAAAAACAGGCAGGGCTTGGTGGCTCAAGCCTGTAATTCCAGCACTTTGGGAGGCCGAGGTGGGCGGATCACTTGAGGTCAGCAGTTCGAGACCAGCCTGGCCAATCTGGTGAAACCCCGTCTCTACTAAAAATACAAAAATTAGCCAGGCGTGGTGGCATGTACCTGTAATCTCAGCTACTCGGGAGGCTAAGACAAAGAACTGCTTGAACCCAGGAGGTGAAGGTTGCAGTGAGCAGAGATCGTGCCACTGCACTCCAGCCTGGGCTAGAGAGCGAGACTCTGTCTCAAAAAAAGAAAAAGGGGAGAGTTCTGTCATGTGAGGGGAAGAATTATCCCATTCTGCTAAACAGAAAACCCCAACGTGAACGGCAACAGTTATCTTGATTCATGTAATAAAAGATCTTACACACACACACGCGTGCGAAGCCCAGGGGTGTAGCCTCTCCCCCAGATCCCCAGGAGCACAGTGCAGCCAACAGACCCTGCCCCGTCACTCTGGCTGTGAGTGATGCCACCTCCACCCACTTAGCAAAAGTCAGCGGTGCCTGTCAAAGGGCATGACGTAGGGGGCTAACTCCTGACCCAGACCTGGTGCATCCCATCAGGGGTGAGCACGGAGACCCCAGCACAAGTTGGGCCTCAGAGGGTCTCCGCTTTGGCAAACCAGGCCAGCTCACAGACATGTGAAATGACGGTGATGATGATGATGGTGACAGGAACTCGGGCCAAGCGAGGGCACAAACCTTGGAGGGGTATGGGAGGGGCACGGGAGGGGCACAGCTTCCAGCCTCCAGGCAGGGACCACGTGTCACCATTTGGAAGAGGACTTTCCCTGGGCGGTCAAGGGAGTATATTGTTCCCACCATGGCATACGGCTGGAGTGACCCAGGCTTCTGGAGGAGAGGGCCGGGGGCAGCTGGGCACAGGGGAGTGGGGCTCGGGGAGAGAGCTGGGCTGTTCTAGGCCTGGCATAAGAGCACGGCCAGCAGGTGGAAAGAGCAGCACTGGGGCACGGGCCTCGGAGACCCACAGAGACGCCAGATCCTGCCACTTTCACACACAGCTGTGTCTTGTGGCACAGGATGTAAAAGCCATGGCAGGGCAGAGGGGAGAAACTCCTGGCCAGGCATTCCGCTGGCTAAGCCCAGGTGGGCGAGGAGATAAGAACACGAGGGCTTGGTCCTGACGGGACACGCTGGAGGCTCACAGGAGAAGCTGAGTGTGGCTGTGGGTGTCCCAGGGGATAGAACTTCCAACGCCTGGGGCTCTAGACTCAGAAAGAGGGCTAAGGAGGTGTCCCAGGGGCTAAGCCAGCACAACGCTGGAATTCTTAGCCCAGGAGGCTGGAAAAATGGTGAGAAGAGGCAGCTATGGGAAGCAGAAGGGAGGTGGGGCCATATCCAGGGGACCCCAGCTCACAACCACTCGGGCCTCACACACAGCGGGGCAGGACCTGAACCCACAAGTGTCAGGACTGCCCTGGGTGGGCCCCAGCAGGTGGGGAGGGAGCTCAGGGCTGGAGCCACCGCCACTTCCAGCTGTCACTGATGAGGGCAACAGCTGGTCACAGGATGGGGCTGCCATGCCTGTGTGTGTCAGTCAGGCTGCTGGAGCGTCCTGGAAGCTGATTCCCAGGACAGCTGTCACAGACAAGGCCAGCAGGAGGGGCCTCCCAGAGGCATGTGCCATCTCCGCTCCACTCTGTAAATCTGATGGCATCTCTAATGCCATCCACATGAAACCCTCTTCATCAGCCCAGCATTTCCAGACCTTTGTTCTTCTCCCAATTCATCAAGGGATCAGCCACAGCTGCCCGTGAAGTCCTCTCATGCACTGGGAGCTGAAAACCTGGAACCTGATTGTCCGTTCAAAGGCTGGTCTCAGCTAGCCCCCACCCCCCACAAAAGCGCCTTCCTTCCAGCGCCCAGCTCCGCAGAGCCCAGCTGCACATGCCACCGCGTGGAACAGAATCCTCTCTCCCACCACTCCCCAGCAGTGGTGAGCGCCAAAACACGTCCAAGGCTGGCATGGGCTCCTCAGTACCTGGGCTGGCCACTTGGTTGCCTCCTGAGAGCCTCTTAGAAATGTCCCCCATTGGCCGGGCACAGTGGCTCACGCCTGTAATCCCAGCACTTTGGGAGGCCGAGGCGGGTGGATCACAAGATCAGGAGTTCAAAACCAGCTGGCCAAGATGGTGAAACCCCATCTCTACGAAAAATACAAAAATTAGCTGAGTGTGCTGGAATGTGCCTATAATCCCAGCTACTCGGGAGGCTGAGGCAGAGAATTGCTTCAACCTGGGAGGTGGAGGTTGCAGTGAGCTGAGATCACGCCACTGCACTCCAGCCTGGGCAACAAAGTGAGACTCCATCTCAAAAAACAAAGAAGAAATGTCCCCGTTGTCGCAAATGTGTGTTCTTCCTGACCCCATTTATACCTCCCCCAACCAACCCTTCCACCTGGAGTCCAACTGCACCCTCAGGGAGCCGTGGCTCCCTGCACCTCAACTGTCCCCCAAAGCCCTCAGAAGCCACCACAACCCCAGCAGCAGCCACTCTGCCAGCCATTGCCTGGGACGCAGCTGGCGCAACTGTGAGCTCAGTGGGTGTCTGCTGAATGAGCCTGCAGCAAGTCCGAGTCCCTCATGTGAGGGGGTTCCACAGCCAGGAACACTGGTGCATCCACGCCTGAAAAAGGTGCCAGGAGGGTTTGTGCCTGGCGCTGGGCAAGGACCTGAGAAGCTGCTATGACTCACAGAAGCCTGAGGACACACCCAGGGGCGGTGCCCACCTGCAGGAGGAAAAGACATGCCAGACACCAGCAGAAAACACAGAATCACTGTCTCCATCCGAGGGCACATCCAAGGTTGCCCAGGCCAGGAGGAGTTGCCGGCAGAATCTCTCGGCTAAGTCAGCTCTGGATGAGCAGGCGGATAGCAGGGCCCGGTCCGGCATTCCCAGAGCGTGTGCCACCAGGGCCACAGTGGGGAAAGAAAGGGACCCTTGATGAGGTGTCAGAGAACGCTTATGCAATGTATCCCCCTCTTAGAAACAGCCTATGTAAGCATATGAAGGGCCCTGAGAAGGCCTGCAGTGAAGCACCCCAACGTTCCCCAGGTTCTGGCCACCAAAGACACACACGCCCTGTGTCACCACCTCTCATCCTTCAGGATCTCTCCTCGGGCCCCCAGTGATGAGCTCCAAGTCATCAGATGATGAGCTTCCATTGTGTGACAGCAGGGTGGCCTACTCCTCAACTGTTATTCTGCTACTGTGACACCCCACTTCAATTCCTCGGTTTTTTTTTTTTTTTTGAGATGGAGTTGCCCAGCCTGGAGTGCAGTGGTTCAACCTCAGCTCACTGCAACCTCCGCCTCCCAGGTTCAAGCAATTCTCCTGCCTCAGCCTCCCAAGTAGCTAGGATTACAGGCATGTGCCACCACGCCTGGCTAATTTTTGTATTTTTTGTAGAGACGGAGTTTCATCATGTTGCCAGGCTGGTCTCGAACTCCTGACCTCAGGCAATCCACCCACCTTGGCTTCCCAAAGTGCTAGGATTACAGGCGTGAGCCACTGTACCTGGCCACCTCAGTTGGTCTCAGTGTGCTCCAACCTTGCTTTCTCGTTCCACCATGCTCAGAAGGTGTCTCTCCCTGGCCCATCTGAAAGCCAAGGACGTGAATCCCGCTGTTCCCTCTCTCCGCCCTTCCACCTCCTGGCCTCCATCCCTTCTGTACGTCCAGCACCACGGCCCATAAGGCTCATATTCCCTATAGCGACCCAGCACTGTCTGTAGGGTTTGATGATGTACAGACAGATTCTTAAAGTGGGAAATCAACACGCAGTGCTCACATCATCATGGCATGAAGGCCTCAGCAAGTGCAGCGCCTGGGGGTGAGCTGCAGCAACACCCCTGTTTCCGGACAGCTCCGTTTCCTCCTGACTGCATTTCTCTTCCTGCTTTGTCTGACTTTGCCAGACCCTCTGATTCCTTTTAACTTCCCAAGGACAGTATGGAGAATCTGGAATTCCTTCTTTTCGCCTTAGACGCCCTCCTCATTCCTCAGAACCCCCTGTCCTCCTCCAGTGTGGACCACCAAGATATAAAGTGACTTCACAACCAAACCACGGACCACGTGTATCCAATGTGGACAAAACACTCCTGTTTTGAGCTTTGGTGTCCTCATCTGAAAAATGCGGGGATGCCCTGGGCTCCATCCACAACACTGGAAAGTGGTAAGGACTGGAGTTTGCCTGGCTGCGGAGTCGGACTGCCTGGAGACCCCTACTCGCCGTGTGACATGGTACAAGTTGCTGGTCCAGGCTGAGTGTGGTGGCTCATGCCTATAATCCCAACACTTTGGGAGAACGAGGTGGGTGGATCACCTAAGGTCAGGAGTTCAAGACCAGCCTAGCCAACATGGAGAAACCCTGCCTCTACTAAAAATACAAAATTAGCCAGGCGTGGTGGCGCGTGCCTGTAATCCCAGCTACTTGGGAGGCTAAACAGGAGAATGCTTGAACCTGGGAGGTGGAGGTTGCGGTGAACTGAGATTATGCCACTGCACTCCAGCCTGGGCAAGAGAACGAAATTCCGTCTCAATAAATAAATAAATAAATAAGTTGCTGTTCCTCAAACCTGAGTTTCTCATTCATAAATGGGAACTGTGCTGCTTATCTCAGAGGGCCACACTCAGCATCCTAGTTATCAGGGAAATGCAAGGCAAAACCACATGGGACACCCACTAGGCTGGCTGTGATGAATTTTTTTTTTATAAATTTTTATTTTTATTTTTATTTTATTTTAGATGGAGTTTCGCTCTTGTTGCCCAGGCTGTAGTACAGTGGTGCAATCTTGGCTCACTGCAACCTCTGCCTCCTGGGTTCAAGTGATTCTTCTGCCTCAGCCTCCCAAGTAGTTGGGATTACAGGTGCCTGCCACCATGGCTGGCTAATTTTGTATCTTTAGTAGAGGCAGGGTTTCACCATGTTGGTCAGGCTGGTCTCAAACTCCTGACCTCAGGTGATCCGCCTGCCTCGGCCTCCCAAAGTGCTGGGATGACAGGTGTGAGCCACCACGCCTGGCCCTAATTTTTGTATTTTTGGTAAACACAGGGTTTCATCATGTTGGCCAGGCTGGTCTCGAACTCCTGACCTCAGCTGATTTGCCCACCTTGGCCTCCCAAAGTTCTGAGATTATAGGTGTGGGCCACCACGCCCAGCAGAATATTTTTTCACTAGAAAAGAAGCATTGGTGAAGAGGTAAAGTCAGAACGTTCACACACTGCCGGGGGGTGGGCAGACCAGCAGCCGCTGTTGAAAACAGTTTAACAGTTCCTCAGTGAGTCAAACCTAACGTTACCATATGACCCAGCAATTCTACCCCTAGGCATACACATACTCTAATAATTGAAAACAGGTGTTCAAACAAAAACTTGCATTCAAAATGTTCACAGCAGGATTATTCACAGTAGACAAAAGGTGGAAAACCACTGCCCACCACTGGGACATGGGAAACAAAGTGTGCTCTGGCCATGCGGGATGTCATCCAACCACAAAAGGGAAGGAACTTTTTTGTTGTTTTTTTGAGACAGGGTCTTGCTCTGTTGTCCAGGCTGGAGTGCAGTGGTGGGATCACAGCTCACTGCAGCCTTGACCTCACCTCCCGGGCTTAAGCGATCCTCCCACCTCAGCCTCCTAGGTAGCTGGGACCACAGGTGCCCCCCACCACGTTCAGTTAACTTCTAAAATTTTTGGTAGCGGCCGGGCACAGTGGCTCGCATCTGTCATCCCAGCACTTTGGGAGACCAAGGCAGGCAGATCACCCGAGGTCGAGAGTTTGAGACCAGCCTGTCCAACATGGAGAAACCCCATCTCTACTAAAAATACAAAAAAATTAGCCTGGCTTGGTGGCAATGCCTGTAATCCCAGCTACTCCAGCCTGAGCAACAAGAGCAAAACACTGTCTCAAAAAAAAAATTTTTTGTAGATGGGGTCTTGCTATGCTGGCCAGGCTGGTCCCAAACTCCTGGCCTCGTGATCCTCCTGCCTTGGACTCCCAGAGTGTTAGAATTACAGGTCTAACCCACTGTACTCAGGAATGAAGTTCTGATGACATGTGACAATGTGGGGGATGAATCTTGAAAACACAAAAAGAAGTCACACACAGGGGCCACATATCGCAGGACTGCAGTCACACAAAATGTACAGAAGAGGCAAACCCCCAGAGACAGAAAGTAATTGGTGGCTGACAGAGGCTGGAAGATAGGGGAGAAGGGGCGTGAGTGCCGATGGGTATGGGGTTTCCTTCAGCGGGGATGGAAGTGTTCTGGAGGGCAGATAGCAGCAGAGACAATTCCACAACATTATCCTCATACTAAATGCCCCTGCGCTGTTCACTTTTAAAATTTATTTATTTATTTACTTTTTTTTTCTTTGAGATAGAATCTTGCTCTGTTGCCCACATGGGAGTGCAGCGGTGCAATCTCAGCCCACTACAACCTCCGCCTCCCAGGTTCAAGCAATTCTCCTGCCTCAGCCTCCCGAGTAGCTGGGATTACAGGCACCCGCCACCACACCAGGCTAATTTTTATATTTTTGGTAGAGACGGGGTTTCACCAGTGTTGGCCAGGCTGGTCTCGAACTCCTGACCTCAAGTGATCCGCCCGCCTCAGCCTCCCATAGTACTGGGATTACAGGTGTGAGCCACTGGGCCCAGCCTGAATTGTTCACTTTAAAATGGTTAAAATCGTCAAATTTTGTGCTATATTTATTTTACCACAATAAAGAAAATCATTGGGCTGGGTGTGGTGGCTCATGCCTGTCATCCCAGCACTTTGGGAGGCCGAGGCAGGTGGGGTGCTTGTGCCTCAGGAGTTTGAGATCAGCTTGGGCACCATGGCGAAACCCCATCTCTACAAAAAAATACACAAAAACTAGCCGGGTATGGCGGTGTGTGTCTGTAGTCCCAGCTACTCAGAGGCTGAGCCAGGAGGATCACCTGAGCCCAGGGAGACTGAGGCTGCAGTGAGCCGTGATCGTGCCACTGCGCTCCAGCCTGGGCAACTAAGGGAGACCCTGTCTCAAGAAAACCACTGCTGTGACAGTACACGGAACAACGCCTGTCAGGCCTGGCGTGCCAGAGACACGCGACTCCCTGACCTGCTCCCACGGGTAGGGGGTATGCATGAAGGCAAATCATCCTAGGCGGCCAGACACATGGGCCTTGCCAAAAACAAAACATTTACAAGGAGCTCCAACAGGAAATTGCCACCCCTGCAGCTTCTAGGGTTTTCGTGGGAGGGGCCAGCCACTCAGCCTCCCCCCACCCTCATGTTCCCCACCCTGAAGGTGCTGAGGCTCTTCCCGTTCAGAAGCAGGGTCTGAATTCCTGCAACACAGACACACACTCGTGTTCTCCATCTCACCCTCCCCTGCAAGCTGCCATTCGGGCCACCCCTGGGAGCCATGAGGAGAGCAAAGGGGACCCCAACGGTGATGTCAACAAGGACTGATGTGGCTCAGGAGGATCCTTCAGAAGTTGCTAGAAACAAAGGGAGGTGTCCACCTCGAGGAGAGGCACCAATGTCACCTCGATGGGCGACAGTGTGTGATGGGGACACATGTAACTAATGTATCACTGGCACTGAGAGCACCTCAAAAAATGCCCAATAGAGCCTCCTTAGGTGAGCAAAAAGCAAACTACCAAAGCACCCACACAGGACAAGGCCACTGAAACCCGACCACAGTGGCAGGGCGAGGCTGCACCCATGGGACAAGGCCACTGAAACCCGACCACAGCGGCAGGGCCGAGGCTGCACCCCACGGGACGAGGCCACTGAAACCCAACCACAGTGCAGGGCGAGGCTGCACCCATGGGACGAGGCCACTGAAACCCGACCACAGCGGCAGGGTGAGGCTGCACCCACGGGACGAGGCCACTTGAAACCCGACCACAGCGGCAGGGTGAGGCTGCACCCACGGGATGAGGCCACTGAAACCTAACCACAGAGGCAGGGTGAGGCTGCACCCACAGGACAAGCCACTCAAACCCAACCACAGCAGCAGGGTGAGGCTCACCCATGGGACGAGGTCACTGAGACCCGACCACAGAAGCAGCGCAAAGCTGCACCATGGGATGAGGCCAATGAAACCCATGCATAGTGGCAGAGCAAGGCTACACCCATGGGACGAATTCACTGAAATCCAACCACAGCAGCAGGGCAAGGCTGCACCCACGGGATGAGTCCACTGAAACCCAACCACAGCAGCAGGGCAAGGCTCACCCCACGGGATGAGGCCACTAAACCCAACCACAGCAGCAGGGCAAGGCTACACCTACAAGATGAGGCCACTGAAACCCAACCACCGTGGCAGGGCAAGGCTGCACCCAGCACAGGGAGAAGAGACATCCGTGGAAAAACAAAGCTGTCTTCAACTGCTTGGGAATGAATCACCAAACTCAGGCCAGCACTGCCTCTGGCTCCAACAACATCCATGTTTTATGTCTTAAGTGGGGTAGTGAATATGTTATTATTTTTTTTCACTTAATTTTGTATTTTGAAATAGTTTAAGGCTCACAGTAAGTGGCAAAAGCAGTGCAGAGGATCTCCCGTGTCCCTTTTGCCCGGGGTTGGCCTCAAACTCCTGGGCTCCAACAATACTCCCACCTCAGTCTCCAAGTAGCTGTGACCCCACGCGCCTGGCCCATAACATCTTACGTAACCACAGGATGTTGTGTAGCGCTACCCTCAAGATGTTTTTGTCAGAAAGTATTATAACTATTTTTTCAAGTATTCCGTTTGGCCAAATAGCAGAGCACAGGCACCCACCGGTGTCTCGGCAATGCATATGTCAGGCTGCAGGGGTGGCTGGGCCTGACCTCTCAGGAGCCCAGGGACAGCTAAGCAGGGCCAGGCCACCTGGATCAAACAGCCTCTGAACCACAGCACCTCCCCGGGAGCCTCACCTCGATCTTGTCCGTCTTGGCGTCTCCCCAGTAGAGCTTCCCCCTCCTGCAGGTCCAGGGCCAGGCCATTGGGCCACCCGAGGGAGGCATTGACCAGCACACGCCGCTCCTGCCCGTCCAGGTTGGCACACTCGATTTTAGGGTTCTCTCCCCCAGTCTGTCCAGTACATGAGGCTGGAGAGGAAGTAAAAGTCCAAGGCCCCATGTGTCTGCCTGGTCTCTGCAGCATCCCCAGTGCTGAGGGCAAGGCCCACCCCCAAGCCAGCCCCCATCACACGTCGGTGTCAGTGAATGTCAGCGCTGGTAAATGTTGGTGTCAGTAAATGCTGGTGTCAGTAAACATCAGTGTGGGTAGATGCTGGTGTCAGTAGATGTGTCAGTAAACGTCAGTGTGGGTAGATGCTGGCGTGGGTAGATGTCGGTGTGGGTAGATGCTGGTGTGGGTAGATGCCAGTGTGGGTAGATAGATGTTGGTGTGGGTAGATGCCGGTGTGGGTAGATAGATGTTGGTGTGGGTAGATGCCGGTGTGGGTAGATAGATGTTGTTGTGGGTAGGTGCCGGTGTGGGTAGATAGATGTTGTTGTGGGTAGGTGCCGGTGTGGGTAGATAGATGTTGTTGTGGGTAGGTGCCGGTGTGGGTAGATAGGTTGTTGTGGGTAGGTGCCGGTGTGGGTAGATAGATGTTGTTGTGGGTAGGTGCCGGTGTGGGTAGATAGATGCTGGTGTGGGTAGATGCCGGTGTGGGTAGATAGATGTTGTTGTGGGTAGGTGCCGGCCGGTGTGGGTAGATAGATGCTGGCGTGGGTAGATGCCGGTGTGGGTAGATAGATGTTGTTGTGGGTAGGTGCCGGTGTGGGTAGATAGATGTTGTTGTGGGTAGATGCCGGTGTGGGTAGATAGATGTTGGTGTGGGTAGATGCCGGTGTGGGTAGATAGATGTTGTTGTGGGTAGGTGCCGGTGTGGGTAGATAGATGTTGTTGTGGGTAGGTGCCGGTGTGGGTAGATAGATGCTGGCGTGGGTAGATGCCGGTGTGGGTAGATAGATGTTGTTGTGGGTAGGTGCCGGTGTGGGTAGATAGATGCTGGCGTGGGTAGATGCCGGTGTGGGTAGATAGATGTTGTTGTGGGTAGGTGCCGGTGTGGGTAGATAGATGTTGTTGTGGGTAGGTGCCGGTGTGGGTAGATAGATGCTGGTGTGGGTAGATGCCGGTGTGGGTAGATGCCAGTGTGGGTAGACAGATGTTGGTGTGGGTAGGTGCCGGTGTGGGTAGACAGATGTTGGTGTGGGTAGATGCCGGTGTGGGTAGATGCTGGTGTGGGTAGACAGATGTTGGTGTGGGTAGGTGCCGGTGTGGACAGATGTTAGTGTGGGTAGATGCCGGTGTGGGCAGATGCCGGTGTGGGTAGATAGATGGTGTGGGTAGGTGCCGGTGTGTGTAGATAGATGCTGGTGTGGGTAGATGCCGGTGTGGGTAGATGCCGGTGTGGGTAGATGTCAGTGTGGGTAGATAGATGTTGGTGTGGGTAGGTGCCAGTGTGGGTAGATAGATGCCGGTGTGGGTAGACATTGGTGTGGGTAGATGCCGGTGTGGGTAGATAGATGTTGGTGTGGGTAGATGTTGGTGTGGGTAGATGCTGGTGTGGGTAGATGCCGGTGTGGGTAGATGCCGGTGTGGGTAGATGTCAGTGTGGGTAGATAGATGTTGGTGTGGGTAGGTGCCAGTGTGGGTAGATAGATGCCGGTGTGGGTAGACATTGGTGTGGGTAGATGCCGGTGTGGGTAGATGTCAGTGTGGGTAGATGCCGGTGTGGGTAGATGTCGGTGGGGTGGATAGATGCTGGTGTGGGTAGATGCTGGTGTGGGTAGATGTCGGTGTGGGTAGATGCTGGTGTGGGTAGATGTCGGTGTGGGTAGATGTCAGTGTGGGTAGATGCCGGTGTGGGTAGATGCCGGTGTGGGTAGATGCCAGTGTGGGTAGATGTCAGTGTGGGTAGATAGATGTTGGTGTGGGTAGGTGCCAGTGTGGGTAGATAGATGCCGGTGTGGGTAGACATTGGTGTGGGTAGATGCCGGTGTGGGTAGATGTCAGTGTGGGTAGATGCCGGTGTGGGTAGATGTCGGTGGGGTGGATAGATGCTGGTGTGGGTAGATGCTGGTGTGGGTAGATGTCGGTGTGGGTAGATGCCGGTGTGGGTAGATGCCGGTGTGGTTAGATGTCGGTGGGGTGGATAGATGCTGGTGTGGGTAGATGCTGGTGTGGGTAGATGTCGGTGTGGGTAGATGCTGGTGTGGGTAGATAGATGCTGGTGTGGGTAGATGTCGGTGTGGGTAGATGCCGGTGTGGGTAGATGCCGGTGTGGGTAGATGTCGGTGGGGTGGATAGATGCCGGTGTGGGTAGATGCTGGTGTGGGTAGATGCCGGTGTGGGTAGATGCTGGTGTGGGTATATGTCGGTGTGGGTAGATGTCGGTGTGGGTAGATGTCGGTGTGGGTAGATGCTGGCGTGGGTAGATGCTGGCGTGGGTAGATGTCGGTGTGGGTAGATGCCGGTGTGGGTAGACATTGGTGTGGGTAGATGCCGGTGTGGGTAGATGTCAGTGTGGGTAGATGCCGGTGTGGGTAGATGTCGGTGGGGTGGATAGATGCTGGTGTGGGTAGATGCTGGTGTGGGTAGATGTCGGTGTGGGTAGATGTCGGTGTGGGTAGATGCCGGTGTGGGTAGATGTCGGTGGGGGTGGATAGATGCTGGTGTGGGTAGATGCTGGTGTGGGTAGATGTCGGTGGGGTGGATAGATGCTGGGGTGGATAGATGCTGGTGTGGGTAGATGTCGGTGGGGTGGATAGATGCTGGTGTGGGTAGATTTCGGTGGGGTGGATAGATGCTGGTGTGGGTAGATGTCAGTGTCAGTACACATCGGTGTAGGTAGATGTTAGTGTCGGCAGATGTCGGTGTTGGTAAATGGTATTGGTAAATGTCGGTGTCAGTAAATGTCAATGTTGGTAAATGCCGGTGTTGGTAAATGCCGGTGTCGGTAAATGCCGGTGTCGGTAAATGCCAGTGTTGCTAAATGTCGGTGTTGGTAGATGATGGTGTCAGTGAGTGCTGGAGGACTGAGCATGCCAGCAGCAAGTCCAGTGACCAGAGCCCCTGGGGGACTCCCCCTGGGACAGTGTGCCCGCTTCCACTGTGGGCAGGCTTCATTGCACCAGCCCTTGGACTCTCAGGGCCAGGAGCTCAGCTCCCATCCCCAAGGTCGGTGGACAGGAATGACCTTGCCCAGGGTCTGGGGCAGCCTCACATCGGACTGGTGGCTGGAGGGGCTGAGCACCCAGAGGGAGGAAGGGGCAGAGGACCTTCTGCTCATAGCTGAAGGGCTCCCCTGTGCAAGGAACAGGTGACTTGTTCCCTGTGGCCCCCCAAGGAAGAAATCCAGATCCTGGGTTGGCAGCTCAGGGGTGGAGGTTCTGGGGCCCCAGGTCACAGCCTCTGCTTTGGCTGTGTCTGATCCAGCTGGCCAGCCCCTCCACCTCCTGCTTCTAGCTCGGTGCTCCTCCCTGGACCCCATGACCTCACATGTCAGACTGCCAAGCCCATTTCCCTGGGATCCTCAGACTCATGAAACCAGGGCTAGGAGGGACCTTGCATTCGGCTTCCCCATCCCTTCCTCTCACAGATGAGGACACCGAGGCCCACGGAGGCAGTGACTTGACCAAGCTCCTGACCTCAGGGCCCTGCTCCCTTCACTGTAGTTGGCAACCAGTTCCTGTGCCTCCTCTGGTTAAAGCCCTGGGGGGACCCCACTTCCTACTCTCATCTGCCCTCCTCGAGGCCCGGCCCAGCCCTTCAGCTGCGGACATGGAGCCACACTCTCCCACGTGCCGCCGTGCCCCAGGGTCCACAGACAGCTGCTGGAGCCCCCACCCTCTGCCTCCTGTGGTCCCGCTGCCTGCTGCTGACATGCTGGCTTCCAGACACCAGGCCACTTGCAGGAAAAGCTCCCGTGGGCCAGCACACTCACAACCCCCAGGGACAGGCCACGAGCACAGGCTCCACAGGCCACAAATCCTCTGCCCGCCACTGCCCACTGGGCACCTTGGGCAAGTCACTTCACCTTCTGAACTTCAGGTCCCAGGACCATGAACCTGGAAACACACCTGGTGCCCACTGAGTGCTACACAGAGGTAGCACCGCTACTGACCTCCCAGCTCCTCCGGGATCTCCCATCGGTACCCTCGAGCCCCACCACGCCTCCTCCCTCAGGGTCCACCTGGTTAGTGTTCTGGGTTATAAGCCCCCAGGAAGGCCCCGGGCTGCTCCCCCTCTGAGCCGCTCGGGGGCGGTCTCAAAAGGCTTCCCTACCGACCAACAAGCTTTCTGCTCTCACAGACTTCTACGCTGGAAAGCTGGAGCCATGGGGCCAGGCCCAGCCCCACACCTGCCACCTCCTGCTGTGTGACCCTGGGCAAGTCCCTCAGCCTCTCTGGACTTCAGTGTCCTCAACTGTACAACTGTACCTACCCCCCCTGGATGAAAAGACCTATGGTGTGCAAAGTGTTAAAAGAGTGACCCGGCCTGGCCAGGCGCGGTGGCTCATGCCTGTAATCCCAGCACTTTGGGAGGCTGAGGCAGGTGGATCACCTGAGGTCATGAGTTCGAGACCAGCCTGGCCAATGTGGTGAAACCCCATCTCTACCAAAAATACAAAAATCAGCCAGGCACAGTGGCAGGTGCCTGAAAGCCCAGCTACTCGGGAGGCTGAGGCAGGAAAATCACTTGAGCCGGGGGAGGCAGAGGTTGCAGTGAGCCGAGATCACAACATTGCACTCAAGCCTGGGCGACAGAGTAAGACTCCATCTCAAAAAAAAAAAAAAAAAAAAAAAAAGGTCTGGCCTATACTGTGGTCAGTGTCACAGAGGCTGCCCTTCCTGTCACTACTGTCATCCTGGAAATCACCCAGGTGGACCATTCCATTCTACAGATGAGGAAACTGAAGCCGAGGGAAGAAGGGGCTCACTCCAGGTCTCCAGAGCTTTCTACGCGTGGACCCAGGAGCAGCACGGGACCACACCTGGGTGCCTGTTAGAAACTCAGTCCTCAGCCCCACCCTGGAGCTCCGGATTCAGCACTCTGGGGGGTGGGGCCCAGCCGCCGGTGCTTTAACAAGCCCCCCTCTGGGTTCCAATGCAGGACAATGTTCCAGAATGACGGGGTTCAGGTCAATCTCCCTCTCGCCTCTGCTCGGCCCGGCCCTGGCTCCAGAGCCCCCGCCCGTCTTACCCCATCACGGGGTGCAGCGCGATGGCGCGGGGCTCGTCCAGGTCCTCCGACACCAGGATCTTGCGGGAGGTGCCGTTGAGGCGCGTCACCTCGATGCGGTCAGTGCCCGTGTCGGTCCAGTAGAGGTTTCGGGCCACCCAGTCGACTGCGATGCCGTCGGGGTCGTTGATCTCAGTGTTGATCAGCGTCTGCGCCCCCGACCCATCCAGGTACGCCCTGCGGATGGCCCGCACCTCGTCATCCGTCCAGTAGACGTAGCCCTCCAGCGGGTCATAGTCGATGGCGATGGCGTGCCGGATGTCATCCACCTGCAGCACGATGTCGGTGAAGTCCGGCGTGTCCAGCGAGATCCTCCGCAGGTCTGTCCGCCGGGCCAGCAGCAACACCTCCTCAGCTCCTGTGGAGACAGGCGTCAGGGGCCTGCAGCAGGCACCGGACTAAGCCTGGGGCGGGCAGGGCAAGCAAAACACTGAGCCAGGCCCTCAGGGCTCTCCTTGCGAACGCTGGTAACGTGAGGTGACACGCACCCAGCTCATGCTGCGTGGTCATGCGTTCAGCCTCATGACAGCTCTGGGAGGCTGGCACTGTTTCCTCGTTTTACAAACGAGAGAACCAAGGTACAGAGAGGTTATGCACACAGCTGAAAGCCACACAGCCAGGCCATCGGGCTTCAACCGCTGGGTGGGAGCTGCCTCACAGTCCCCTTGTCTCCTGCCCTCCCCCTCTCCTAGCCACACGCCAGCCCCAGCCACAAGTCCTGCCGGGTACCGGGTGTGGACCCGCCTGCTGGCTGTGATGCTCAGTGTCCCCAGCATGCCCACCTTGCAGGAGTGATCCTTACTGCCCAGTGCAACGCCACTTCATGCCTGAAGCTCTCTCCTTTCTCCCCACCACCTGAGGGCAGCTTCGGGCCCCAGGACTGTAACTGGGGTTCTCCTAGGCAGTGCCAGATACACCCATCAAGTGAATCACCCTTTTTACTCCTCACAGATGCTCCTGGGCCACCAAGATGAAGGGAAACCCTGTTTCGAGGCCCAAGACCCGGGGGGTACTTTCAGCAACACCAAGAGCTAACACAGAGTTTCCCAACCACTTGACACACCAGGCAACACAGGCGCAAGATGAGAAACACATCCAGAGCGTGCGTTCTGGTCATGGCTTGACCCAGGGCCCTAGCTCCTTGGCTGGGGCTCCACCGTGGCCTCCACACAACTGGGCCATCAGAACATTGCAATGACCCCAGGTTGTAACTCACACCTGGTTTCTAAACGGGGTCCCACAGTGAATAGGCAAGGCACTGTCCACACACTTCCAGCTGGGTTTCAGAACCACGCCATGAAGCACCCGCCCCACAGCCACCTGGGTCTCTGCTGCACCCCAGGGCCAAGCCTGCCGCCGGCTGAGCAGCTTGAGGCCAAGCCCCTCCACGGCATGGGTGGACAGGGGTCAGAGTGGCACTCAGGCAGCTGGATGAGGAGAGAGCCTGGTCCCCTCAGGATGTCCCTGCAGACAGGCTGGACACAGCTGGGGACAGGAGGATGCTCAGGTGATTCTGGTCTCAAATGAAAGCTCCCTCACTAGCTGAAGGCAAGATTTGCCAGCCCTCAAGATTTGCATGTGTTAAATCCCCCAAGGAAAGTTCTCTCTGCTCCGGGCATCTGCGCCCTGCCTGACTCACCAGCGTGGCTTGACAGTGTATGGCTAGCACGAGAGAAGCTCAACTCAGGCTCTCTCGGAGGCCACAGCCAACACTGCAGAGCATCGGAGCAGCAGGCCAGGGATCAGTTGTGGATGGGGGGTCCGGCAGCTCAGGCCCAGTGGTGTGCAAACCCCAGGACCCTCACCACCCACTCCAGAGGACACATGGAGACCCCCTGACCATTCACCCACAGCCCTCCAGTGGGCTTCTCAGTTTGGGCGGGGGCGGGGGCAGGGGAGGTTACAGGATTCTCTTCTGAACCCCCGTGGCCCGCCCCCAACATGCTCCTGACCCCCCAGGGTCCGAGGCCGCACACACAGCGCAATCAGCATTTCCGATTGTGTCCTAAGCCCCCCAAGTTGGGATTTATCAGAGCTCCTGTAGAAGTTGCATGTGGAGTCCCACGCAGACTCAGGGCCCCCTGGGTGCCTCATAACCCTGACACGGATCCTTCCGAGGCTGCTGGGGTCAGGATGTGGCTCCCTCCCTGAGTTAGGGCATCATCCACTCATTCGTTCCAGACCTTTCTGGTCTCAAGGATGCATAGAACCAAGAAGTTCAGGGTCAGAGACACCTTCCAGGGTCCTGTGGCCACGCCCCCCTGGTCACAATCCGCACAGGAACCCCCGGGCTGAACCAGGCCAGAGCCTCCCTCATGCCCTGGCCTCTAGACCCGGCCCTGCAGCCAACTGCCAGGTCTCCTGAGTGCCCCGCCAGGATGCAGCCTTCAAATAACAGACAGCCCCCTGCACCCAGGATCTGGCTCTTGGCAGGAGGAGTGCAGAGACCTGAAGCGCTGTTCCAAGATCCCAGCAACCAGCACTTCAAGGAAGGACAGGAGTCCCTCCTGACTCCCGCTCCAAGCCCGGGAGTACATAATCCGATTCCTCCACTAGAGGGCACCCAGGTGATGGCGACAGCGGCACGTGCCCAGGGCTGGGGAAACTGAGGCAGACAGGCTGGGGACAGTTAGGTGGAGGCAGCACTCAGTAGGTGCCCCAAGTGCCCAGCTACAGTGGAAATCTCTGAAAGCCAAATTCAGATCTGGTCAGAGGCGTCTGATTTGGTGTGTGTTGGTATGGGGAGGGGAGATCTCTGAATTTCAACAAAGTTTCCCCCTCTAGGCTCCACTCCCAAACTATTCTGTTGACATTAGATCTGTCCTTCAAGGCCCAGGTCACGCGGCACCACCTCCTCCTCCTCAGGGAAGCTATTCCTGCCTGCACCCCAGTGGATGGCCATCCCGTGCCTCCAGTCTGCCCCACGGCCAGGGCACCACCCCCACTGGCTCACTGGGGTCCTGGCGCCAGCCCCCTGCTCTCCACAGCCCCACGCCCCCAGCAGCGCTACATCCAGGGATGAGCAGGGAGAATCTGAGACCGAAACCTCCGGCCCCTGCCCCGTCCTGGGTGACCTCGGACAGGTTCCTGCCCCTCTCTGGGCCTGTCACCTCATCCACAGTGAATAATCAGCCAGGCTTGATGGTGCCTGAGTCCCTGTCTAGCTGTGACCTCAAGGGGACCACACACTCCCCCTTCACAAAGGGTCTCTGCTTAATCAGCCACCATGGGGAAACCACAGTCCTGGAAGTCCCCCAGGGCTTGGCTGGAAGAGCCCGTCCGCACGGTGTCTGCAGAACTTTCCAACAAGGCTGCCAGGCGCGAGACGAATCACGCTTGACCTCAGTGGTGTGTCCGTCATGGCCCCACGGGGAACACCAGAGCCAGACAGAAACCAGCACTCGATCCCAAAACATTCCAAGCCTGCCTTGCCAGCGTTCCCTCCATCCTCCTAACCAATCTCTAAAGTACACCGGGGGACAGTGGCTCACTCCTGTAATCCCAGCACTCTGGGAGGCCGAGGCAGGCAGATCACCCGAGGTCAGGAGCTCGAGACCAGCCGGGCCAACATGGCAAACCCTGTCTCTACTAAAAATACAAAAATTAGCCAGGTATGGTGACGCACTCTGGTAATCCCAGCTACTTGGGAGTCTGAGGCATGAGAATCACTTGAACCAGGAGGCAGAGGGTGCCGTGAGCCAAGATCACACCACAGTACTCCAGGCTGCATTGGAGTAAGACTCCATCTCAAAAAAAAAAAAAAAAAAAAGGAATCACTAAAGTAACATAATAGCACAATTTTCACACAGCGCCCCTCGAGCTGTGAGGATGCCCCATCCTACTGGCAAGGACCCCGATGCTCAGAGAGGGTAGGCTCTAGGCAGAAGTACACACCGCCGCAAAAGAAAAGCTCACTTCACTCCACTTCCTCAAACACCTGCATCCCGGGAGCCAGCACACACAGGAGGCGCCTCTTCACCTGCCGCCCAGCTGCCTCCATCACCCCACCAGTACCTCTGTGGGCAGCTACTTCAGGCCAGGCCCTGGACCAGTTGCTAGGGAAGGAGGGGCACGAACAAACTTGGGATCTGCTCTCGGGATGCCCTTGGGGTCACAGGGCAGAGACCTTCAGTGAACAACACCATCTGTGAACACACGGCCACAAACTGTACTGTGAAGGCAGGCTAGGGTTATGGGGTCTGTGCAGGGGACCTGCTGAGACGGGAGGGTCTGCTCTCCAGCTCAAGAGCCTCTGGGATTTAGGTGGCTGTCACCATGTGGCAGGTTCTGGCAGGGTGTCCCAAATGGTCCTAGAACCTTCAGGGGCTGAGCACACCCAGTCCTAGCCCTCTGTTAACTAGGTCAGCCGAGGGCCTGCAGTCCCGCCATCAGGAACCCATCCTCGGCATCCCTTCCAATTAGTTGGGCGGAAATCAGACCTCCGTGGCCGGAGCCGTCCTCTCACTGAGGATGAATCTGCAGGTGCCTCCTGACTCTGAGGGGGAGTCTCTGACATCCCTCAGGCTGCAAGGCTTTGAGGGTTTTGAGCTTCGCAGAGACCGGGACGCCTGGGAGAGAGACAGGACCCAACCCTGCCTGAAGGTCTGAGTGAGCTGTGACCAGCAGAGGTGACTCCAGTGGTGGTGGTGGGACTCTGCCCAGCCAGGCCAGCAGGGAGGAGCTGCAGAGACAGCGTCACCAGCATGGGCTCCGCCAGATGCCTGCCAAGGCTGGCGCCCACAGCTGGCCTACAGGAGGGTCTGTGTGTAGTGAGGTCCAGCCAGCAGCCATGGCCACAGGTAAGCAGGCCTGGGGTGAAGAGGGGCAGGTGCCAGGGACTGTGCTGGGCTATAAAGAAGAGAGGCCAACTCCTGCCCTGGGACCAGCTACAGAGCCTTGGTAGGAGTTTATTTAAACACCAAGGATGTAAATTGTTTGAAAACTAACAGTTTGACCAAATGGTTTTCTTTGGGGTTGTTTAAACAAACAACCAGCCCCACCACACTGCCTGAAAGTGAAACCTTCCCCTTGCCCGAGCCTCCTCCAGGCGGGCTCCTAACCTCTCCCCTTCCTCCCCTGCACACATGCAGGAGAGAGGGCGACATCCCTTCTGAGAGGGCAAGCACAGGGCAGGGGCTTGGGGCAAGGGCCAGGCAGGGCGCAACTTCCTGGCAGGCAGCATTGTCCTCAAAATAAAAGGCAGGCCCCACGGATGGCCTGATGTCATGGACACGTCCAGCTCGGCACCATCTGTCCCTGCCCACCTCTGCCCTTGGCCACATGGACACGCAGAACCTATGGGTGGGGGGGCGTGCTGCCGTGACACTGCCGCCAACCGGGTGGCTTCTAACATCAGAAATGCCCCCCGCCCAAGACCTGCAGCCCAGAAGTCAAAAGTCAAGACCCGTGCAGGGACAGGCTCCCTCGGAAGCCTCTGGGGGAGGATCCTCCTGGCCTCTTCCAGCCTCTGGTGTTACAGGAAATTCTTGGAGTTCCTTGGCTTGTGGCCGCATCACGCTAAGCCCTGCTCTGACTCCACGTTGCCTTCCCCCGCTGAGCGTCTTGTCTGCGCTCCTGCTCTGCTAAGGGCAGCAGCACTGTCGACATAGGCCCCCTTCTCCAGGGTGACCTCGTCCTTGCTTATTACATCTGCCAAGACCCCATTTACAAAACTCAGTAGCAGCAGAGGGCGAGAGGAGCGCTTCAGTGGAAGGCCAGAGGCAAGTATGCCAGGCAGGGGGATGGCCTGGGCCACAGCACGGAGGCCAGAGAGAGGGTGGCCCGAACCTGTCGCCGGGGCTGACTGGAGCATGGAGGCCCAGCACTGGCATTGCCCCCGCCCGCCACAACTCTCTGCTGAGGCCCCACTGTGTGCGGGACGCTGGCACAGCTTGGAGCCCAGCCCTGTCCTCCAGGAAGCCTCGTGCAAACAGACCGCCGTGCGTGCAGCAGATCCCAACCACAAAAGCAAACAGACTGCCACCCTCAAACAAAAGCCGGGGAAGGAAACGTGCTCAAGTGTCAACAGCGGTCATCGTTGGATGGGTCCCATCCTTCCTTCTAGCTGTCGGACAGAGGGCGGCCAGCATTCTGGAAAGGGCCAGAGGCAAATATTTTCGGGGCTGTGGCCTGCACCGGTCTCTGTCCCGACGCCTCAGCTGTGCCGCTGCTGTGGGAAGGCAGCCTGCCTCAGACAACACAGCTGGGAGCAAACAAAACTTCATTTACGGACACTAAAATGCGAATTTCCCATGTCCCCAAACATTATTCTCCCGATTTTCTTCTCAACCATGTAAATGTAAAAAGCATTTTGAGCTCCTCGGCTGTCCCAAAATAGGTGGTGAGCCATCTGGCCCCTCGGCCAAATGACCCACATATGAGAAGCATGTGTGACTTTTTTTTTTTTTGAGACAGAGTTTCACTCTTCTGCCCAGGCTGGAGTGCAGTGGCATGATCTCAGCTCACCGCAACCTCCACCTCCCGGGTTCAAGCGATTCTCCTGCCTCAGCCTCCTGAGTAGCTGGGATTACAGGCACCCACCACCACACCTGGCTAATTTTTTGTATTTTCAGTAGAGATGGGGTTTCACCGTGTTGGCCAGGCTGTTCTCGAACTCCTGATCTCAAGTGATCCACCTGCTTCGGCCTCCCAAAGTGGTGGGATTACAGGCATGAGCCACTGTGCCCGGCCGTGTGTGACTTTTATAATATCAGAAAATAAATTACAATAAGGGGAAGGAGGGGGGGAGGAGAGCAGGTAGAGGGAACTCTGTGTACTTGTCCCTTGATTTTTCTGTAAACTTAAAACTGCTCTAAAAAAATGAAGTCTATTAATGTTATTTCAAAAATTAAAAGGCATACAAGTCAATAGGAAAACACCAAAACCCTGGCAAAAAATGAGCAGAGACTATAAATACAATTTGACAGAAGAAAGAGCAGTCAGTAAATGTGGAAAACGGGTAACTTCTGAGTCATATGAAAACAGAACTGAGCTGCCTCGAGTTGCCAGCAAGGTAGAAAGGCTCCTTTGACCCTTAAGTGGAGGCATCTACTGCTTCCTGAAGGGCTGTGAAGCAGCGCCTGGGGTTTCCTGCTCAGCAGCCTGGAAGCCACTGACCTGAGCGTTTCCTAAGAACACAGGCTGGAGCAGCAGCTACAAATGCACAGAGGTCCATGCATCCAGACATCACCATGGCTTCATTAGAGCAGCAAAACTCAAGGAAAAGAAACTGTAGACAACCTAAATGTTCCCCCACCCTTTTTTTTGAGATGGAGTCTCGTTCGGTCGCCCAGGCTGGAGTGCAATGGCGTGATCTCAGCTCACTACAACCTCTGCCTCCCAGGTTCAAGTGATTCTCCTGCCTCAGCCTCCTAAATAGCTGGGATTACAGGTGTGCACCACCACACCCAGCTAATTTTTTTTTTTTTTTTTTGAGACGGAGTCTCAATCTCACCCAGGCTGGAGTGCAATGGTGCAATCTCAGCTCACTACAACCTCCGCCTCCCAGGTTCAAGTGATTCTCTTGCCTCAACCTCCTGAGTAGCTGGGATTACAGGTGCGTGCCACCGCGCCCAGCTAATTTTTGTATTTTTAATAGAGACGAGGTTTCAACATCTTGGCCAGGCTGGTCTTGAACTCCTGACCTCGTGATCCACCCGCCTCGGCCTCCCAAAGTGCTGGGATTTAATTTTTTGTATTTTTAGTGGAGACAGGTTTCACCAAGTTGGCCAGGATGGTCTCTATCTATTGACCTCGTGATCTGCCCACCTCAGCCTCCCAAAATCCTGGGATTACAGATGTGAGTCACTGCCCGGTCCCCCAAAATATTTTTGAATAAAATTTAGGTATTTTACCTAAGCAAGGGCACTCAAGGTGACGGAACATCCCGCTCTGGAAAAGAGGTAATGATGTAGGAATCCACACGAATGATAAATGAAAAAAAATCAGATACAACATTACACACACAGTTTGAATGAATCACCTAAAAGTTGATTTTTTTTTGGAGACAGTCTTGCTCTGTTGCCCAGTGGAGTGCAGTGATGTGGCATGACCTTAGCTCACGGCAACCTCTGCCTTCCGGGTTCAAACTATTCTCCTGCCTCAGCCTCTTGAGTAGCTGAAATGACAGGCACCCACCACCACGCCTGGCTATTTTTTTGTATTTTTAGTAGAGACGGTGTTTCGCCACATTGGCCAGGCTGGTCTCAAACTCCTGACCTTGAGTGATCTGCCTGCCTCAGCCTCCCAAAGTGCTGGGATTACAGGGGTGAGCCACCGTGTCTGACCCTAAAAGTCAATTTTGATACGTGCACAGAAAAAAGATGCATAGGACACAAAGACACAGCTAACGCTGGGTGGCAAAATGATGGGTAATTTCCATTTTCTTCACTACTTTTTATAATGTTTTCCTTGCTACAGTGAACGTATAAATGACATAAAAGGAAAGAAAGAAGCCTTGAAACACGGGCGAACAGGTTTATCCTTAGAAGCTCTCAGTCTCTAAGGGAGGTGGGGTCAGGATGCAGGGCACAGGGCCCCCTTCCTGGGGCAACGTGGGGAAATGAGCCACCTACCCCTCCACTGAATTGCCCTGGAGCGTGAGTACTGAAGGCTCATTCGGTTTCCAGGGTCTGAGATGTGTTGACGGGAAGAACAACAGGAGATGGAAGGGATGGGCCGCAAGAACCCACCTGCAGCCCCAGGAGCTATTTGGCTAGCACATGGCAGCCCAGCACAACTCAGCGGCCTGAACCACCCCTGCCAGACCCAGGAGGAGGAGACCCTGCCAACAGGTCAGCAGTGCACAGGGACTCAGAAGGTCATCACGGCTAATACCCTCCACGCCCCAATGTGGGAAAACAGTGTTTTCACAACAAACAAGATAATTGTTATTTTGGCAAAAGGAGGCAGGGCAGCCCCGGACACCTCCATCCCACCTCTGCCACAGGGCCCCGGCCACCCATGCACTCACAGTGAATGTTACAACCTTCCTGCACCGAACCAAGTGCAGCTCCCAGGCCACAGGCCACCCAAGAAAGGTCCAGCGTCCACCCAGAGCTCCCACTGCAGGCCTCCCACCATAGCCGGCACCAGCCCAGGATGGCTGTGTTCTCCAGGTTTCTTTTACACTGGTGGCAGAAAGCTGAGATCCAGGAAAAGCTGAGAATCGGCCTCTCTCTGCTGCCCAGACGCCCACCCCCAGCTCTGCTCCCAGCTCCAGGGCCTCTTTCTCAGGTGCCCCACAGGAGGCAGAGGGCTTAGGCCACCTTCCGGGACTGGGATGCATGGGGTGAAGGGGGTCACAGTGCAGGCCGCTGTCCACTGCACAGATCCCAAAGCCGTAAACAGCCTGGCTGCAGCAGCTTCCCAGCTGGCAAGCAGCCAGGTTATTTTTGTTAGTTAGCAATTGATTAAGTTTCTCCACTGCCCCTAGGGGTAAGTGGTGGGGCAAATGCTGCAACCATAGCCCAGCACCTTGACCCAGGAACCTGTGCCAGGTGACCATGGGGCCACAGGCACAGAGGAAATGGCTGGGCCCGAGGCTGGCTCTGCTGGAACCTGAGGCTGGCCGCTGTCACTCGCACAGTGCCTAGAGCCTTCCAGCGAGCGTAGAGACGCTGTAGTCTGCCAGGAGCAGCCGGCAGGCACCTTGGCCTGCAGTAGGGGCTCCGTCTGCTTAGCCTAAAACAGGGAAGCTGCTGCTCTGCTTGGGGTCAGGGCAGCCAGAGAGTGACCAACTCACTGCCGGCCTCAGGAAGGAACCTGCAGCCAGGTCTTTCCACTCCCATCCCCTGGTGCCCGCCAGCCCCTCCTGTGGCCCCCTACTGCCTGCCTCTGCCCCACACCCCACCACAACCTCAGGCCCATGGCTACATGGCCACCCCCCACAGGCAGGCAGTAACGTCCCATGGGCTGCAGGCCCGCTCCCTTGGCAGACAGACCTGACTCCCACTCCCAGCCCCATGCTGTGACTGAATGACCTTGAGTGAGCAACTTGACCTATTTCCCACATGCCAGACTCTAGGGGATGGGGCCCCCAGCAAGGTGGGATGCCTATGACCAGGCCCCAGGGCACAGACCCTCCCTGTGTATTTGTTTTTTAGTTTTTTTTTTTTTTGAGACAGTCTTTTTCTGTCACCCAGGCTGGAGTGCAGTGGTGTGATCTAGGATCACTACAACCTCCGCCTCTCGGGTTCAAGAGATTCTCCTGCCTCAGCCTCCAGAGTAGCTGGGATTACAGGCCCCCACCATCACGCCCAGCTAATTTTTTTATTTTTAGTAGAGATGAGGTTTCGCCATGTTGGCCAGGCTGGTCTCGAACTCCTGACCTCAGGAGATCCACCTGCCTTGGTCTCCCAAAGTGCTGGTATTACAGGCCTGAGCCACCGTGCCTGGCCCTCCCTGTGGTATTAAACACTCGCACCCCTTCGCCAGGGACCTGTTGAGAGAACACAGCCTCGCAAGTGAAGCATGGCTTTGTTGGGCTGCTGGGCAGCCCTTTCATCTTTGCCTAAAACCTAAGAATTTCAGGGTGTGAATGTATAAAACAGTTGGTGACTTAAATGAAAATGTAGGCCACATTCCCCACTTTAGGCAAGTGGCTCGATTCTTTAAAAGCCAGCGCAGGGTGCCCTTCTGAGCCCAGGCACACAGTAGGTAGGTGTTCAATGAACAGCAGGGGTTACCTGTACTGCTGATGACACCCTGTCTGTGGCCCCTGAAGCTGGCTCTGGCCTGACGCATGGCTGTGCCTCTCACAAGGCCACCCCACTGTAAGGGGAAACTCTGTGGAGGCAGCCTTGGGGGCCAGGACGCTCAGGCCCAAATCCTATCTGCGCCCTTCCTCCACGGACCTGAGTGAGCTCTCGGCACCGCGTGCCTCAGGCCTATGTAAGCAGCAGGGCCGGCCGGACATGGTGGCTCATGCCTGTAATCACAGCACTTTGGGAGGCCCAGGCAGGCGGATCACAAGGTCAGGAGATCAAGACCGTCCTGGCTAACACGGTGAAACCCCGTCTCTACTAAAAATATGAAAAATTAGCCGGGCATGGTGGCACACACCTGTAGTCCCAGCTACTCGGGAGGCTGAGGCAGGAGAATTGCTTGAACCCAGGAGGCGGAGGCTGCAGTGAGCCTAGATGGCGCCATTGCACTCCAGCCTGGGTAACAAGAGCGAAACTCCATCTCAAAAAAAAAGAAGCAGGACCAGCCACGGACAACCCCTCACACTGTTCCCAGGAGGTGTGCCCAGGTATAGGACTCAGGACTGTGACCGCTGCAGTGGCCCCCAAGAAACATTACTGCTGTTACCCACCTCGACTCTGTGGCAGGGGCCAAAATAACGGATTAGAATGGAACCAGGTGACAATGCCACTGCCCCAAGTGACGGAAGACAGCGACTATCAGCAGTTCACGCGGCCCCACCCAACACAAGTGCAGGGCACTCTGCAGTTTCTAACTCCTTTCCCAAATGCTGTCTTTTCGACACTTCCAGGTCAGCAAGGCACACAGGCCTGCCTTTCACAGCCACACAGTAGAGGGCTGAGGCAGAACTCAGATGCTCTGATTTGCATTCAATCACGTCCCCAGAGGTGGCACAGAGGGGACAATGGGGGGCTTCTCTTGACAAAGTCAAGAAAGTCATTGCCATCTCCACTGGAGACCAAAGAACCTCAGCTCTCAAACCCTCTTGAAGGTGTCACCAAACTCTCCCAGCAAGTTTCCTGGACCCTGACGCTGGTCCTGTGGGACACAGGAAGAGGAAGACGTCAGCACCCTCCTGCTCCCTGCTGGAGGAGGGAGCACAGCCCAGCACACCTGTCACACTCTCAGAGGGCCGGGCGCGGGCAGAGGAGCGCTGGTGCAGGAGCGGTATATGGATGGAGGGGCGCTGGGGCAGGAGGCAGGGGAAGGGTGCTACGGGCGGTGGGCACAGCATGAGCAGGGCAGGGAGGTCCGTGCTCAGATGTGTGTCAGGGAAGAGCAAACTGTACATTTCCGTTGGTATAGGCGGCAAAGACAGAAAAACAGAGTGGAGGCCAGGAAGGGAGCTGGAGCCCTCTAGCTCTCTCTGCAGGTGAGTGGTGGCCCGAGGAGTCGGCTCAGCACACCTGGGGCCCAGGGGCAGGATATTCTATCATTGACCCCAGGGTACATGGAACTGGGCAGGTAGAGCAGAGGTGCAGGGCATGGTCAGTGAAACCAAACAAGGATTCTTGGGCCATCACCAAAGAGGGGCCCCGCAGCTGCACAGGGGCTTTCTCTGGGCAACGTGGAGGTCCCACCAGGGCCAGCACCCTGCAAGCACAAACCTTGCCTCTGAAAATAAAGGGAAGCTGTTGGAGCTCCAGAGCTGATCTGGGGTCAGGATGGAGCTGGACTTAGGCTGCAGTCACAAGGGGGGACACGGGAGAGGCTGCAGGGGACAGAGCCAGTGGCCAGGGTGACCACGGTGTAACTTCACGCCTGTGGAATGGGCACCTGGGAAGCTCGCCCACCCCAGAGGCCATTCCGCTTGCGCCCTCCCCATGGTGACAGCGCTCTCTGTAGGGATTTGGTGCACCCTCTCCTCTTGCATCAGTTCTGAACATGAGGATTCAGGCCAAGAAGCAAAAGAGCACAGCTTTGTGGCTCCATTTCCATGGCGTTCTGGAACAGGCAATGCTAATCCATGGTGATAGAAGTCAGGAGAGCGGTGGAGGCGGTGGGGGCTGAGGACTGCAAAGGGGCACCGTGAGACTCTCCCAGTGGTGGAAATGTTCTCTGTCTGGACCGGGTGGTAGTTACGCAGACATATGCAAATGTCAAAGTTAATCCAAATGTACACATTACAATGTGTGCACTTTACTGCTGCAAGTTACACCTCAATTTAAAAAATAAAGTGAGCGCTCAGGCTTCTTCCACGACTTCCTGAACTGTGCGAGCTGATTTTCTTGCCATTAAAAATTCACGGTCCATGGCTGAGAACAGCAGCTGCCTTCTGTTTGCAAGGTCAACGCCAATCACCGCCTGGCGGAGGCAGCTCGGCCCCACAGGGCCTCCTTTCTTTCCCCTTTGACCTACTTCCCCGATAAGTGACAAGACAGCCGACTCTAGGAACAAACACCCGTTATTCGGCCCGAGCTGAGCGGGCCCAGCTCCCCGGGCTAATCCGCCCGGACAGAAGGACGGACATGAGGGGCTTTGCTGTCGGCTCCAGCTGTCAGTCTGCCTGTCAGGCTCGACAGTGGCCCCCTCTGTGCCTCTCGCCGCCCCACCCCATCCCCGACGTCTTTTTGTTTCCTGTCCCTGACAGACGAACATCTGTTAAAACTCTGTCTGGGTGAGCTGTGGTCGGTGGCCCGCAAATCCCCCAGCCGCACCCCAGCCTCATCTGGGCGCTGCCGGGAGCACAGCCTGGCCACCCTCTGGACAGGGCCCCGAGAGCCACAGGCCTGGGCATGTGTGACCAGTGTGGCATGGCGCACGCCGCCAAGCCCACTGCCCCAAAGCCCCCCAACCAGGAGGGATGCGGGGTGATGAGAGTTGAAGCAACAGGGGCACGTTCCACAGAGGATGGGGCCGGAGGGGTGGCAGTGAGGGACAGCCGCTTTCAAGGATGGCAGTGGCAACTCCCAAACCCGGCCCCACTCCTGCTGTTTTAGCTCACTCCACATAATTGGAAAAACATGGCAGAAACTGAAGCCAGCTGCTGCCTCGGTCCTGGGGCTGTGTGGAGGGGGCAGGGAGGCCCTGAGGCCCAGGCTCTGTACTTGACTGCTGGGGAGGAGAGTGACCCTGAGGTGCAGAGAGGAGCGGCATCGCAGCCGCCATGGTCCCACCAAGTCCCCGGCCACACTGGGTGGCAGAGGGCTGCTCATGGGACATATCCGACTTGTCTCAAGGGGGCTGCTTCAGGAGGGGCAAGGAAGCCAGACACAGAGAGCCCAGGGCCAGAGGTCACCCTGCAGCTCAGGGGCCACGTGAATAGTGCTGCCCTGTGGGGAGACCCCCAAACCAAGCATCCCTGCCTCTAGGGGACCGCCTGTGTGCCCCTGGGAATGCTGCTCCCGTCCCCTGGGGTCCTGGCGTGGCCACTCTCTCAGCCCCTTCCTTGGGGAAGGCATCTGACTCCCTACCCCGAGCTGGCTTTCATTTGCTCAAAATCAGGAAAAAGCAGAATTTAAGACATTATAGAAATGTCTTCACCTCTAACTCCATGAAGCATAAATGGCCAGACACTCAGGGAGGGGGTCCCAGGGACCCTCAGTCTCACCGGAGGCTCTGGCTTCAAATCCCAAGATGTATCCACTGTGCCAGCATGCCAGCGCTGCCCCCCACCACACAGGCCTCCCCCAGGAACTCACAGATTTGGCCTCCACCTCCCCAGCCCGTTCCTTTGCGTGGACGGGGTGGGTTGGGGTGGGGCTGGGGACTCTGGATGTGTCATAAGAGTCTGAGTGATTCTGACACAGCCGGCCCTGCCCCCCAGGCTGGCCTTCGCCCCACAGCAAAGGGAGCCACACGCCTGGAGCGCCTAGCACAGCCCCTCTGCCCTCCCAGGTAGCCCGCCGGCCAGGTGAGCCATGCTCCCCATCGCCCCTTCACCCCTCCCCAGCTCCTCCTGGTAGCACCCAGCCTTGGAGGTTACTTGCTAATTACAAGCATCTAAGGAAGACCCGCTCTCTCAGCGCTGGCCCAGACAGCCTGCGCCATCTCGCTGCTCAGCACGGTCTTCCTCCAACCCCATGGAGTGGGGAGTATAATCCTCCCCTTTAACCAATGGAGAAAATGAAGCTCAGAGAGGTTAAGTCACTTCCTCAAGGTCCCAACATGATGATTAAAAACAGAAAGCCAGCCGCAAGTGGAACTAGGTGCTCCGAGTCCTGGGTTTGCCTGACACTGCATTTGCTCGCCACCACAGCCCTTGGCAGGTTCCCAGCTACAAATCAAGCCATGTCCACCATCCTGAATCCTCCCGGCCTCAGCGGCACTCCCAGCGCCCCCCTCCAGAACAGACACAAGTCCCAGCAGCACAGCCTCCTTCTCCATTACCTGCGTTTCTGCCAGGCCAGGGCCAGCTCTGGAGCCCTCGCCACACGCCCTCTATCCTTCACCCCCGGGACACTGGACCTCACCAACCCACAGCCAGGAGGAGATCCCCGTGTGACCCCAGGGCCTCCTCTGCCCAACTCTGAATTCCCCTACCCAATGGGACAGCAAGGAAAGCTCCCGGGCACTGGCAGCCCTCCACGGGCACCACTCCTTCTGGCCAGCTGTGACATCCCGGCTGGCGAGGTGCCCTGCAGGAGGCCTCTGCCTACTGGGACCTCAGAGCCGTGCTGTCAGCCGCAACAAGCAACAGACTTTCACGCTTTCTTCATGCTGCCCCTGCGTGAGCGGCTTCTATCTCCAGGCGATTTCCAGTTGAGGCGAGGGGCACCGTCGGCAGCCCTACTGCAGAGCTAATTCCCACCTGCCGGGCGCACAGCCGCAACACCCCACGGGTGCCTGCAGCCTGGAAGGCCACGGAGGACCGGAGGAGACCTACTGTGCTCAGGGGGACAGGACTATGTGGTCTTTTAACAAAACGTTTTCCTTTAATGTGATATTTTATGGCAAGGAATAAAACCTGGAGGACAGGACATTTGGCTGCCAAAGCCCTAGGCCGCCGTGGTCTGCTCTGTGAAGTCTGAAGCACACGCCCCATTCCAGCCCCACGCACAGGTCCGTCTCTGCTTCACCAACTTCAATGTCAGGCTATGCCTGTCCTCCAACTGGAACCTGAGCTCCTCAAGGACAAAGCCATTTCTCATCCATCCCCCCTCGGCCTCTGGATTAAGAAATATGGAAAGACCTTCTAGAAACACCTCAAATTTGCAGAGAGCCACATCGGTGCCAAATCCTTGAAATGCTTCTGAGAACAGTCTTGGTTTCTTCTCAACTCTAAAACCTCTAGAAAATTATATTTCCCCTTTTCCACACCAACTGCCCCTGGAACACTTCGGCTTCAAAAGGGTCCAGGGCAGGGAGACTGAAAAGTCAGCGTCCACGCTCAGCACCCGCCAGTTAATTCCCGCAAAGCCCATGGGGTCCATCTCATCTTCAGGCAGCCCCCGAGGCCATCCTGGGGGAACCATGCTTACAAAAATAGTGAACCAAAACGCTTCCATCCTCTTGCAAAACAAGACTCCTGGTTACATCCTTCTGTCTCATCAAGGAGCTTTTTTCTCCCTTTGACTGAACACGCCACACACAGCATCTGGAGCCAAAGTGGAAAGATTCAGGCTCATAGTAAAACAGCCTAGCCAACATGGTGAAACCCCATCTCTACTAAACACACAAAAGTTAGCTGGGAGTGGTGGTGGACACCTGTAATCCCAGCTTCTTGGGAAGCTGAGGCAGGAGAATCACTTGAAGCTGGGAGGTGGAGGCTGCACTGAGCCACTGCACTGGCTGCATGTGAACGTTCCCAGCCCAGAGTCCCACCCAAGCAGGGCCCCTAAATGGCACAAAATGTGTTTCCCCTGCATGCCTGTCATGCTCCAACTGAGTTCTGGGTAAAAATGCCTCTCACGGCTGGGGGCAAAGACGGTTGCCACAAGACCAGGGAAAGGTGACCCCTGATGGCTGAGTCTCCAAGGAGCGTGGAGCTGTGTGCTCAGCCCCTGTGGCCCCGACGGCTCTGGCCTGGAAAAGCTTCCAACAGGAAGGGCCGGGCTTGCTGCTTATCCAGCAGTCCAACCCAACAGGTGTCTGTGGTGTCAGCTCCATGCCACAGATCCACCAAGGCTGGAGCAAGAGCCACCAGACCCCTGCCAGCCTACAGGGGCCTCCTCCTTTGGGTGGCCCACCCACCCTCTGTGAGCGCAGGCAGCCTCCTCTAATCACCATAGGGCCTGCCCCTGCCCACCCCCACAAACTTCCTTGCAGGAAAATGAGCCCTGAGGACTCCCTAGGGCTGCTCTGGGCCTGGCATGGAGACCAGAAGTGACATTTGCAGAAAGAGCACAATGCCCTGAAGGGCTCAGCCTTGGGCGGCCAAGTTCTTCCCAGGGCTCAGAAGGCCCCGCCGTCCAAACCCTGGGGAGCCAGCAAGGAGCCAGGGCTCCACCTAAGACCATGGCCCCTGCCTCTTCTGGTTGGAAAAGAAATCAACACCCCCTTACTGGCTCCCATTGACAGCCCAGTTCCCCAGGTGTGGGAGGACTCTGGGACGATGAGTGCAAATCTGGACCCTGAGAGATCCTGCCCCAGTTCTCACAGGCCTGACAGCAGCCACAGCACCTGAGGCGCCGGTCACGGTGACAACAGGATGGTGATAAGGGCATGGACAGTGGACGTGGCAGCTGGACACTGGGCACCCCACCGCCTGTCAGGTACCGTCTACCCATGGATGAGCAATGGCCCTTTGCAAGCCAGGGTAGCCTGGGCAAGGTATTTGGGGATCTCCAGGCTTGTCCAGCTTTACAACTTCACTGAGCCATGACTCTAGATTTTATCAGGGCCCACACCCATTCCTGGAATGCTGATGTATGAGGGAGCCACATAGGGACTCTTAACAAAAGCTCCCTGTGTGAGATCCCCTGTCGGGACAAGGCGCTTAACAGGCATGAATGCACGATCCGCCTGTCGGGGGGGCTGTGTCCATCCCCATTCCTTCGACAAATGTCCACACCCAGGCTTGCTTTGATATCCCAAGAGCAGAGATTGTAACCACACCTGCTTCCAGCATGCCCACTGCTCTCCCAGGGCAGACATCCCCAGCTGATGCAACACAGCGTTTAGGCAGACATCACCAATCGATGGCAGTAACAGACACCAGGCCCTGCTCCCTCTAACTCCAGGGCTCAGGCCCCCAAGCCAGCTCTTACCTGCCCACCCCCAACCCACAGCAGTGAGACTCAGAAATGGCAAAAACTCAGAACAGAAACAACCCGTAGAAGGAGGACAGCTAAAAGACATGTCTTGATAAAATATCCTTCAGGCACTAGGCTGGGTGTGGTGGCTTACACCTGTGATTCCAGCACTTTGGGAGGCTGAGGCAGGTGGATCACCTGAGGTTAGAAGTTCAAGACCAGCCTAGCCAACATGGTGAAACCCCATCTCTACTAAACACACAAAAGTTAGCTGGGAGTGGTGGTGGACACCTGTAATCCTAGCTTCTTGGGAAGCTGAGGCAGGAGAATCACTTGAACCTGGGAGGTGGAGGCTGCACTGAGCCACTGCACTCCAGCATGGGTGACAGAGAAAGACTTCATCTCAAAAAAAAAAAAAAAAATGTTCAGGCACTAAAACTCATGTCTTTGATACATACTTACCTCCTATAATTGCAAACGCTTCTGCAATGCATAAAGTGAAATAAACAGCAGGAAGGCTATGGTTCAATCGCACGCATAGACACACAGTCAGTCACATACAGAAAAAATGCAGGGAGGGCTGGGGAACCAAAAAAACACAAGAGAAGATAAAACGTGGAGACAGACGCACCAAGAGAGTAAGAGAACACCTCCAGACTTCCTTTCAGCTCCCCAAACACGCAGAGCAGCACCCATTACAGAATTTGTGGGGACCGCTACAAAACAGAGCCCCTTACTCAAAAGGTAGGAATTTCAGGTCAATGACAACAGAGCTCACCCCATGTGACTACACAGGTCGCACACCACATGAAGTCGGTCCCGACACTGACATGCTCCTGCTTCAGAGCCACCGCACGTGCTGTTCCTCTCGCCTTTCCCTCTTTAGTCCTTCAGGTCTCAGGCGTCCTGAGAGACCTCTGAACTGCCAGCTCCGGCAGCCACGTCCCCAACACAGGAGTCTCCGGCTCAGCCGCTGCTGTGTCCCACACTCAATCCAGGTCTGACCTGACTCTGTCCATCTGTGTGCCAGCTTGCTTCCTGACACAGCCACCACCATACGTGCACCTTGGGGCAGGGGGAACCAGGCCCGTCTCATTAACTGCTTTCTTCTAGGATATTTTCTGGAATATTTGTGGATATTGGGGAATGGATATGCTCCACCTTTTTCAGATTGGCCAGGATAAGCTGCCTGGTTTTTTGTTTTGTTTTGTTTTGTTTTTGAGACAGGGTCTCACTCTGTCGCCCAGGTTGGAGTGCAGTGGTGCAATCTTGGCTCACCCCAACCTCTGCCTCCCAGGTTCAAGCAATTCTCCTGCCTCAGTCTCCTGAGTAACTGGGATTACAGGCGCACCACTGCCTGACTAATTTTTGTATTTTTAGTAGAGACGGGGTTTCACAATGTTGGGCAGGCTGGTCTTGAACCCCTGACCTCAAATGATCCACCCACCTCGACCTCCCAAAGTGCTGGGATTACAGGCGTAAGCCACCATGCCTGGCCCGAGCTGCCTGTTTTAAACCTGTGCCACGTTCCGGTGATGCTCTTTCCCCTCCGTCCCCCGAGCCTGACTGTGGTGGCCGCTCCCTGCCATCATGCGCCTGTATGTCCTCACTCTTTCCCTTTCCACCAGGACTTCGACTGACACAGTGCAGAATGCTCCAGCACTGAGTTCAGCCTCTTCTCACCAACAGACAGACAGGAAGGATAGAAAACAAACTCTGAGAAGGTCAAGGTTCCCGGGCAGCCGGCAGGCCAAGCATCCTTCTCCACTGAGGCTGGGCAGCCGAGGCACCCCTCCTCCAGGGAGCGGGCAGGTCCTGGGCAGTCTGTGAGGGAGACCAGGGCCTTGCCCCATCAGAGCCCAGGCATGCGGCAGCAGCACACTCATGCCGCTGGAGGCCAGGCCTCACCTGCTAGAACCTACTATGCCACCTGCTGTGAGCCACCCCAGGCCAGTGACTTGCCCTCAACCTCCTCTGTAAACCAGGGGGCACATCCAACGTGGTTGTTGGAAATAGACGCTCAGTGCCGCAAAGAAAAATCAGCACTGAGACAAAGGATTTCTCAGCAACACATTTTTTTCCCCTATTTTTTTTTTTTTTTTTTTTGCTCTCCATTGCTTTTACCTGTTTAGAAAAGTTTCAAGTTATTAGCCAATCGGGTTTTAGTTTAGATTGTGAGGTCTGGCTCCACCCAACAGAGATCAGACACAGCAGAAGGGACAACCCCCAAAAGCGTCAGAAATAAATATGTCTGCTTTCCTTTGTTCGTTGTACTCTTGTGGCAAGATGGCTAGCAAGGGTACCCTTCCTGTAGCCCAGGAAGTAAAAATTGTGTTGCTGAGAGATCCTTTGTTGCAGTGCTAATTTTTCTTTGCGGCACCGAGCAACTATTTCCAACATTGGTCAAGCCACTCCTCCCCTTCAAGGGTCTTAATACACCCTGAACCCACTTGGTCCAAACCCCTGGTGTCACCAGGTCACTGACGAGGCAGCTCATCTGGACTCCTTCCCCTGGGTCCAGTTTCTCTCTCAATATTGCCTTTGAGGCCGAGGTGCACCATAAAGAACAAGGGGCCCCAGAGGTGATGGAGGAGCCGGTGTCCAGGACACTCACCCTTTCTTTTTTTTTTTTTTTTTTTGAGACAGAGTCTCGCTCTGTCGCCAGGCTGGAGTGAAATGGTGCGATCTCGGCTCACTGCAACTTCTGCCTCCCGGGTTCAAGTGATTCTCCCGCCTCAGTCTCCCAAGTAGCTGGGATTACAGGTGCATGCCACCACGGCCCAGCTAATTTTTGTATTTTAAGTAGAGACAGAGTTTCTCCATGAAGGCCAGGATGGTCTTGATTCTTGACCTCACGATCCACCCGCTTTGGCCTCCCAAAGTGCTGGGATGACACGTGAGTCACCGTCCCCAGCGACAAGCACCCTTTCTAACACACTGACTTCCTTGTGGACTCACTTGTGCTGTCTCCCCCACCCACCCAGCCCCAGAGCACAAGCATCAGGGGCCGGGGGATTCTGTCTGTGCTACGGGGTCCCCAGGGCCCCCGAGCAATGCCAGCATGCAGCAAGTGCTCGACCAACGCCTGCTGAACGAGTAAATGGACGGACGAACGAATGAATGAGCAAACGTGAATGAATGGGGTGCTGTCCAGAGCCGTGAGGACTAGGCTGCCCAAGTCCCCATTTCTCAAGCTCCCCCTCTCCTCACTTGGGAAAACAAGACCTTGGTGGGGGAGACTCTCCAGCCATCCCCTGCAGTAGCCGGCACAGTGGACAGACCCTTCGATGAAACAGCCACGTCTTCATGAAAGATGCTCTGCTCTCAGAAAGAGAAAGACAAACACGAACCTGGAAAGTTCCCACCAAAGGCAGGACTCCTGTCAGGGAGCAGAGAAAAGACCCACCAGCCACAGACACAGTGACCACACACACTCCCTGGCTACTGCACACAAATACAGACCATATTTAGACAGGAAGCTGTCCCAGAGTCAGGATCCCCCCACCGTGTGCTCAGACAGCAGTGGGAGCAGGGAGGAGGTTTCTCCACCCACTGGATGCCAGGGGGAGTCCATCTAGGGGTCCCACACCAAGACTCTGCCCCTTAGGACTGTCCCTGAGTTGGAAGCGAGCCCACCTGGAAGCCCCTGCCCTCAGTTTCGTCTCCGGCAGTGGGACACGGGCACAGGGAGCAGGCCCCAACCCCCCACCACCTTCTGCAACCTCCAGAAACGGGGAGGACTGGTCCCAGGGATGGTGCTTTCCCACATCTCTTGTTACCCGCTCTCTCGCGAGGCCCCAGGGTCGGCCCCAGACCGGCTCCCCCAGGCCCCAGAGCATCCCCAAAGGCAAGCTTCATCCTGAACGTGTGTGATTTCCCAAAGGGCCCACCCCGAATCTGATACCTGGAAAGAAAGATCCTCAGCCAGTGCCACAGAGGAGAAGAGCCCTGCCTCACTGCAATAGCCCCGGGAAGCGCCCAGTGCCCAAGACCAAGGCAGAGAGTAAAAAAGTGGGAAAATATCTGGGGCAAAAAACACCCAGAACAGGATTGACCTCCTGGGCTCAAGTGAGCCTCCCAACACAGCTTCCCGAGTAGCTGGGACCACAGACTTGAATCACCACACTCGCCGAAGGGATCGTTTTGAAAGGGTTCGCAGATGTTTCTTCTGGGGCACCCCTGCTGGCCGCAGCCCATGTGCTCAGACAGCAGTGGGAGCAAGGAGGCGCCACCTGCCCACCCGCCCACCCCCGTCCCGCTACCTCACCTGCCTTACACGTCCTGCCATTGTCCTGCAGCTGCACGCCCGTGGGGCAGGCGCACGTGTAGAAAGGCTCCACTGGGGGACAGCAGGCACAGGTGGGAGCAGCCACCATTGTCCTCCTCGCAGCGAGTGTGGACTGGGAAAACCAGGACAGAGTGAGAGAAGGTTCCAGAAGAGGACCATCACTTGTTTCTGAATGAGTTGCACCCTGCCTCCCCATTCCCCCGTGACAGACCCAGTGTATCCCTCTGCCCAAGCCTCAGGTGGCATCAGGGACCTCCCGGCAGGCACTGCTCCACCTGCCTCATCGCTGGTCCCTCCATGTCAGGCCCTCAGCCCAGCCAGATGGCCTGCAATCTCCCAAAACCAGCCGTGGCCTTCTTGGCCACCCTTACACCCAGAAGTGACCTGCCCATGGAGTAGCATCCTCCCCCACCTGCTCCCTCCCACCAAGCTCCTATGACTAGAAAACCTTCCCCAGCTCCTCGGGGCCCCAAAAGGACACCCCTGTACAAAGCCTGCCCCCCACACTCCAATGGCAGAGGTGTGGACCTGCCTGCGTGGTAGTGATGGGAACCCAGGGACGGTGGGCTCCTGGGCAAAAGGCTTGTCTTGTCTTTGTGCCAGGTGTGGACCCAGCAGCTTCCACAGGAACAGTCCTTCTTGCCAGGAGGGCCAAGCTTGTCACTCTCCCAATCCCTTCTATGACCAACAGCAATTGAACAGAACTCAGTAAGTGCTTCCAGCATCTCATGCTATCCAGGAAAAAGCTGGGGTGTAGCAGCCCCAAAATACTGAGTTAACTGGAACAACAAACTCACCAAAATGAACCTCTCCCTCCCTCACACTGCCCCAAGTGTAGACGGGTTTTGTGATCATGACTTTCTCACCAGGAAACAGCTGCAGAGAGCCCCACCCTCCAGGGTCCTGCTCTGGGAACAGCTGCCACCCCTGGGATCCACCTTTAAATTCAAAGTCCAAACCTCCTATAATGGCTTGGCTAGAAATCTCCATCCCCTGGTCCCTGTGCGGGTGGGCAACTGTCCCCAGAGCCGCAGCCCCACTGTCACCGAAGCTGGTGCATTTGACCATCAGGGGACCCTGTCATAACCCTGCATAGCCCCCAGGCTGAGAACTGCTGACTTTGAGCTGGTTATTCATTGATAAATATGCAACTTGCTGGGCCAAGCATGGTGGCTCATACCTGTGACCTAGCACTTTGGGAGGTCAAGGTGTGAGGATCACTGGAGCCCAGGAGTTTGAGACCAGCCTGGGCAACATGGCAAGATCTCGTCTCTATTAAAAATGCATATACGTATACATATATATATATATATGTTGTTTTTTTTTTTGAGACAGAGTCTCCCTCTGTCACCCAAGCTGGAGTGCAATGTTGTGATCTCGGCTCACTGCAACCTCTGCCTCCTAAGTATCTGGGACTACAGGCGCCTGCCACCACGCCCAGCTAATTTTTTTTTTTTTTGTATTTTTAGTAGAGACAGGGTTTCTCCATGTTGGTCAGGTTGGTCTGGTACTCCTGGCCTCATGATCTGCCCACCTCAGCCTCCCAAAGTGCTGGAATTGTAAGCATGAGCGAGTGTGCCTGGCCACATATATATATATATACTTTTAATATGCATACACACACACACACACACACACACACACACACACACACACACACACACACAAGGTATATATGCAACTTCTGGGCCTTGAAAACGAGGCAGCCTCCCTTGGGAATCCCCTTGCCACTGCTGAACCTGGAACAGCCCCCCACGAGCTCTGCAGAGGAGGGGCCCTCTGCAGACCCGCGCCCCCCAGCCAGCCACGCACTCTGCACATACCTCCCTTCACTGCAGCAGAGTCCCCTTTAGAAGGGGGCCCCCCAGAGCATGGGCTTCTGCAGGGAGGGGGACACCTGCCCCCTACTCTACCCACCAACCTCCCCATGCCTCCATGCCGCAGCCAGCACTCACAGAAAGGCTGCCGCTCCTGGCTCAGCACCTGGATGTCCATGGGTGAGTAGAGGGGCGCTCAGGATCTCCTTCCTCTTCCCCCCCCCCAGTGCGCTTGTTGCAGGCATGGATGGAGCGGGTCTGCCAGTCCGTCCAGTACAGAGTGTCCCCGGAGAGCGTCAAGGCGAAGGGGTGTGTCAGGCTGCCCTCCACCACCTTCTGCCTGCAGTCAGGGAGGCAGGGTGGGGGAGCCATCAGGAGGGTCCCTGACAGTCATTCCTGCTGACCCATTTACTTTCTTTCTTTCTTTTTTTTTTTTTTTTTTTTTTTTGAGATGGAGTCTTGCTCGGTCTGTTGCCCAGGCTGGAGTGCAGTGATACGATCTCGGCTCACTGCAACCTCCACCTCCCAGGTTCAAGCAATTCTCCTGCCTCAGCCTCCTGAGTAGCTGAGATTACAGATGCCCACCACCACACCTGGCTGATTTTTGTATTTTTAGTAGAGACAGGGTTTCACTATGTTGGCCAGGCTAGTCTCAAACTCCTGAGGTGATCTGCCCGCCTCGGCCTCCCCAAGTGCTGGGATTACAGGTGTGAGCCACCACGCCCGGCCTCTCATTTACTTTCAATCAGACAAGTGAGGCCAGGTCAAGAGCCTCAGGAGTTGGCACCCTCGTATGTCTCTCCTGGCATGCACAGGGCACCTCCCAAACCTAGTCTGTGACAGTGATACAGGGGATCCCCTAAGTCAAAGTCTCCCCCAGGGAAGAGAGGAGGAAGCCACGCCTGGTGAAAAGGACACCTCTCCTGCCCAAGGCTTTAACCTGTGAAATACAAATCAGGCCACCTGCACTCGCTCCTTCTTACAATGCTCATAATTTATATTTTCAGAGTAAATTAAACTTGGCATCAACACAAGTAACAGGTATTCTTTTCTAGATGCTTACAGTGCCCAGCAAATGAGGACTCGGGTGTAATGAGATTATGAACACTGGTAACAGGACCATACTGCGGCGCAATTAGTAATGTGTAGTTTTATTTGCTTAATGACCCTCTCCCCGTGACGGGCTCCCTGAGGGCAGGCCTGGGGGCAGAGGGTACCCGCCACGTCCCCAGCCCTCAGCACAGCTGCCAGAAGAGGGTAACGCTCATGAAGTGGCACAGGGAAGATGGAAGCTGTGGGTTCACGCTCTGCAGATCTGCCGCCTCTTTTGTTCGTTTTTGTTGATGCTGCTTTTTAAGAAAATTATTGAAGTGAAATTCACAGGACATAAAATTAACTCTTTTGCTTTTTTTTTTTTTTTTTTTTTGAGATGGGGTCTCACTCTGTTACTCAGGTTGGAGTGCTGTGGTGTGATCTCAGCTTCCAGCAACCTCTGCCTCCCAGGTTCAAGCGATTCTCCCACCTCAGCCTCCAGAGTAGCTGGGACCACAGATGTGCACCACCCTGCCTTCAGCTAACGTTTGGGAGTTATTTTTTGGTAGAGACAGGGTTTCACCATGTTGGCCAGGCTGGTCTCGAACTCCTGAGCTCAGGCGATCCACCCAACTCGGCCTCCCAAAGTGCTGGGATTACAGGCATGAGCCTCCGTGCCCAGCCTAAATTTACCGTTTTAAAGTGAATAATTCAGTACTATCTAGTTTCCCAAGGCTGTGCAACCTCCATTCTATCTAGTTCCAAAGCACTTCCACTGCCCCAAAGGACAGCCCCACACCCATCAGCAGTCACTCCCAGTCCCCGCCCCCAGCCCTGGCCCGGCAAACACTGATCTGCTCCTTAGGGATTTATCTATACACATTCTAAACACTTCATATAAATGGAATCACAATATGCGCCCTTTGATATCTGCCTTCTTTGACTCAGCACCATGTTTTGAGGTTCATCCGTGCTGTAGTGTGTCAGTGCTTCATTCTGTTTCAGGGGTGAACCATATTCCAGTGTACAGACAGAACACAATCTGTGCACCCATTCACCTGCTGGAGACCTTTGGGTCACTTCCACCTTCAGCTGTTGTGAGCAGTGCTGCTACGGACACTCCTGTCCAGTCACATTGTGAACACATGTTTTCAACTCTTAGCGTATATAGCTAGGAGAGGAATTGCTGGGTCATATGTAAATCAATATTTACACCCTAGAAATCACTGAACTGTTGTCGCCTTTTTTGTCTGTTTTCTGAGACAGGATCTTGCTCTCTTGCCCAGGCTGGAGTGCAGTGGTGCGATCACGGCTCACTGCAGCCTCGACCTCCTAAGCTCAAGCGATCCTCTTGCCTTAGCCTGCTGAGTAACTGGGAACACAGTTGTGCACCACCACAGCCAGCTAATTTTTTATTTTTATGTTTAACTGTTTAATTTTATTTAATTTTATTTAATTTTATTTTGAGATGAAGTTTTGCTCTTGTCACCCAGGCTGGAGTGCAATGGTGGGATCTCGGCTCACTGCAACCTTCACCTCCCATGTTCAAGCAGTTCTCCTGCCTCAGCCTCACAAGTAGCTAGGATTACGGGCATCCGCCACCACACCCAGCTAATTTTTGTATTTTTAGTAGAGATGGGGTTTTGCCATGTTGGCCAGGCTGATCTTGAACTCTTAACCTCAGGTGATCCACCCACCTCAGCCTCCCACAGTGTTGGGATTACAGGCGTGAGCCTGCACCTGGCCTAATTTTTATTTTTAGTAGATGGGGTCTTGCTTCGTTGCCAGGCTGGTCTCAAACTCCTGGCCTCAAATGATCCTCTCACCTCAGCCTTCCAAAGCACTGGGATTATAGTCGTGAGCCATCATATCCAGCCGTGTTGCCATTTTTTTGATGAGAGAAGCCAGAGGCCCATCATTCCCGGTTGCTCCCCTGGGCCACGCTCTGCCTCAGCCAGAAGCACTGAGGGAAGGTCGGCCTCGGCCCTTGCCCCAGCCACAGTCACAGATAAGGGGGCCTGCACAGGTCTGTGTGGCTCCAGAGCTCGTCCCCCACACGTGATGCTTCCATGTGAATAGCCCGGGTACATCCATGAAGCGTGATGGCACTGCAGAGGCAGAAGAATCCCGAGGGGGAGGCAGGTAGGAGAACGGACCCTGGGGCTATAGGGCCTAGGTTCCAACCCTGGCTGTAACTAGCTGTGTGGCTTTGGGCAAATTCACATGCCTCTCTGTGCCCAGGGGATGATAATAGCAAACACAGGCTGGGCACAGTGACTCGCACCTGTAATCCCAGTGCTTTGAGAGGCCGAGGTGTATGCATGGCTTGAACTCAGGAGTTTGAGACCAGCCTGGGCAACATGGTAAAACCCCGTCTCTACAAATACCAAAAAAAATTAGCCAGGCATGGTGGTGCGTGCCTGTGGTCTCAGCTACTTGGGAGACTGAGGTGGGAGAACCACTTGAGCCCAAGAAGTCAAGGCTGGGGACTGGGCGCAGTGGTTCACACCTGTAATCCCAGCACTTTGGGAGGCTGAGGTGGGCAAATCACTTAAGGTTAGGAATTCCGAGACCAGCCTGGCCAACATGGTAAATCCCATCTCGATTTTAAAAATATAAAAATTTGCTGGGCGTGGTGGCAGCCATCTGTAATCCCATCTACTTGGGAGGCTGAGGCAGGAGAATCACTGGAACCCAGGAGGCAGAGGTTGCAGTGAGCTGAGATTGTGCCACTGCACTCCAGCTTGAGGGAAAGAGCAAGACTCCATCTCAAAAACAACAACAAACAAACAAACAAACAAAAGAGGTCGAGGCTGCAGTGAACCACGATCGCACCAATGCACTTCAGCCTGGGTGACGCAGCAAGACCCTGCCTCAAAAAACTAAAAATATAAATAAAAATAAAATGTAACAGCAAACATTTCGTAGAGCAGGTGTGAGCATTAAATGGACTGGAAAACAGTAAGTGCTATGAAGTATTCACTGCTGCTGCCACCTCCACCATTAGCATGAGCCGTCACCCTCACTGTCCCGTCACCGTCCTTTGACCCGGGCACTCCCAGCTGCAGCCTTTCTATCCTCTAATTCACGCTTCACAACTGTAAGACCACTCAGCTCCCCAAGAACCACAGTCTAGAGGGTGGCCACATTCCCCAAATCTCAAACCAGACCCAGCCGGTCTGCACTTCCAGGGATAATGGATATTTTCAAACCAGCCCAAAAGAGTTGTGTGGCTCAGCATAAGAGGAACAGGAGACACAGTGGCCTCTTGCCATAAGGATGAGTTTGGAAGCAGATCTCCCGGCCACGCTCAAACCTTCAGATGACTGAGGCCCCAGCCAGGAGCTTAAGTGTACCCTCAGGTCACACCCTGAGCCAGAACCATCCAGCTAGTACACTCCTCACTGCTGACCCCCTCCCCGTAAAAAACGTGTTTGCTGTTTCAGGCTGCTAAGTTGTGGGCTGTTTTGTTACGCAGCAATGGCTAACTAACACATGAGGCCTGATGAGCACGCAGCAAAGCTGCCCATGCCCTCCAGTCTGTTCATGTGGGCGTCAGCCTGTGTTTGCAGAAATCCAGCCAGAGTCCTCCCATGCAGTCACTGTTGCCCTCTGCATTGACACCCGCCACACCCCCCCCACCCCCCCCCCACACCCCCCCCACCCCCCCCCCCCCCACACCCCTCCCCACCCCCCCCCCCCCCCCCCCCCCCCCCCACCCCCCACCTGGGCCAGGAGTTCCACTAGTGCTGGAATGGAATCTGCCGTCCCAGGAGGATCCCTGAGACCTGGCACAGAGCCAGCCGCAGGCAGTACTTGGTCAGTGAATAAACTGCCCTCACCTGTCCATGGAAGGCTGTTTCTCTAAAGCGTAATTAAGTAACAGGCTGTGAAGCTACGCTGACCAGAGGCTCTAAAAGCAATTACCCAACAAGGTGAAAACCCTGCCTGCGCATTCATTGGGCCCTTTTATTGAGCACCTACTACATGGAAAGCCCCCTGGTCAGACTGGGGAATGTAGCAATAACTGAGACAGCTTCCGTCGCCACTGCCCCTCAGGATGCCGGAGCTGGGGTGGGGGCCAGTGCATGTGACAGGGTTACTGTTCACAACCCTGTCAGGCCACAAGCCCACCCCACCCCCCAATTCCAAAATCCAAAACATTCTGCACATGGAAAGCTTTTGTTGCTTATTTGATGATAAAATCTCATTTGGTTCATGGGCTGGGTACGGTGGCTCACACCTGTAATCCCAGCACTCTGGGAGCCCAGGAGGAGGATCGCTTGAGCTTAGGAGTTTGAGACCAGCCTGAGCAACATGTGAGACCCCATCCCTGTCAAAAATACAAAAACTAGCCGGGTGTGGTGGTGCACTCCTATAGTCCCAGCTACTCGGGAGGCTGAGGCAGGAGGACTGCTTGAGACTGGGAGGTGGAGGTTGCAGTGAGCTGAGACTGTGCCACTGCACTCCAGCCTGGGTGAAAGAGTGAGACTCTGTCTCAAAAAAACAAAATTAAAAAGAAAACCAACTGTGCATGGGTGTGGGCTACGGATAAGTCTTTCTGCCCTACTTAGAATAAACATGCCACATTTGCTACAGAAATATTCAGGTACAGGCCGGGCGCGGTGGCTCACACCTGTAATCCCAGCACTTTGGGAGGCTGAGGTGGGTGGATCACAAGGTCAGGAGTTCGAGACTATCCTGACCAATGTGGTGAAACCCTGTCTCTACTAAAAATACAAAAATTAGCCGGGCATGGTGGCGCACGCCTGTGATCCCAGCTACTCAGGAGGCTGAGGCAGAACTGCTTGAAACTGGGAAGTGGAGGTTGCAGTGAGCTGAGATTGCGCCACTGCACTCCAGCCTGCATGACAGAGCAAGACTCCCATCTCAAAAAAAAAAAAAGAAATATTCAGGTGCTGGGGGCAAGTGCTGCCCAGACCCTGAGGCTGTTCCAGGTTCTGATAAGTCCAGCATTCCTCAGGTCTGCAGAGTTTCAGAGAAGAGTCTGTAGGCCTGAGTTAAGAAGGAACGTCTTCAAAAGCCCTGGGGACAGCTGAGGCAAAGCAGAAGAGGATGCCCCAGGACTGGGCAGGTACCTACCGGAACGAGCCGTCCAGGTTGGCGCGGTGGATGAAGCTGAGCTTGGCGTCAGCCCAGTAGAGCTTCTGCTCCTCCAGGTCGATGGTCAGCCCATTGGGCCAGTAAATGTCTGAGTCCACAATGATATTCCGGGTGCTCCCGTCCATCCCCCGCCCGCTCGATCCGGGGCATCTCACCCCAATCTGTCCAGTACATGTACCTGTGAGGGGGCAGAGCAAGAGAAGCAGCTAACACACATCTGTTTTTTGTTTCTGTCTACAGACGCAGATATGAAACAACAGACAGTGAAGCTGCCCTCAGATCTCACCCATCAGAAATGACCAACAGGTAGGATTTCTGGTGTGACTGCCTTATGTTGGGCAATCCAAATATACCATATCCGACTTGCTCTCAGTTAACAGTAAATTCTGGGCACCTCCCCCTTCTCAATGATAGAAAGACTCCTTGTTCTTCCGATGACTGCATAGTGTACTGTCCTCTGAGTTCTTTACATAACTGCAGGTTCTGATTTTTTTTTTTTTGCTACCATGAAAATGCTGTAAATGAACCTCTAACTGGCAATTCAAAATGTGCAGGATGGAATATTATTTAGTGCTAAAAAGAAATGAGCTATCAAGTCATGAAAAGACACGGAGGAAACTTAAATGCATATGAGAAGGTGAAAGAAACTCATCTGAAAAGGCTACATACTGTATGAGTCCAACTCTACAACATTCTAGAAAAAGTGAACATACAGGCCGGGCGTGGTGGCTTATGCCTGTAATCCCAGCATTTTGGGAGGCCAAGGTGGGTGGATCGCTTGAGGCCACGAGTTCAAGACCAGCCTGGCCAACATAGTGAAAACCCATCTCTACTAAAAATACAAAAATTAGCCGGGCATGGTGGCACGTGCCTGTAATCCCAGCTACTTGGGAGGCTGAGGCAGGAGAACCGCTAGAACTCGAGAGGCAGAGGCTGCAGTGAGCCAAGACTGTGCCACTGCACTCCATTCTGGGCGACTGAGCAAGACTCTGTCTCTAAAAAAAAAAAAAAACAGCAAATATACACAGTCAAGCATCAGTATCAGCGGTGGCCAGAGGGTGGGCTGGAGGAGAGGGATGAGTGGACAGAGCCCAGAAAATCAGGGCAGTGGAACTATCCTGTATGACGTAGAATGGTGGGTGCACGTCCTCACTCATATGTCTAAACCCACAGAATGTACAAGCCAAGGGTGAACCCCCGTGTAAACATGGATTTTGGGAGATGGTGCGCCAGCCAGCTTTCCTCAGCTGTGACAAATGTACCACCCTCCATAGGAGGCTGGCAGCTGGGGAGGCTGTGTGGGTGTGGGGGACAGGGATGTGCAGGAACTCGGTACTTTCTCCTCAATGTTGCTGTGAACCTAAAACTGTTTGAAAAAATTAAGTCTATTTAAAAACAACAAAACATGGCCAGGAACGGTGGCTTGCGCCTGTAATTCCAGTACTTTGGGAAGCTAAGGAAGGTGGGTCACTCAAGTGCCATCCTCGGCAACATGGCAAAATCCCGTCTCTGCAAAAAATAAAAGTTAGATGGGCATGGTGGCACACACTTGTAGTCCCAGCTACTCAGGAGGCTGACGTGGGAGGATCCTTGAGCCCTGGGAGGTCAAGGCTGCAGTGAGCTGGGACTGTACCACTGTGCTCCAGCCTGGATGACAGAGTGAGACCCTGCCACAAAAAAAAAAAAGAGTAAAACCCAAGGGTGGGATGGACCCTGAGCCAGCAGCAGCAGCCGTTCCTGGGTAGGTCTGTGGGCCATGTGGCTTTGCTTCTCCATGCTCCAAAGAGACAAGCATCAGCCATCCACCAGAAACAACCACATCCTCAGGGCGCCCTTACTTGATCTCTGGTCAATGAACCAAGATAAAGGGAGCAGAGACAATGTGCCCGACACCAGGTCTAGGATGGCAGGTCCTACCCCCTGCCAGTGCCCAGTATGCCCCATTTGAAGGTGACCACAGGGTGTGCGCCCAAAGGCTGGGCGTGGCTCTCAGCAACCAGAGGGGAACCACACCAGCTTGGAGGACTCAGTTCTCATCCCAGCCAGCTGAGATGAGCAACGGGACACAAGGGCTGGCACACCTATTGCATTTTGTCGACCCTTCTCAGCAGAGAAAGGGACAATGCCCAGAATGTCCTCTGAGGAGCCTCCTCCCACTTTTGGTCCATGTAAAATGGTGCTCACTCCCTCACCTGCTTCTTCCTGGGGCGGGCGGCAAACCCCCTTCCCCTCGGCCGTAGCAACTGATTTAGAAACAGGCAGCTCGCCTGAGCCGGGCATGAGAGTGACCCCAGGACACAGGGAGAATAAGCCTCGCTTTGCCTTCCAGGGGTCTCCATCCAGCAGAAGAGGGAAATGACAGACGGGCAGCTGCCTCCTCCCCTACCATGGTGCTCTGCAGCCTTGGGAGCCTCAGGTGCACCGAGGGGCCATGCTTCCCAGAGTAATGTCCTTCCCAAGCGAGTACCATCTCCACCTTCCAGAGGGGCTGTGACAAGATCAACAAGAATGAGGGCACAGGAGTCTCAAACCAACGCACCCTCTTTCCCTGCAGAGGCCAACCATGCCCAGCTGCTATCACCGAGCCCTGCTCCCCCTGCCCTGTGGGGACAGGAGAAGAGGGGGCGTCACATGGAACAGCTCTCCAAACAGACCCTTCAAGCAGCTGTCTCCTGTGCATCTAGTGAGAACCCAACCGACACAAGGAAGGTGGGAATTGCTATTCCCATTAGACTGATGAGAAAACTGAGGCCCCAGAAGGCTGGCCTGTCCCAGGTTACAGGCGCTGAGCAGCAGCTCTGGGAACACATCGTGTGTCTGCTGAGGGCCTGAGCCCAGCCTTATATGACTCACCCTTCACCAGCAAAGACCGGGTGTGGGTGAGCTTTTCCTGGCAGCCTGGGACTCCAAGGTGCTGGCAGCCAGCCCAGTGAAGGCTCCCACGTGCCTGGGGCAGATGCCCTGCTTTACCTGCATGTCTCCCATCCCTAGGAGCCTGGGCAGAGCCCAAACCCCCTGCCACCTCCTGAGAAGGTATCGGGGTATCAGTCTGGCGTGGGGGAGGATCCACACAGGCCTCCCCAAAACGCTCCACTGTGGCTCATGGAAAGGGCTGGAAACGTGCAGGAGCAGGGCCTCCGCATGGAGCATAATTCACATTCCTTCCCCCGAGTTTCATAACAGAGGCTGCTGGTTTCCTTAAATGGGGCATTTGCGAGCCAGTCGGTGACCAGAGACTGGCCGGCGTGGACGTGCTCTTGCAAAGTCTCAAATGCTACCGCAAGCCCAGCTGAACTCCACGGAGGAAAATCGACTTCGGAAGAAAAGGGCTGCAGCATGGCCTTCCAGCAGAGCCAGCTGCGGTTGTGGTTGTGTTATTTTAGGGAAGGGCCACTTTGCATTTTAAAGAGGGGGTTGGGTTTCACCCTGGCTTTAATTTGAGACCTGGGGGCCATTGCAGCCCCCTCGTTGGGGCCTCCTCCCATGCTGGGCCTGTGTCTTTCTCAGGGGCCAGAGGGTCGTCCCCCAGAGCCCGCTCTGCCACCCACGTGAGCACCCTGGAGCTGGGAGGGACGTGGCTTCCCCCAACCCTGCCTGGACGTCTGTGCGGGGCCACCTGCGTTGCTGAAACCACAACCCAGTGGAGTCTCAGAGGGCCCCTCCTGGCTTTGGGGCTCTTGGTCAAGAAAATGGTCACATGCACACTGAGGTGGACGCTCGGGCCCAGAGACCCTTCCTGATATAGCCGGGGCAGGGACTCCTCCTCTTAGGAAGGACCCTGGTGCACGACAGCACTTCGGGAGGGCACAGGAGATGACAAGGGCTCCAGCAGGGCCAGGAGGAAGGCCAAGATGCTCCTCGCAACCTTGCACCCTTGGCCAGGATGGAGGACAAAACCCGCCCCTCCTCTGTCCCACTCTCAGGACAGTAGTCCTGCCCAGGGACTTAGCACCCACACTTATGCCTGAGGACCACTATTCAAACCAGAATTTGGAGCGCAGGGGGTGCTGCCCACAGGTGCTGTGACAGGCTGGAGTCCTCTCCCTCCCCGGCAACATGAAGCCTAAGGAGAGGTAGGACCACAGCTGGCGTCATCAGCATCATTGCATCTGATGAATGGGAGCCTGTATCCCACTGTTTTCACTCTCTCATTCATCAGGCAAAGGACTGGGGCAAAGGGAGGGTGTGGGGGAGAGGCCCAGGAATCAACACCAAGGTCAACTTTGCCCCAGGGGCCGGGGTGGGAGTGAACAGCCACAGGTGTGATCCTGGGGAAGGCTTCTGGGAGAGAATTCAGAGGCAAGCAGGGAAAGAAACCATTTCAAATAGTTAAGAAAAGCCAGAGCCAAACAGGGATGGTCGGCTCCCAGAGATGGTGCAGGCAAAGCCAGCCCAGATCTGAGCACAGGGACGACTACTCCCAACCAAGCGCCAAGCACCTCCCAACCAAGCGCCAAGCACCTCCCAACCAAGCACGAAGCACCTCCCAATGAAGCACCTAGCATCTGTCAACTGGACACCAACTACTCCCAACCAAGTGCCAAGCACCTCCCAACGAAGTACCAGTTACCTCCCAACCAAGCACCTAGCACCTCCCAATGAGCAACATGCACCTCCCCAACAGAGCACCTAGCACCTCCCAACTCATCACCTCTCAACCCAGCACCGAGCACCTCCCAACCAACATGGCAAAAGCCATGAGGAAGTGAAAAGAAGAAACTTTTTTTTCTTCTTGCAGGCACAGAGACTGTACTTCTGGTGGTGAGGGAAGGGCATTTCCACTATCATGACAGTGAACGCTTGCTGAACCCACAAACTGTTCTTGGTGTTTTCCATGTGACATGCAGCATGGTCACGCCTCTGTATAGACAAGGACACCGAGGCACAGAGGGACACCAAGGCACAGAGCAGCACCGGGCCATCCTTAACTCATCTTTCTATCGAACCCACATGCAGAGTGCCAGCAAATCCAGCTGGCTTTACCTTCAAACAGATGCGGAATCTCATCACTCCTCACCTTCAGAAGTGAGGGGTCCCCCACTGCTGTCAGGATCCCAGTAATAACCGTGGACAGGGCTCCTGCCGCCACCCCACCCACCCTATGGCTCACTCTTGCTCCAGCCACTGGGGGGATGCCCTCAAGCATGAGTCAGACCTGGTGCCTCCTCCACCCAAGACCTGATGCGTCCTCTTCCCCACACCTTGGGCCCCATTCCCCCTACATTCTGCTACAGCCCCTCAAACACGCCCAGCCCCAAACTACCCCAAGGCCTTCGCACTGGCTATTCCCTCTGCCGGACCGTGCTTCCCCACACAGCCACACGGTTCTCAGCCTCATCTACTTCCAGTCTCGGCTCAAAAGTCACCAAGAAGCCTTCCCAGCACTGGAGCTCCAACGGAAGCCCCTCACCACAGCCCCCAGGTACTGCTCTCCCCCACACATGCATCCTCTCTCAATACTATTCACTTACCATCTCCTCCCATCCACTGAAAGGGCCAGAGACTGGGCTATGCCCGCTGTGTGGGGAGCAGGACTGAGACACAAGGGCTCATAAATGCAGATGGATGCCTGGCTGGGAGGTGAGGGAGCTGCAGCGATCCAGACTGGGAGGGAAGGCAAAGATGGAGGAGCCCAGGTCCCAGCAACATGACGGCCACAGCAGCTGCTGGTGAGCAACTGTGGGCCCGCTTCGGGCGACGGCTCCAGCAGGCTGCTATCTTCAGCCTCTCCCACCACTGCAGATGCCCCCTCCTAGCCAGAGAGTCTGCTACACCAGCCGACCCTTCCAGAAAGGTCAGTAACCCCATAGCTCCTGGAGCCACAGTGCAGAGGGAGAGGGCTGAGAGGGCGACGGGCTCACCAGGCGGAACAGAGGCCGCCCCGGGGGTCAGCTGGCTCCCGGGCAGCTGCAGGTGGCCAGCCCACTCAAAGTGTAGCAAGGGCACAAGAGGGATGAGTGGCTGCCCAGCATGGCACCCCAGGAGGCCGGGAGCACTTCTCAGGTGGTGGGGGGCACCAAAGTTGCCCTGGCCTGACCTCAGGGACTCAAAATACTTGGGCCATAAATTCCACCTCATTCCCGCCTGCTGGTACCCCATACTTACACATGGCCTGGTTCAGATGCAGATCCTCCCTCACTCACATTCACACAGGCACATACATGTGCACAGGTAATCACATGCACACACATATGAATACCTGCTCACAGGCATGCACACACACGTGCGTGCGCACACACACACACAGGCTTACACCCTCCCATTCCCACACTCAGTTGCTCAGACACACACACACACCTGGCTTTCACACAAACCCACCGGGTTCTGAAAGGCTCTAGCCCTTCCCGTATGGGCCGGGCACAGTGGCTCACGCCTGTAATCCCAGCACTTTGAGAGGCCGAGGCAGCCAGATCACCCAAGGTCAGGAGTTCGAGACCAGCCTGGCCAACAGAGCAAAACTCTGTCTCTACCACCAATTCAAAAAGTAGCCGGGGGTGGTGGTGGGCACCTGTAATCTCAGCTACTTGGGAGGCTGAAGCAGGAGAATTGCTTGAACTCAGGAGGCGGAGGATGCAGTGAGCCGAGATCATGTCACTACACTCCAGCCTGGGTGACAAGAGGCAAACTCTCTCAATGAAGAAAAAAAAAAAAAAGAAAGAAAGAAACGTAACTATGCTATGGAATCTCAAGGAGAAGTAATTCTCTCAACAACAACAAATCCTGAAAGCTGAGCTCTTTTTACTTTTTTTTGAGACAGGGTCTCCTCACTTTGTAGCCCAGGCTGGAGTGCAGTGGTGGGATCACAGCTCATTGTAGCCTCGATCTTCCAGGCTCAAATGATCCTGCTACCTCAGCTTCCCAAGGAGCTGGGATCACAGGTGCGCGCCACCACGCCCGGCTAATTTTTGAATTTTTTTTTTTTTGTAGAAATGGGGTCTCGCCATTTTGCCCAGGCTGGTCTCGAACTCCTGGACTCCAGTGGTCTGCCCGCCTTGGCCTCCCAGAGTGCTGGGATTACAGGAGTGAGCCACTGCACCCCACCTGAACTCATTTTAAGATTCACATCTTTTTTGTGAAAAATAACTTGGGCTCACATAAATTCGAGAGAGAAATAGTGGCACTCCCCACCCCCTGGACCCAGGTGGAGTTGCAGCAGGGTTTACCCGTGAGCGGGGTTCAAGGCGATGGCCCTCGGCTGGTCAAGGTCCTGCCAGAAGAGGACCTTCCGAGACGTGCCATTGAGGTTGGCCACCTCGATGCGGTTGGTCTCCGAGTCTGTCCAGTACAGCTTCTTGCCCACCCAGTCGCAGGCCAGGCCGTCGGGCGAGACCAGGCCAGAGATGACCACGTTCTGGACAGCAACGCCCGTGTGGTTCAGGTAGGTCTGCTTGATGGCCTCCTCGCTCACGTCTGTCCAGTACACGGCTCCCTTGGAGAACTGGAAGTCCACTGCGGCCGCATCCTCCAGGCCGCTGACCACGATGGTGGTCTCCAGCTTGACTCTGCCGGCGTCCACCAGCCGTACATCCCGGCGGTTCGCAAACAGCAGGAGTGGCGAGGCTGTGGGGCAGAAGCAAACCGTGAGGGCCACTGGCTGAGCCGGCGGGACACACACAGCCCTGGGACGGGGCGCTATGCCCAGAGCACTCCTGGTACTGCCCTCCGCCCGCCCATGCCCAAGACCTCCAGTTCCTTCCTTCCACCCTAAGACGCTGTCAGGAAGCTGCCTGGGCAGCCCTGGCCCGCACCATTCAGACCTTCCTGTGACGCAGCAAACAGCCTTCTTACCGCACTCAGTGACAGCAACTGTTTGTTTAGCAACTGCTACGTCTGTCCCCCCCCAGGTGCAGGTGACCCTTCCTGCCATGCCCGCCACCTCCCACATCGTCCTCCACAGGCTGCAGGGGCCCTGTCCTGTTCTGCAGAGAAGCCACACCCTCTTTGTTGGTCTGACACCGGGAAGGGGGACATGAAGGCACAGTCCTGGCCATGCTGCCCACTACAGACCCAGCCACACTTTTTGAGGAGTTCAGAGCCCAGGCCAGACAGAGCCTCGAGATTCCCTTACAAGTCTTTGACCACTGTCCAAGCTCAGGCCCCTCTCCTTGGACTGTGGCCTCAGCTTCTGGTCCACCCCGGTATTCCATTATTTCTCCCACCCTAATTCTATACATTCCTACAATGAACACATTTAAAGGGTCACTGTGGAATGCCACCCCTTGGCTCGGACCCCTTCAGCAGCTCCCTGTGCCAGTGCCGTGCAGAACAAGGTCAGACTCCCCAGCCTGGCCTCCAAGGCCTTGGCCTCTGGCCTCACCTACGCTTCTCTCCACCCCCCCGACTCCAAGCATTCCTGATCTGCCTGCAGCTGCGCTGGCCCCTCACCTCCCTCCACCCCCCAGCCCTCAGCTCTTCTGCCTGTGCAACAGGCCTCGTCTCACAGACAAGGGTCTCATTCCCACAACGGGCCAAATGAGAATCAGGAGAGGCCTCGAGACCACCGCCCTACCAGATGCTTCAGATGTCACCCCAGGAGGGCCCAGCAACCCCCAACACAGACTCAGAGGGACTAAGAAGCCACACGAGGTATGAACACAAGATGTGGACACGAGGAGGTAAAGACCTCCAGGGAGCTCCATGAGTCCATGTCTGCTGCCAGCAGGGCTAGGCTGGGCTGGCCACAAACACCCCCAAAAAACGTCTGAAGCCTTGGCTCGAACAGCCGACATTCCTCATGGAAACTACAGACCCCTGGGTCCTCCTGTGCAGATGGGGGAGCCGAGCCAACCCCTTACTCCCACCTTCACCAAGAAAGAGAAAGCCAAAACAAACTGAACTCAGGCAATGACAATCACAGAACTGAATCCTGTATTTAGTTCAGTCAGTTTCATTTCAGCAGGGGAAAGATTTGCAGCCTCCATGAAGGTTCCTGGGAGCACCTAGGACCAAAGCATGGCCAGGAGACCCCAGGGCAGTGGGGTAGATGGTTGTGAGCATGGGCCCCACTGCCAAGACCAGCACCAGCTCAAATCCTGCCCCACCGCCCCCTTTCCCAGGGGACATGCTCTGCAAGGCGGGAGGACACACAGCAGACCTGAGGCCATAGGAACAACAGTGGGGACTCCACCACCCCACCCCCCCATGCTGCCATCACCTTAGGTCTACCGTTCTTCATGGCAATGAGGGACATTGTGAAAACCCAACAACAGGAAGGCACAGGCAACAAATAAAACAAAGACAAACTGGACTTCACGGGAAGTTAAAGATTTTGTGCATCAAAAGACACTATCAAGAGGGTAAAAAGGTAACCCACAGAATGAGAGAAAATACTTCCAAATCGTAGCTCTACTAAGAGATTAATATCCATGAAATAGGGAGAACTCCTAAAACTCAACAATGAGAAACAGCCAACCCAACTCAAAAATGGGCAAACACCTTGAACAGACATTTCTCCAAAGACGACATATAAATGGCCAATAAACACATCAAAACGGGCTTAGCATTCCCTTAATCATCAGGGAAATACAAATCAAAACTACGATAAGATACCCCCTTGCCCTGCTTAGGATGTCTACTATAAGAAACAAAACAAGCGTTGGTGAGACGTGGAGCAACCGGAACCCTCACGCATCGTCAGCAAAATGTCAAATGGTGCAGCTACTATGGAAAACAGCACAGCAGTTCCCCAAACACGTCAACACGGAATTACCATATGACCCAGCAATTCCACTTCAGGGTATATACCCAAAAGATCTGAAAACAGGGACACGATCAGATACTGTACATCTTCGATCACGGCACCGTCCTTCCCCGACAGCTAAAACATGGAAGCAGCCAGGTGCGGTGGCTCACACCTATAATCCCAGCACTTTGGGAGGCTGAGGTGGGTGGACCACCTGAGGGCAGGAGTTGGAAACCAGCCTGGCCAACATGGTGAAACCCAGTCTCTACTAAAAATACAAAAATTAGTGAAGGATGGTGGCAGGCACCTGTAATCCCAGCTAACTTGGGAGGCTGAGGCAGGAGAATCACTTGAACCTGGGAGGCGGAGGTTGCAGTGAGCCAAGACTGGGCCACTGCACTCCAGCCTGGGCAACAAGAGCAAAATTCCATATAAAAAAAAAACAAAAACAAACAAACAAAAAAAACAGGGAAGCAACCCAAGTGTCTACTGAGGGATGAATGGCGAAGTAAAATGTGCTCCATATACAAGTATTATTCAATCTTAAAAAGGAAAAAGATTCTGGCCAGGCACAGTGGCTCATGCCTATAATCCCAGCACCTTAGGAGGCTGAGGCAGGTGGATCGCCTGAGGTCAGGAATTCAAGACCAGCCTGGACAACATGGGGAAATCCCGTCTCCACTAAAAATACAAAAATTAGCCACGTGTGGTAGTGAGCACTTGTAATCCCAGTAGGCTGAGGCAGGAGAATCAGTGGAACCCGAGAGATGGAGGCTGCAGTGAGCTGAGATCGCACCACTGCACTCCAGCCTGGGTGATGGAGTGAGACTCCATCTCAAAAAGAAAAAGGAAAAAGAAAAATAAATTAAAAATGAGATGTTACAACTGCAGCGGAACTGGACATTCTGACCTCTCACAAGAGGAAATGGCCACAGCTAAGGCATTTATCTTCAAATCTCACCCCCAGCCTACCCCAAACAGGTCCAAACAGATAATGAAGACAATCAGGGTCAGAGGTGACACCTCTCTGCAGCTCACAGGCAGGGCCACCCCTGCCCGGGTTTCGGGGCAACATCCCTCGGGCAGGGGAAGGCAGCCGCCCTGGAACGCCAGCTGAGGGGTCTGCATTTCACCTGCACCACCTGGCCTGCAGGCACCCCAACTCCAAGACACTGAGTTCCCCTCCACTCAGGTAGGCTGTAAGGGAAGACCCCAGGTCCCTGTCCCCAGGCTCTGGGCACATTCGGGGGAGTGCAGGGCCCCGCTACCAGGAGGTCTGGCCAACATGTGCACCAAAGGATCAGATGCCAGCCACAAGGGGTCCGCAGGAGTGCAGGAATCACGCCCAGGATGCAGGAGCAACTGGGGCCTTCAGAGATGGAAGCAGCATTGAGGCCTGGGGCAGGAGGGGCCTTCACAGGGAAGAGAGGAGCGTGTGAGACCCAGAGGGCATTGGTGGCACAAGCAGATGGAACCGTCACCAACAAGGACAACCGCAGCACAACCAGGCCAGGCTGCCCCCGACAGTGTGCTCCCACTCATCATCCCCGCCCACTGGAGCAGGATTACTGATACTCCCAATTTGTGAATGAGGCCAACTGTGCCCCATGCCCCGGCTGCCCCTGTGGTGAGGGCCCCCGGCTTGTCCCCCCACTCATCCAGTGAAGTTGTGACCCACCAAGGCACACTGTAATTCCATGCTTCTTGGGGTCACAGGCCCTTTGAGAAACTGGTCCCCCTCCTCAGACACACACACCCAGACACACACACACTGTCCCCCAGGCCCCATGAAGTCCCCCTACCAGGGTGGACCCAGCTCCGGCCTAGAGTCCTCTGCTAATACAGGCACAGAGTGGGACCAGACATGGAACTTTCTACTCTAAATTAGCCTCCTTGTACATCAATGACACAGATTGTCTCGGGAGGCATCGAGCCCCCCACCGCCGAGGGTGTTCAAGCAGGCAGGGGACTGGGCGGCCAGGCCTGCACATCGCCAGGCAACGGCTAACCCCCAGTGTCTCTGATGCTGGAGGGTCCCACTGACAAGAGGCCTCCCCCTAGGCTGTATCATCCAGGCAGGAGGGGGAACCCGGGCAAAGGCAGGCACATCTGCCCCCGAGGGGCAGTCCACAGTGCCAGCGGCCCAGTAAACCCTTCCCCCACTACAGCGGGAGGTCCCAGTAGGGGGCCCTGGCCAGCCCAAAGGAGGGAGGCAGGAGATCTTGGAAACCCTGGGTACAGAAGCCCTGGCTCTGCCCTGCTCTTCTCCCCAAACTGGAAAGACCACATTTCACCACAGTTTACACTCTCGGCTGTTCAGGTGCATTCTTCAAAGGCCAGAGATGGGGGTGTTTTTTAATTTCCTGTGCTTTCCCAACCCACACTTGGGGAGGCCGGGAGAGCTGGGCAGCCGCACAGGCCCTGGGGACATCTGTGGGCACAGCCAGGGCGAGGCCCGCCGTGGTAGGCAGGCTCTTTCCAGGAGCTGCTCTGGCTTCTAAGATGCTTGGAAACAACCACACACTCAATTCCTAAGTTTAAGAGGAACCCACATCACTCCCCCGCCACCTGGGGGAACTGGCTTTCCTTTGGAAGGACCTGGCGGTGGCCCCAGGGTCCTCAGCAAGTGGGAGGGCTCTGTGTGGGGTGGCCCCTGCCCTTCCCCAGCAGGCAGAGATGGCACCTCCTCCTCTGCTACCCCCTCCTCCCCCACCAGGGCCTGTGGAGCCCTGGGTGATGGGGGGCAGCCTGTCATTGAGGGGCCCTGCGCCAAGGCCCTATAGCCCCCTCTTCTCCAAAGGGGAAAGAAACCCAGACAGAGAAGACCCAGCCCTTGGTGGGGAGGGTGGAGAACATGGCGGGAACAGAACCCGATGGGAGGGAGAGAGCGTGCCAAGTAGCAGAGTAGAAGGGCTGGCTCGGTAGCTCATGCCTATAATCCCAGCACTTTCCGAGGACAGAGAATCATCTCAGGCCAGGAGTTCGAGACCAGCCTGGGCAAAAGAGCAAGACCCCATCTCTACAAAAACTTCTTTTAAAGCTTAAAAAAACAAGCAAAGAGGACAGTTTAGAAGTCTGTAGAAGTAGCACGCGAAAGAGGAGACGCAATACAGGCACCAGGAGGGGGCTGGCCATGGGCACTCACTCTGCCAGCAGGCCCACCAAGGCACCCAGGACACAGGCCCGAATGGCTCCGTATTCCCGTGGGAGGTAACAGACAAGCAATGAACACAGCCAATAAGGACACCTTAGTAACGTTAGATCCTTAACAATACAGATCAGGGGGAAAGCGCAGGGTGAAGGGGCGGGGGGCTGCGTGCTACGTGAAATAGTGAGAGCAGGACTTCCTGGGAGAGAGGGGAGCCAGCAGGCCCGGGCAAAGGTCCTGGGGTGGGAGCACATGGGAACAGAGTGTGGGGGGGGGGGGGAGCATGGCGGGTGCTGGTCCTCTGAGCTCCTTCCCCACCAGGCGATGTGTCCATATGCCCAAAGTCTCTCATTTCACAGCCCCCTGCAGGCCAGGGGTCACAGCTACACAGTCCTCCATACCTTCAGAAAGGTGTCTTGGCCTGCCCCAGGTCATTCCACCCAGTGATGACCTGCTCACCTCTGGCCAGAGCTCTGGGCAGTGTAATTTGAGCAGGAGGAGAAGGGAGGGCAACAGACCTGGGGCGCCTAGGGAGGCACAGGCTGCGGCAGACACCTGAGGCTGCACCTTGGCGCCTTCGTCCTGGGTTTGGGTGAGGGGTGGACAGGCTGAGGGCTGGAGCAGCAGGGCCAGCCACCATCAAACCCCAGCACCCGCCAGATCACCACGAAAAACAGAATGTCATCTGCAGCCCAGACTGCAGAACAAACCTTTCAGAAAACACGGTGGTAACTGCTGCATCAGGAACATAAAATAATTACACCCTCGCCCCAGGGATCACCCCCTGCAGGAATCTGTCCCAAGAAACACCAGAAAGAAGGAAAACATCTCAGTCACGATATTTGCTGAGGCCTTATTTGTAAAAGCAAAGAAAATAAAAAATAATAAATGATCTCCAGCGGCAGGGGTAACTAGACTATTGTCTCAGTGGAAAGCCTGCACCTATTAAAGTAGGAAGAAAATGACTGCGGTCACATCAAACATGTTTGACATGTCAAAACTAAAAACCACACACACGCAGCATAACTGTGAACCACGATTTCTACTAGAATGAATGGCAGTTATGAGAAGGCGCCAGTGGAGACGAAGATTGAGAAAGGAAAGGTGGCCTCGTTAGGTAGACGAGTCTCTGGGTAATATACTGGTAATACTGGTAAATATATACTTTTTAATATATTTTTTTAACTCCAAATTTCATGTATGTTCCTATGAAGCTATTTGCGCAAATATTTTTTTCAGGACCATATATCACAAGGGCAAAAGGGCCAGGTCAGCTCTCCAGCTCAGAGTGACCAGCTCAGAGCAGACAGCAGACTCCAGGGTTAGTAGCCTGGCTGAGACCTAGCCCTCGTGAATCCCTCAACCCCCGACCTCAACATCCTGTCTGTGAAATGGGGGATCATTACCGCACCTCCGCATCAGAAAGTGAGACGCTTAAACAGGATGCTTCATAGAAAAGTGCTCAAAAGGTAACAGCCAGGCAAGGGTAGGTTTTCATTAATGAAACGCTGCCTTCATCCAGCCCCGGGCCAGCTGCAATGCAAAGCATACGGCATTGACTCAGACTCAGGGCCCTGGATTGAAAGCCCGGCCTGGCCTCCAGCTGTGAGATTCGGGGCAGGATTTCCCATCTCCCCAAGCCTCAGTTTCCTCATTTATAAAGCAGGAAGTGATAACTCCTTTTATTTTTATTTTTTTTTTTTTGAGACGGAGTTTCACTCTTGTTGCCTGTCTCTACTAAAAATACAAAAAATTAGCCGGGTACGGGGGCAGGCACCTGTAATCCCAGCTACTTGGGAAGCTGAGGCAGGAGAATCACTTGAACCCGGGAGGCGGAGGTTGCAGTGAGCCGAGATTGCACCACTGTGCTCCAGGTCACGTGACAGACGGAGACTGTCTCAAAAAAAAAAAAAAAAAAAATGCTGGGACCTGTGGCTCACACCTGTAATCCCAACACTTTGGGAGGCCTAGGCAGGTGTATCACCTGAGGTCAGGAGTTGGAAACCAGCCTGGGCAACATGGCAAAACCCCATCTCTACTACAAATACAAAAACCAGCCGGGCATGGTGGCGCATGCCTGTAATCCCAGCTACTCGGGAGGCTGAGGCAGGAGAATTGCTTGACCCTCGGAGGCAGAAGTTGCAGTGAGCTGACATTGCACCACTGCACTCCAGCCTGGTGACAGAGCAAGACTCCATCTCAAAAAAAAAAAAAAAACAAAAACCATGAGTAATGTTATATGAACTTCTTCCCAATGGAAATGCAGGTCATTTGTTTAAAAGGCACCATGCACACTGGGGAGGCTGGCTTCCCCTGAGACCATCTTCTTTTGCGTGGTTTCCCAGTTGGTTTAATCGAGTATAGAATACTTTCTTCAACCCCGGATTCAAGCAGCCCTGCTCTGCACAAACTCAGTACAACCCACAATCTACTGTGGGTTCTCGACACTATTAGGGGAATGTGAGGGGGCAATTCAGATCTATAGTGGGCGCATGTCTGCCACTCCCAGGACGCCCCACCTCTGGCAAGTCAGTGTCAGAGAAAGGCCAGCTCGTGCCCACTCCTGCCTTGAGTACCAGGACCTGTGATCAGTCCCCACCAGAGCAGAATCAGGAGTTTGAAAACCCAAGTGCCAACAATCTCATTTTAACCCATGTAAGCATATCCAATATTTATATATAGAATTCATAACAGATGTCCAGGCTTCCATTCCAATAGCCTGTATTTTACACTGTTTATTTACATGGTTACACCAAACAAGACTCAATTCAAGGTAACCCAATCCTTTGCTACTATACCAAAATAAGCAGCATTTTCAGCCCATGCCTTATTTATATTCACCAAGCGTTACACTGGACCTCCAACCGTTCATCGGAGCAAGCTGCAGCCTGGACACAGACTAGGGGTTAATCAGTCAGGAATGACCCGGCGTCCAGTGCCAGCACAATGGGAGAGATCAAGAAACGGAAGGCATCAGGGTTCACAGTCCAGGAGCCCGCACGCTAGTTGTGCAGGATACACACACACATACACACGCACATTCGCACACACAATCACCCAAGAAAAGGTGGAATGAACACAGGGACAGGTAGGGCCTATATCCCGGGGATGAATGAGCTGACTGCGAGTGAACCAGGCAGGCTTCCCGAAGAAGAAGACCTACCTGGCTGTGGGTGGAGTGGACAGGCCTCCTAGACAGGGAAGATCTGGCTGTGGGTAGAATAGGTAGGCTTCCTGGAGGAGGAAGAGCTGGCTGTGGGTGGACCACGCAAGCTTCCTAGAGGAAGAAGAGCTGGCTGTGCATGGAGGAGGCAGGCTTCCTAGAGGAGGAAGAACTAACTATGGGTAGACCTGGCTGTGAGTGGACCAGGCAGGATTCTTGAAGGAGGAAGACCTGGCTGTGGGTGAACCAGGCAGGCTTCCTGGAGGAGGAAGAGTTGACTGTGGGTAGACCAGGCAAGCTTCCTAGAGGAAGAAGACATGGCTGTGGGTGACTAGGCAGGCTTTCTAGACAGGGAAGATCTGGCTGTGGGTAGAGTAGGCAGGCTTCCAAGAGAAAGAAGAGCTGACTGTGGGTAGGCCTGGCTGTGGGTGGACCAGGCAGGCTTCCTGGAGGAGGAAGAGCTGGAGCATCGAAGGACAAACATGACTTGGTGAATGCTGAGCATGCCCAGGCCTGATCCCAAGATGCTGTTATGCACTCAGTTTAGTTAATTCTGCTCACAATGCCTCACAAACAACTTCCTTGACACCTGACACAGCTCTGGGCACCTTCTAGCTTTGGTTCCTCAAAGCGGGTATTCACACTACCACCCTGCGCACCTCCTCACACCCCAACCCACGGACAGGAGTTCTGCCAGATGCCAAACCTCCAGGGACGCCTGGGTCTGCTCCGGGCTCCTCTTGATCTAACTGTCCACCCCGCATCTGCACGACATGCCGAAAACAAGGCTTTGCGATCCGCCCCGACACCTGGGAGAGCGAGTCCCTCCAGACTCATCGCCTGGGCCACTGTGGCCCGTTCTACCCCAGACACATTCTACAGTCAGCTCCCCAAGTGCCACAAAGATCAATGTTAGCGTTTTTATGGCATTTGATTTACAGTTTTTACAATATAAAAAAAGATGCCACAGCTCGGCCAGCAGGACTGACAGATCTAGGATGCTGCTGCCTGCACTACTGTTTGTGGTCAAGAAAGTCTGGTTTTAATCATTTATTAAATTGTGGTGGGAGATGGATGGCAGCAGTGGTTACCAGCAACGTGAATGTTCTTAATGCCACTGAACTGCACACTTACAAATGGTTACAACGGGAAGTGTTACATGTATTTTTACCACAGTTAGAAATAGGTAAATGCAGGCCGGGCATGGTGGCTCACACCTGTAATCCCAGCACTTTGGGAGGCTGAGGCGGATGGATCACCTGAAGTCAGGAGTTCGAGATCAGCCTGACCAACATGACGAAATTCTGTCTCTACTAAAAATACAAAAATTAGCTGGCCGTGGTGGCACATAGTTGTAATCCTAGCTTCTGGGGAGGCTGAGGCAGGAAAATCGCTTGAACCCGGGAGGTAGAGGTTGCAGTGAGCTGAGATCATGCCATTGCTCTCTAGCCTGGGCAACAAGAGCGAAACTCTGTCTCAAAAAAATAAATGAACAAATAAAATAAAATAAAAGTAGGTAAATGCAAACTTACAGTGTAGTAATATTACACACTATTATGAGCTACGAAAAAGAATGACTTGCAACTACAGTTACAGCCCTCATTCAGGAATTTATTTTAAATGTGGGTTGGTCACTTAGGCATGTACACAACATTTGCATGTTCAAATATTCCTACATTTGGACAGTGAGCACCCTCTGAGCTGGCTCTTGTGTCCTGGAAGTCCCCACTAGTCCTCCAGGACTTCTTTGCTTTCTTTCACAGTAAGATGCCCCACGCTCAGCTTGTACCTTTCCTTGTCCCAGCCCTAGAACCAGCTTCTTCGTGGACAAGCTCTGGCCCCTTTGGGTGGAGAATGGTATTCAGAAACCCAGACCTGGGCACTGGTGTGCTCACTGCTACTTGGGGTCATTGCTTCTAGACCTCTCTGCTGATGGAGGTAGGAAATACACATACAGTCCTCGTTCTTCCCCCATTCCCTACTTGAGCTCGCCTACTTGCTAACATTTATTTATATCCCCCAAATCAAACCTCGCAGCACTTTTGCAATCACTCACAGACTTGCAGAGCGTGAAAAATCTGAGTCACCATCACACGTTCCCAACTGAGGTCAACTAAGGCCACAATGCCCCATCTTCCTGCTCCGTCTCTTGGCATGTAAGCGAGTGTCCTCCTCTCGGTCTAGCTAGTTCCATGCTTTCCATGTCACTGTGCTTTCTAGGGGCAATTTTGCTGTGTAAAATGTCCCCCTGCACATATGCTGAAGTGCTGTGGAGTGCTCCTAGGTGCATGAAGCTGCCCCATGCCTCACAGAGAGAACATTCATGTTACAGGCTTCATTCAGATATGAGTTATTGCATAGTCGGCTGTGAATTTAATACTAATGAATCAACAACATACAGTAAATAAGGTGCTTTTTAGAGACAGGGCCTCACTCTGTCACTCAGACTTTAGAAAGCAGTGGTGTGACCTTGGCTCACTGCAGCCTCAACCTTTTGGGCTCAAGCGATCCTCCCACCTCGGCCTCCAAAAGTGCTGGGATTACAGGTGTCAGCCACTGCGCTCAGCCTAAATAAGGTGTCTTTAAATAGAAACACACATAAGATAAGGTTATAGGTGTGGTGGCTCATGTCTGTAATCCCAACACTTTGGGAGGCTGAGGTGGGAGGATCACTTGAGGCCAGGAGTTTGAGATCAGCCTGGGCAACACAGCAAGACCTCATCTCTATAAATATATGTATTTTTTAATTAGACAGGCATGGTGGTGCAAGTCTGTGGTCCCAACTACTTGGGAGGCTGAGGTAGGAAGATGGCCTGAGCCCAGAAGGTCAAGGCTGCAGTGACCCATGACTGTATCACTGCACTCCAGCCTGGGGTGACACAGTAAGACGCTGAATAAAAAAATAAAAAAAGACAAAGTCACGTATCAGTCAGCTGGCAAAAACGTTGTGACCCGAGGCTCACAGGAACCTAGCCCTGTGTTTCTCCTAGGAGCAACGGTTCAGATATTCAATAATGCAGTGTTCACAGTGACTTTGTAGAGCACAACTACCAAGAATACCAAGAACCGACTGTATGTGTGTATACACACACTTTCATTTTATTTTTTGAGATGGAGTCTCACTCTGTCGCCCAGGCTGGACTGCAATGGCGCGATCTCGGCTCACTGCAATCTCCGCCTCCCAGGTTCAAGTGATTCTCCTGCCTCAGCCTCCCGAGGACCTGGGATTACAGGTACAAGCCCCCACAACTGGCTAATTTCTGTATTTTTAGTAGAGACGGGGTTTCACCATGTTGGCCAGGCTGGTCTCGAGCTCCTGACCTCATGATCCGCCCGCCTCGGCTTTCCAAAGTGCTGGGATAACAGGTGTGAGCCACCAAGCCTGGCTGCAACTTTTTGTATTTTTAGTAGATGGGGTTTCACCATGTTGGCCAGGCTGCTCTTGAACTTGTGACCTCAAGTGATCCGCCTGCCTTGGCCTCCCAAAGTGCTGGGATTACAGGCGTGAACCACTGTGCCTGGCCTGCTCCTTTAAATGCCAGGCACCAACCAACATTTGTGCAGTGGGACAGGAGGAAAGAACAGGAAGGAGAGGGCACTGCCGGCCCCTGCACCGATTCTGTTGATCAATCTGGCGGCAACGGCCATCGCGTCTCCTGTCTTCCAACCCGTCAGCACCTACTTCAGTCCTCTCGAATGTCCTCCTGCAAAGTTTTATTATTTTTTGCATACGGACCTTGCACATTATTTCTCAGCTATAATCCTACATGGTTTATATAAAATTCAAACCATATTTAAAGAAATAAAACTAGCATGATGATAACAGAGTCTGTACATTCTCACGGACTTTATGATAAAACATGAAACTTCAGATACTTAGGGTGGGGCAGGGACAGGGTTGAAGGCTGCCCGGAAGCCTCTCCATTCCCGAGCCAGCATGTCCTGTCTCCCCTTCAAGAGGAAATGTGTGAAAAAGCACTGATCTGGCTATAACGATGGGGACCAAGGAGAAATCTGCGTAACCGTCAAAAGTCCAAGTGAGCTGGTCCCCCTCCATGCTAAGCACAGCAAAGTTCAGTCTCTCTAAGTCCAAGAACCATACGCCTGTTTGCCAAGAATGAAGTTCAGGTGTCTACAAGTGGCTGAAAATACTGCTGGGCCATTAACAACGTTCTTGGCAAAGTCATCCCTCAGCTTCTCGTGGAAATTTCTTAAGGTAGAAGAAACAGGAAACACCCAGACTCGCTTTTATGCGGACAGTTCCAAGACGCCAGGGACCTTCCCCACCCCCCACGTCTCCATCCCCCCTCACGCAGCTCACGCTGTGTTCGACATCTACGCATCTGTCCTACCGGGGTGGTGGTGGCCACTCAAACCCTCATGCAGCTACGACAACCGCAACTTTGGCAACACGATTTCATGTTTTTCCTTGGGCTTTGAACCAAGTCAGTGACACAATTCTGCAGTTGTCTAAAGATTCAGAATGAGGGACTTGACATTTACAACAATAATAAAATCTTGGGTTTCCTTTAACCAAGCACATGTCTGCCTTTTATAGGAGCTCTGCAAGCTCGAGCCAGAGTAGGGTGCCTGCTGACATCTCCAAGCACCCCGGGAATAGCTCTGCTTCCCCAACATCCCTCCATACATTCCTCCATCGTCCCTCCATCCACCCAGGGACCTGCCTAGCCAGGAGGTCTCTCCTGTCCACCCTCTAGCCTGGCCTCAGCCCCCAAGGGCTCTCCACCTGAATTCCACCCGCCAGAGTAGACCAAGTCTCTGATAGATCCCACCCTGACCACTCCATGCCTCTGGCCAGTCCCATCCCCCAAAACTGGTCTCTACACCCAGCTGATGAATACTTGGCTGAATGTGACCTGGCCTCCAGGACCCAGGTGAAGCTCATGTCCTCCGTGAGCCCGCCCCGCTCAGCCTGCCTCTGTACCTTCCCTGGACAGAGCCCACACCTCACCTCCTCAGGGCAGGCATGGCTGACGTCACCCAATGTAACCTGGTGCAGAGCAGGGTGCTACCTGCAGAGCAAGGCCGGGTGCTGGGGACGTGAGCCGCCGATGCCCACCGTCGATCCACCCCTCCCATTCCAGGTGCTGTCTCATCAAGAGCCAGTGAGCCACTGACATCTGCATGATAATAATGAATAAATACCACATTTTGCTTCGAATCCAGAATGGATGTGGCTAGGGTTGGCATCCCGACTGTTGGGAAAGGACAGTCTGCCTCTTCCCAAACCAACTTGGATCAGAAAAAGCTTTTCTTACGACCACAAGAGTGGAGGAGCTCAGGGGCAGACAAAATGAAGCCTGGCTGCCGAAGGCGGGAGAGTGGGGCCTCCAGAGGCGGGTGGGGAGAGAGGAGGCCTGGAGCTGCAGCTCCAAGTTCTGTGCACATCCCGTGCTGCAGAATAACGGCCTCTTCCAGCCTGGACCCCCACTTCCCCTCTCCCCAGCCCAGCCACCCACACAGCACCCCACTCCCCACACACGCCTCACATCTGCCCACCTCACACCCCGCCAGCTTGGGCTCCCAGTGCAACCTGGAGCCTGCCATTGGCCTCTCAGCTCAGCCACTCCCATTCCTGTTGTCCCCCTGGTCCCCCATCCAAATCTCTCTAATTCTAATGCACACACTCACACACTCAAACTCAAATTCACTCACATACACACACACACACACACACACACACACACACACACACAGCCAGGAGGGAAACCATAATTAACTGAGGTCCAGGGTAAGTTTCCTGAGCAGGGACCACGTTTCAAAGGTCAGGGAAGCAGGCAAACAAGAAACATACAGGGGGCACATTTGCGGGTGGAACAGGACATAAGAAATCACTTGCAAAAGATAAAAAGAAAATGAGGTAGCTGGTTTCAGATCCCTCTGAGCACAGAGAACGGAACAGGCGCCTGCTGGTCTTCACTTAGCAGGGAGATGGGCCGGGCAGATCCCTGCTGCTCCACTGCAGAGTTGGGGGCTATGACTCTGACACCGAGGCCCTGGGACAGGCGGGGGAGGCAGCTGTTCTGGTGCCTGTGCTCTGGGCAGGGCCTGGCCCCACAGGGGAACTGGCCCAGGGCTCTGCTTGGCTACTCTGGAAAGTCCTCGGAGACAAGCAAAGGACTTGCTGGGTCGCTCCACATGGTGACCCAGATGTGACAAGTGTGAATAAGCCACACCAAAGCAAGGTGACAGAACAGTATTGGTGATGTCCAGTATCAGCTCAGGCACAACCCAACTTACCCAGCCTCATCCATAACCTGCTCTCTCTTCCCAGCCAGTAAAGGATGCCTAGGTAAAGAGGGACAAGGCCTGGAGCATAAGTACCATTTTAAAGACTCTGAGAAGTCCTGCAGTGAGGAAACCCAGTTCACTTTCTCTCCCCCAGGATTTCCCAACTATACCTCATCACGGGACATTTTTCGTTTCAACTCAGGAAACACATTTTGAAAAACACTGGCCTAGAGGCAGAAGTGAAATGGAAAACACCAAAGTAAAACTGAAGAGGAGGTGCTGGGCAGAGAGCGGTCGGAGGCGCCCTGAATCTGGACCAGTGGAGATCCCCCAACTCTGCACACTCCCCTCCCTGGGCCCAGACCACCTCCCCCCATTTCCTGGATAAGAAGCCTAATGTGCACCAGGGTGAAGGGTTTGCCTGGGCCACACCCCCAGGCTCGCCCCACACCAATAGCGAGCCACTGACTTTTTTAGCTTTTTTTTTCCAAAGGCGATTCAACTGAGAACCAGTGACTTTCCTGATGTGGCTACTATGGAACTGTTTGCAACAAGTTACCCCAGATACAAATGACGAATGATCAGCTATAAAGGACTCACGGGTCTCTGTGACACGGCTAGTGCTGTGCAGAACGAGAATGACCCCTACAGACCAGGGCCCCCCAGGCAAGTCCTCACCTCCCAGACCCAGAACCCCATGGAGCCCACCAGGGCTGGTTCACAAGCACTGTCTGGGTCGGGCTGAGAGTCCAGCAGCGGGAGGAAACACACGTGCACCGGAGCCAGGAACCAGAAGCAGATCACCTTTTCCAAAACCCAGGCTGTTAATGGAGTCCGTTGTTGACCGGAGCAGGGGTCTACTATGGAATACTGCACAGCAGAGATCTTCCTGAGAGAAAGTGCTTTTCCCTGAAAGCCTTGTCCTCTACTAATTATGTTTTCATTGGGTGAATGTCTATATCTCATTGCAGTGCACATGCTGACAAGGGGCTGGGGCGGGGTAGGGAGTAGCAGCTCAGGCGCTGGGAGGGAAGGAAACAGGCCACCAGGGCTCCCCAGAAGGCATGCGTTTCTCTCACTAACACGTGTGCACGCGCATGTGCACACACACTCTGCAAGCCCTGAGTTAGCAACTGTGGAATGTGACCAGCTCCGTGATCCCGGGACAAGCTGCTAGGGACTATGACATTTGATTGATGTCTGCAAATGGGCGTTTTCACTAATTAGAAGGTTTAGAGCAGAGTGGAGAAAAATATGTATTTCAGAGTCCCAGTTTGACCTGCCAGAAACCAGCCCGTTACTAACATTCTTATTTTCAACAAAATATAGCATTCTGATTACATACCATCTTGGTTCCACACCTCCTGCTTTGCCAAGCCCCCGGAAGCGGCCCAAGGCCAGGGCAAAGAGTGCGAGGAACGGTCCCAGGGTGGAGACTCACTCAGGGATGTCAGTCAGTGGGGGCTGATGGCCCGTGGGAGGCCAGCAATCATCACCCTCTCCTTGGGACAGTTGGGTAGCTCTCCCCCCCAGGGTCATGTGGCCACTGAGGTTCATACGGGAGGCGAGAGGAGAGGCAGAGCCCAGCAGAATGGCTCCAATGTCACTGTCCCCTCCAGGCCTCAGTGTCCTCATCCATTAAATGAGCAGGCTGAGGTCTGGGATGACAAGGAGTGCTTGAACTTACTGAAACGAACAGGAGGCTGCTGGTTGATTTATTTTATGGATGGAAAAAAACACTTTTTTAATTCAAGTAGCAACTAAGAGGCAGGCACTGAAGCCACCGTCTGCCAATTCCTAGTTTTGCCTGCATGAAACTGAGCAGGTTAATTGACCTCTCCCAGCCTCAGTTTCTTCATCTATAGAATGAGGGTGGTGATGGCCCCCAGCCCACAGGGCAGCTGGAAGGATTAAAGAAACCAAACATCTCTTAGAGCCCACCTGGCACACTGTGATACACAACAAGTGTGAGCTATTTTTATCTATGAAGTCTAGATTTTATATCTTGGGTATTTTAAAGCGGGATCCATGTATTTAAAAACAAGGATTTTCATTAAACACATACCCCACGCAACCCCTTGGAGACTACTCTTAATTCAGGCCAGTATCGGAACTACCCTAACTACAAGCTTTATACAGGTCTCCTGGCTGTCCTTCAGACCCACCATCCCTGCTTCTTTTTTTTTTTTGAGATGGAGTTTAGCTCTTGTCGCCCAGGCTAGAGTGCAGTGGTGCAATCTCAGCTCACCGCAATCTCCGCCTCCCGGGCTCAAATGATTCTCCTATCCCAGCCTCCCGAGTAGCCGGGATTACAGGCGCCTACCACCATACCCAGCTAGATTTTGTATTTCTGGTAGAGACGGAGTTTCACCATGTTGGCCAGGTTGGTCTAATGAACTCCTGACCTCAGGGGATCCGCCACCTCAGCCTCCCAAAGTGCTGGGATTAAAGGCGTACGCCACCACACCCAGCCTAAGGTGGTACTTGTAAAGTACTATGCACGTGTGTGTGTGCATGCACACAGGTGGGGAAGGGGGGGCTCACAGATCCCTCAAGAACCCCACCCCTGCAGTCTCAAGTCACCAAGCAGCAGACAGAGCAGCCGAGGAAGGTCTGTGCCCCACTGGACTCTGGTGAAGCCGCCAACTCTACCTCTGTACTGCATCCTTCAGACTGGGATACCCTTTGGGTGGGGGCCAGCATTTGATGCAAGACAGGCAGACAGAAAAGGAAAAGGGTGAGTCGACTCCAGGTAACAAAGACAGTACCAAGTCTCAGAGTGCACAAACGCCAGGCAGCTGGAAGCGTTCAGTGTGAGGCCACACAGCAAACTCAAGGATCCAGGGACAGAGGTGCAGGCTGGGGTGCCCCTGAGCCAGGACCCTGCAAATTACCACCATGGGAAAGGAGCTGCCAAACCCCCACAGTCGAACGGACTGGCACAGACCCGTGGTTTCCACCGAGCTGGGAGGAGGTGGGACGTCCCAGCTCCTCCCCCATGCCTGCTGCAGAGGGAAGCGGCCCGTTTCCCCTGTGTGGTTACAAAGATCTCATTGTTCCTCCCCCACAGAGAGGAAACTGGAGGACTGAGCTCAGAATGCATTTTGGAATTGGCAGAAAAGAACATCTGGGGAAGGAAACACATTTCAGAAACAAACATACCTTTGTACCAGCTTTTATTTTCTTTAAGTGTTGAAAAAAATAATAATAATAAAGCCATGCCAAATTTATCATCACTCTACAAAATCCCTTGATTGAGCAAAATGTGGCAGCTCTGCTTTCAAATGATCTACTGTTCCTGGAAAATTGCAGCGGCGTGGGATGCCAAGACCCGAAGGCCGCCATCAGCAGCCAAACAAAAGACGCCACCTCGGGCTCCATGACACTGTCCTATGCCAGGGAACTGGAGAGATTTGGGGAATGCCACGGTTTGCCTTTAACCCCTTGCCTCCTGGTCGCAGGGGCTGACATTCTTTGAGGAACTGGCATTTCTTAGTTCTAACTATGTATGAGGGTTTGGGAGCTGCCTGCAAAGTCAATGTTGAGGATGAGCTCTCATTGTCTTGGAATCAAGCTTAAGTGTCGGGTCTTGAAGTTAAAAGGAATTTGGAGAAGCTGATCACTATGGTTTTGCAGGCCCTGAGTGAACTCTTCCACCAAGCATTCATCATGGACTGACAGCTGCAAAGGGCTCTACAAGCAGGTGCACAGGATGAAATCGACTCCCTCTGGGGGAAACCTGGAGGGAAGCTCCCTCTCTTTCCTAAGGCGCCTGGCCTAGCTTCATGGGTCCATACCTTCCGTGCCTGCCATACTTTCTGAGTCTCGTGCAGGAGCCACTCCTGGTTCCTGACTTCACTCAGTCCTCACAGGAGGTGGAACTACTGTCACCCCATTTTACAGATGGGGAGACTGACCCACAAGGGGACCAAGAAACCCACGCAAAGTCACACTTGGCTGATCAGTGACAGGAGAGATCAAATGCCCAGGTTCTTTCTGCAAGAGTTAAATTGTTTTCATGCTGCCTAAGGGGGCAGCCGAAAGACCCCTGGATATCTTTGCAAAAAGGGTCAAGCACAGGAGCCGCAGCCAGTGGGTCAGATCCACGGAGGCCTGGGTGACCCTGCCTATACCTGGAGGGATGCTTGTCCCCTCCTGACCTTCATCTGGGTCCCCTCAGAACTGCAGCCTCCCAGGACCTCAGCACAATCCAGGTCCTGTGCTCCCGGACAAGCCCTCTGTCCCTGGGACAATGAGGAAACGGGACTAAGAGAGGCTCGCTGCAGCCCAGCACCCACACTGCCCCTTCTCAGGGGCAAGAACTGTCCTGGGGAGGACTCGGATTTGGAGGGGGGAGCCCGGGAGGCCAGCGAGTCAACAAGCCTCTCCTGCTCATGGGTGGGGGGATCCCACCCCAGACCTCCACCTGCTGGGGTGGGCAGGGTCAGGCAGCACAGCTTGGCGAGGGCAGATAACCCCCACCTTGGCCAGAGCGAGGGCAGGACACATAGGCTCCAGCCTGGCCCCACCATCCCTGCACAACACCAGGAAAAGTCCACGTTCTCCTCAGCTGGGTGTTGACATCTGCAGGACAGGGGCATGGGTGTACAGAGCACTGAAGCCACAAAGCAACCTGGAGTGAGACTCCAGGCCTCCCTGGGGGACCCCTCCCCACCATGAGGGCCACACAGGCTTCTTGTGTGCCACAGGGCTCCAGTGTGGAGACACACGTCTCCTACCCAACCAGGCTAACACTCCTGGGCTCACAGCTGGAGGGCCAGGAGCACAAGGCTTTGTGGGGTCTGCTCTCATCCCACAGGCAACAGGGAGCCACGGCAGGCTGTAGGAGAGGGTGGCACCCCCCTCCACTTCAGAGGCCCCACTTGGCACACAGACTAGAGAACACATCTCTCACTAACCACAGAGTGCCAACTGGGCACAGGGCCTGGTTGGCAGAGCGGGGCAAAGGCACTGACTGTCCACGACCAGAGCAAGGGAAGCCACGTGGGCAGAGACCTCAGGCAGAAGGGGATAGACCCTGGTGCCGGGCTGGCCCTGCCTTCAGCAGTGAAGCTGACTGGGGAGGCGCTGATGCAGGGGGCCAGAAAAGGCTGCTGGTCAGTCGGGGGGAGCCCCCCACAGAGGAAGCAGCCACCCAAGATGCAGAAGGCGGAGTCCTGTCAACAATGTCCTCTGAAAACGAGAGGCAGGGACGGCTCTGGCAACACCTACAGATAGATGGTCAGCCCCCAGCCCCCAGCCATACCTCTGATGAAGCAGAGGCCCCCAGGGAGGGGCACCCGCAGGTACCTGCACCTGCTCCCCCAGACCCCCGGAGCCCACCTGACCCCCTCCCACCAGGGCTTCAGCTACAAAATAATTGCCGAGGCCAGCTAGGCAAGGACACACACTCGGCACCAACTGAACAGGCTCCACAGCCATGAGCGCAACCCACAGGCCACGCCATGCACAGCTGAGGTGGTTTCATCCAAGGGCCTTTCAGCGGAGTTGAACGAGTCCAGAGTCCCCAGCGGGTCCTCACCATGGAGTAACAATTGCGATGCAATGGTGACCCTAACAGCTAACCGCCACTGAGCCAGGCCCTGAGCTAGGCGCTTTCCAACACCGCCTCTCTGCAGCCTCAGGATGAGCCTGTGGGGAGCATAAAGACCATTTCCTCTTACAGATGGGGAAACTGAGGCCTGGAGCAGTAAACATGCTTGTCCAAGACCGCAGAGTTAGGAGCGGGACAGAGAAGCAGGTCGGGCCAGAACAGGTGTTGGGGGCCTGCATGTGCTCCTCTGCAGTCTGAGCAGATAGGCAGCCCCCAGGACCCTGACCCTGCAGCTTGCCGCTGCCCCTTAGCTGTTCCTGCTGGGGGACACCTCGGGTGTCCGAAACAGCAGCTTCCGCTTAGAGACCAGCGCTGCATAGTGACTGCTGCCCAGAAGCATACCCCAAGCCACCTGGGCACCTGGGGTGACCTTCCAGCATGCCTTGGTGACCGAGCTGGCCTTAGGTACTGTGGGCAAGCAAGAGCAGAACAGGGCCCACCCATCCTCCTCACACCTACACAAAGCAAGAGCAGGGCACTTCAACTGAATGCGTCCCTCTTGCTCAAGGACCTCACGGATCACAGGGGTCGGGGCGGGATCCCAATTCTGCATTCTCATCTGCCCTCCATCCTGCTCTGTCGACACCAGCCTGTGAGGCTGGGGGCATCCACAAACCTGTTACCACCTGGACCCCAGCCCTCTGGGAGAGGCCCTAATCCCTGACTGTGGTGAGATCAGATCACTGGTTAAGTACCCAAAGGAGCCCTGGTGAGGGAGCTCCAAGGTTGGGGAGGTGACGGGTGTGGTGGTATCCCGGCCAGGGCTGCAGTCCACCCTGATGGAGGTCTGGGGTCAGAACTGGGCTGTGCAGGGCACAGGAGTCCAGAGGGAGAAATGGTCACCTGGGGGTCTCTGTGCAGGGCTCCCTGGACCCCCAGAGATGAGCAGAGCAAGGAGGCTGCCAGGAGCCCAGCACCTAGTACCCAGCACCTAGCACCTAGTGGCCCGGAGCCCAGCACCTAGCACCCAGCGGCCCGGAGCCCAGCACCTAGCACCAGCACCCAGCAGCCCAGAGCCCAGCGCCTAGCACCCAGCGGCCCGGAGCCCAGCACCTAGCACCCAGCACCTAGCATCCAGTGGCCCGGAGCCCAGCACCTAGCACCCAGCAGCCCAGAGCCTAGCACCCAGCACCAGCACCCAGCAGCCCAGAGCCCAGCACCTAGCACCCAGCAGCCCGGAGCCCAGCACCTAGCACCCAGCGGCCCGGAGCCCAGCACCTAGCACCCAGCACCTAGCACCCAGCGGCCCGGAGCCCAGCACCTAGCACCCAGTGGCCCGGAGCCCAGCACCTAGCGCCCAGAGGCCGGGAGCCCAGCGCCTAGCACCCAGCAGCCCGGAGGCCAGCACCTAGCACCCAGCAGCTGGGAGCCCAGCACCTAGCATCTAGCAGTGTGCCAGACCGGCCTGGATCCCAGATATCTGACATCACCCTCCAAATCAGTCATGCCCAACCCAGGGCCCTGCAGCCCAAGGGGCCGTGAAGGTAGACTGGGTCTACAAAGGGCCTTCGACACTGAGAAGCCAAGTGGCATCTCCACTAGCTTGTGCTCCTAGAGGGACCCGCTCTGCTCGGCCAGTGAGCACAGCTGGATGATGAGCAGAAGGGGCCGTTACTTAATAAACACTGTTTTCTTAAGAGGATAAAACTTTTCAAAACAGGTGGAAATTTTTTTTTAATTAAAACCGGTGGCCAAAGGGGGGAAAACGGCCCTGTCCTGCCCTCCCCACCATGAGCCATCCTCCGCACACCTCAAGCTATTCGCTGCCCAGGCATCTGCTGAGGCATAGGGGGCAGGTGAGAATCCATGAACCCTCAGCCAGCCGTGGCTCTCTGGAGCTCTGCCCCAGGCCACTGGGGGACAGGCCGGGCAGCCTGGGGGCCGCAGAGGGCAGAGCCCAGCCGGGTCAGCATATAGGTCCACACTGGGCACATGATCTCCGAGCCACCCCTGTGAATGCAACTCTCCCTATCCTAGCCCACTAGGTCCCGGGGGATCTGTCCCACAGGGTGATACGCTGTCACAGACCAGTACCGGAGCCATGGCCTTCGGTTCCACCTGAGGCCAGGTAGTCACCTGCTCCATAGGCACAGGCAACGCCACACTGGGGGCTGCTCTGTGGCAGGACAGCGGACGGCACCAAAGCCAGCACATGCCCGAAGCGCCATGCAGGGCAGGTCAGGAGTCCCCGGCCGGTCGCTCTTTGTAACCACAGCTGCAGTGGAGCCTACATGGCAAGGACCGTGGTGGCAGCGGCCACAGCAGCTGAATGAGTCTCCCAAGGGAGCACAGCCCAGGCCCAGGCGTCCTGTGGCACTGCAGCAAACTCCCCCGGGCCCCCCCGAGCAGCGGCCAAGCAGCACGTGCACGAACTCCCGGGGGCACAACCTGGGAGGGTGACGCTCTCTTCATGTTCAAATTCTTAAGAACCCATTAAAAATATCACTCATTCAGTCACCTACTCCATAATTTTAACTCAAAAGTACCAAAGTGGCTAGGCGTGGAGGCTCACACCTGTAATCCCAGCACTTTGGAAGGCTAAGGCAGGAGGATCACTTGAGCCCAGGAGTTGCAAATCAGCCTGGGCAACATGGCAAGATCCCATCCCTACAAAAAACAAAGTTTTTTAAAAAAATTACCTGGGCATGGTGGTATGTACCTGTAGTTTCAGCTACTCAGGAGGCTGAGGCAGCAGAACCACATGAACCTGGGGGGAAGGTCGAGGCTGCAGTGGGCTGTGATGGCACCACTAGACTCCAACCTCAGCAACAGAGTGACACTCAGTCTTGAAATAAGTTTTAAAAGTACCAGGCTGGGCGTGGTGGCTCATGCCTATAATCCCAGCACTTTGGGAGACCAAGGCAGGTGGATCGCCTGAGGTCAGGAGTTCAAGACCAGCCTGGTGTAGTGGGGGATGCCTGTAATCCCAGTTACCCAGGAGGCGGAGGTTGCAGTGAGCCGAGATTGCGCCACTGCACTCAAGCCTGGGAAACAGAGCGAGACTCCATCTCAAAAAATAAATAAATAAATAAAAAGGACCAAAGCTTTTTAGTATAAACATTTATTATTCCATAATTCCTCTTTTGCATGATTAAAAATGTTTACGTAAAGGTTTTTGGAAAGCGGTGAGAATGCCAAGTAAAGGATACAAGCACCTGAGCCTGCGCCTCTGCCATGGCATCTCATGAGTCTGGGCTATAGGGGGTGGTAGGTACCACATGGACCTGGGACTTCGGTCAAGTCCCTTTGGGGTAGACTAGGTTTCCCACACCCCAGAAATATGGGCTCTTACTGCAGGAGGCAAGGGGTCCCTCACACTTGGCCCCAGAAGCTTTACGTCATTAGCCAGACAGGTGTTCTACAGCCTGTATTAGATTTGGGGATGGCAGAGGGAGCCGATGCCCAGCAGAATTCGAGCCACAGGAGGTGAGGATGGGTAAGATCTGCTCCCCGGACAGATGAGGCCTTGGGCGGCCTCAGAACAGTTACTGATCATCTACCAGACATCACACTAGAGGCAGAAGGACACAAAGACGGCCCCTGTCCTCAAGGCCCTCCCAAGCTGGGTGGACCATGGAAGGTTCCGGACGGATGTGGCCAGAGAAATGCCCACACCAGGGGGCAGAAGATGGCAGGCCTGCTCAGGGCAGCACAGCATGCCAGGCCAAAAAGTTCCGATGCTGGATTATGGGCACAACTTTCTGAGAAAAGAAGGACATGATGAAAGCTACTTTGAGAAAAATTAACCTGGCCAGAGCATAAGATAAACGGTTCGGGAAGGTTCCAGAAAGCAAAGAGACGAAGTGAAAGCTGATGTCATCTGCTCTGAATCTAGCCTTTCACAGAGTATGCACTGCAGGGCCTGCAGGTGAAGCCTCAGAGCCCGGGGGTCTGACTGGAGGGGAGGGTGGGGGGAGGCTTTCGGGTGGGCAGGGGCAGAGCCGGGGCCTGTGTCTACAGTTGGAGAAAGAACTGGCATGGATGTTGGCTCGGAGGCTCCAGCTGTAGTGAGGAGGCCAGAGCAGCACGGCCACACCCACATCCAGGCTCCTTTTGGGAACGAAGTTCGCTCTGGGGGAGAGTTTGGAGAAATGACCTTTACCCACAGAAGCAAGCCCCAGGACGTGTCTTGCTCCAAAACCACCTCATACAGTGAGGACATTAAGCTTCAGGTCCCCTCAAGGAGACAGCCTGCTTCTTCCTGGCACAGAATCCAAGGTGGCCAGAGCCTGAAAGGCACCCAATGCCCAGCCTGGCATGTTCCGGCCAGGGCCATGCGCCTGGATAGCTATTAATGCCCCATTGAGCAATTTCCTGAAAGCTTTGCCAGACAGGTCGCCTCCCCATGTGGGCTAATAGAGGGGTACATCCCAGGGAAGAAATGAAAGGCGCCCACATTTTGCTCTGGAACGAACTAGGGGAGGGGAGTGATAATTAACTCAGTAATTCTATTTGCCCTCAGGCTAATGCTAAAATTAGTGTGCGTTAGAGTTTCTTTCCTGAGCGCACACTGGAGTGAGCCTGGCAGTAGGAGTGTCTTGGGGAATTCGGCACAAAGGGCACCTCCAGAGCCCTCCACAACTGTCAGCAAAACCCACAAATGTCAAGGCCGGCTCCACTGCAGCCGGCAGATGAATTCACTTCCACAGCCTGAGACCGCCAACTCATCGGAGGCCACTTAAAATCCAGCCCTCTGACACCTGTTGGATATCACCATTTACCATCCCCAGATCAAGAGATCAAAGGATGGAACCTGATAGGATGGCTCTGAAGTTCACCACAAAAGAATAACTGTGCAAGAAGAGCCAACACGTTTTTTGAAAAGGACAGTGAGGTAGGAATTTGTACAACTGATCTCAAAATATAGTCTGATGCTTCAGAGATGGAGACAGCAGCGTTCCAGTACCGAAAGACACCCACAGGCAGTGGAGAACAGGGAAGGTTCTGGAATCAAGACCAAGGTATGTGTGGACCCTGCACATGAAAGGGCAGCATTTTCAATGAATGGACAGAATTGACCATCCCACCAAGGTGTTGGACAACTCCCTATTCACTGGCCAGACCCCTACCTCACGCCATATACCAAAAAAAAAATCAGACAGAATAATGTCTGAATGTAAAACACAAAACAGTTAACACTCCTGGAAGAAAATAATGGAGAATATATTTATAATCTGGAGGTGGAAGAACAAGGGATAGGAAAAATCCCATAGGGAAAAGAAGAGGTGTGATTACATGAAGCTTTTTAATGCCTTTATGATAATGTACTACCAGAAAAAAGGATGAAGGACTAGCTACAGACCAGCAGTGAAATCTGAAACAAACAGAAAAAAGAATTAAAGTCCACACCAAATAAAGACCTCCCACAAATCAATAAGAAAAAGACAAACAGGCCAGGCATGATGACTTACACCTGTAATCCCAGCACTTTGGGAGGTGGAGGTGGGTGGTTCACTTGAGGTCAGGAGTTCTAGACCAGCCTGGCCAACATGGTGAAACCCATCTCTACTAAAAATACAAAAATTAGCCAGGTGTGGTGGCGCATGCCTGTAGTCCCAGCTACTTGGGAGGCTGAGCCAGGAGAATGGCTTGAACCCAGGAGGCGGAGGCTGCAGTGAGCTGAGATTGCAATCATGCCATTGAATTCCTGGGAGACAGAGCTCTGTCTCAAAAAAAAAAAAAAGAAAGAAAAAGACAAACAACAGAAAAATAGGCCAAGGATAAGTGTAGGCAATTTGCAGAAAAATAAATACCAATAAACCAGAAATGAGGGTTGTGCAAGTCAAAAGGTGTTATAATTTTTAACCAAACTGGAACCAAAGAAAATACCAAAAACCAAAATCTGGTAATTGCCAGCATCAGAGAGGATGTAGGAAAGTACGTGTTCTCATAGATGCTTGCAGGTATGAATTACAGCCTTTTAGGAGTTATGTATGTATGTATGTATGTGCGTGTGTATGTATTTGAGCCAGGGTCTCGCTCTGTTGCCCAGGGGTAGATCTGTTGCAGTGGCGTGATCATGGCTTACTGCAGTCTTGACCTCCTGGGCTCAAGAGATTTTCCCACCTCAGCCTTTCAAGTAGCTGAGACTACAGGAGTGGGCAACCATACCCAGCTAATTTTTTAATTTTTTTGTAGAGATGGGGTCTCCCAGTGTTGCCCAGGCTGGTCTCGAACTCCTGGACTCAAGTGATCCTCCTGCCTCAACCTCCCAAAGTGCTGGGATTACCTGGGTGAGCCACCATGCCCGGCCTCAGTATCTTTAAAAACATAAATGGACACTCCTCGACTAGGAATGTATCCCATAAAAACACTTATACACGTGCAGAGACACACGAGCATGCATGCCTTGTAATAGCAATGAAGCCTGGAAAAACTCCTCAATCAGGTATATGCTGTAAAATGCACCTGTGTACCATGAAATGGCAATTGGCTTTTAACAAGAGCAAAGATATAAAAATAAAAGTACAAAGTAGGGTGTGCTAGCACATGCCTGCAGTTCCAGCTACTCAGGAGGCTGAGGCAGGATGATCCTTTGAAGAGTTGGAGGCCAGCCTGGGCAATAGTGAGAAAAAATAAAATTCAATAATAATAATAATAAAATAGGCAGAGCACAGTGGCTCATGCCTATAATCTGAACACTTTGGGAGGCTGAGGTGGGAGGATCACTTGACGCCAGCAGTTCAAGACCAGCCTGGACAGCAAAGCAAGACACCCGTCTCCACAACAAATTTTTAAAAATTAGCCAGGCAGGCTGGACATAGTGGCTCACGCCTGTAATTCCAGCACTTTGGGAGGCCAAGGCAGGCAGATCACTTGAAGTCAGGAGCTCGAGACCAGCCTGGCCAACATGGCAAAACCCCATCTCTACTAAAAATACAAAAATTAGTCAGGCATGGTGGTAACCACCTGCAGTCACAGCTACTGAGGCACAAGAATTGCTTGAACCAGGGAGGCGGCGGTTATAGTCAGCTGAGATCTTGCCTCAAAAAAAAAAAAAAAAAAAAAAAAGAAGGAGCCAGGTGCTTCAGGGTGAGGGAGGGCACAGAAGGAGTGCCTCTTCTGAGGCACTCTCAATCCCTAGTGGTCCAGAGGCCTCAGGATCCTGAAGGAAGAAAAATGTAAAGCCCCGTGCTAGGAGAGGCCATGGAGATTGGAATCAGCTTGTTCCATTTTACAAAAAAAAGGAAACTGAGGCCTCAAAGCCCCACAGGGAGGAGGGAGGGGGGGCTCTGAGCCCTGCAGAGCCCTGGATACCTGCAATGGGATGGAGTGGAGCCTGAGCCGCCCCCACCAGGCACCTTCTTGGGAGAGGAGCTGTTATCATATCCTTGAAGGGGCCCTTGAGACCCCACAAAGGCTAAAAACCACTTTCCTCCTTGAGTGGACCTTCACCTCAATTTAGCTACAAGAAAAATTACATTAAGGCCAGGCGCAGTGGCTCACGCCTGCAATCCCAACACTTTGGGAGGCTGAGGCAGGAGGATGGCTTGAGCCCAGGAGTTCAAGACCAACCTGGGCTACATAGTGAAACCCTGTCTCTACAAAAAATAAACAAAATTAGCTGGGCATGCCTGTGGTCCTAACTACTTGGGGGCTGAGGTGAGAGGATTGCTTCAGCCCAGGAGGTAGAGGCTGCAGTGAGCAGTGATTGCGTCACTGCACTCCAGCCTGGGCAACAGAGCAAGACTCAAAAAAACAATTAAATCTCAAAAAACATTACATTACGGCAAACTAAAAGCAGATGTTTAAAATATATAAATATTAAATTAAATACACTCCAATAAAGCAAATAAGAAAATACCCAGAAAGAACAATCCCCCCATCCCCCAAGACAACTTCCCAGGGGGTCCACAGCAGGAGACCCCAAGCACGAGGGACAGAGAACAGTGTCCCTGTGGCAGAACTTCCGGCCCATGAGGCTCAATCAGAAAATGAGACTCCCAGCTTTGCGCAGTGGCAGTATCTTAGCCAATGAGGTTTATCTGAGGTGTGATTATTGCTAATTGAAAACTTTTCCCAATACCCTGCCACGACGACTTGAAATATAGTCGGCATTGGCAATTTCTGACAGTCTCTACGGAGACTGAATCATATTAAAAAAAAAAGAAAAAAAGAAAAAAAAAAGAAAATGAGACTCCTGACACACTAAGAGCAAGAGGCACAGCAGCCATGGGCCCGGCACACGAGGAGCCAGGCCACCAAAGCCAACTGCCCTCTACAAGGCGTCAGGCAAACCAGGACAAACTGGAAACCAGAGACTGGAGCTGGAGCGCAGGGACCGCCACACAGGGCTTGGGAATGAGCAGGGACCTCGGAGCGCCCCCCCGGGTGCATAAGAGCTGCCCATCTGCACATGCCTCTGCATGGCTTAGGGGCACAGGGACACCCCACCCCCAACCCAGGAAGGCAGCCCCCCCCACTTACCCAGGTGGGGCAAGAAGGGATAGTGCCAGCATCCAGCTCGGCTCCTAACTCAGAGCTCTGGGGCCCCTCGGGGGCAACCAGCACAGAGCTCAGACCCCAAACATCTTCACCCACCTCCTGGTCCCCCACCTAGACAAGGGCGCTGGGGACTGGCTCTCAGTCACACCCTCAGGGTCCTCTTCAAAGGACACTGAACGCCCCAGGGCAGGAGCTCTTGGCCCCCAGCTCCCTCACCCCGGACACCAGCTCTTGGGACCCCACCAGTACAGGCAAGGTAGACACCATCGTCTCAATTTTGCAGATGAGGAAACTGAGGCTGAGGGCCAGCACATGGCTCTCTAGAACTGAAGAGAATGCAGAAAGCAGCCGGAGTCAGCCGGTGGGTTCCTGGGGCAGGCTGGTCGCAAGCCACAGCTGCCTCTGCCTGTCACATTTGGGCCGCGCTGCCCCCAGGACAGCCCTGCAGGGCGGCCTGGCATGAAGCCCACACCCTGCTGCTTCCTGAACAAGTAAGTGAACGGGGCTACCAAGCCAATGAGCTGGATGCAGCCCCAGCTCCCGCCAGGGCCTCCCCAACAGACTCCCCATTTGGAGATCGCATTAAGTGTCCTTGAGGCCTCACAAACCACAAATGTCCGGCTGTCTCACGGCTTCTGTAACCTGAACTTGGCCCTTACTCTTACCCCTCCCAGCACTCCTCTCAGGGCCCAGGCCCCTCCTCTGAGAGGCCAGCACTGACTCCCCAGCTCGTCCCCATCACCTGGCTCGTTCCTGAACCTCGACAGGAAAGTCTCAGGCCAGATCCTCCCACCGGCCACCTCCACCAGGATGCATGCGCCTGGCTCAAGCTGCTGGGAGATGCAACCAACCATGATCAATCCAATCCGTGGATGAACTGACAAATATAATGTGGTCCCTCCATACAGTGGAATATTATTCAGCCACAAAAAGGGCTGAAAGAGGCCGGGCGCAGTAATCCCAGCACTTTTTGAGGCCAAGGTGGGCAGATCACTTGAGGTCAGGAGTTCAAGACCAGCCTGACCAACATGGTGAAACCGTGTCTCTACTAAAAACACAAAAATTAGCCAGGTGTGGTTGGGGGGCAGTGCCTGGAATCCAAGCTACTCAGGAGGCTGAGGCAGGACAACTGCTTAAACCCAGGAGGCGGAAGTTGCAGTGAGACAAGATTGTGCTACTGCACTCCAGCCTGGGTGACAGAGCGAGACTCCCTCTTTAAAAAAAAAAAATGCTGAAACACCCATAGGTGGTACTATTTGGATAACCCCTGAAAACGTTACAGTAACCAAGGAAGTCAGCCATGAAAGATGACAGACATATCGACAGAGAATGTATCATATGAGACCATTCATACAAAACGCCCCGAAGTGGCAGAGCCATAGAGGCAGAAAGCAGACTGGTGATCACCAGGGCATCACTGGGAAGTCACTGTGTAATGGGTATGGGTTTAATTCTGGGGTGATGGAAACGTCACATAACTTGATAGAAGAGATGGCTGTAAACATTGTGAGTATACTAAATGCCTGCCTTGTAGACTTTAATTTTATATTATGTAACTTTCATCTCAATTTTAAAAAAAATCAACTCCACCTTTCACCTAGGAAAGATCTGGCTTTGGCGTGCATTCCCTATCCCTCCTGCCTAAAGCCTTCCAGAAGCTTCCACTGCCTTCTGGATCACAACCAGACACCACAGCATGATCTGGCCTCTAAGGACCTCTCACAGGACACCCCAAGGCTGAAGGCACACCCTGGGCCCACCTCTGCAGAGCTGCACAGCTTGTTTTCCCCGTCCTCCCCCTCTACATGGGACGCCCTGACCATGGGGGCCGGGCGTTATCTGCCATTCTGTCGCATCCAACCCCAGCACTTCACATGGTGGCAGACACCAAAGCAAAACAGCAACAACGTTACACAGGGCCAGGTGCACATTGACTCACTGAATTCATGGTAGGAAGGATTCTTATCCCCATTTTATAGGTGAGAAAACTGAGGCACGCAAAGGTAGCATCAGCTTCCCAAGCTTCCCAGCACAGCAAGCGGCCAGGCTGGGATCAGACCTTTGACACCCGGGCTCTGTCCACAGTGCTAATTACTCCTGCCCTCGGGGGCTGCAGCAGTGAGTGAGTCAGTCAGTGGACTGGATGTCCAAGGACACACAGGAAAAATCCAGACTATTGCAATAACAGCCTCTAGACTGGTCGGGCCAGCAAGATCAAGGACTCTGACACCCAACTGCGCTCACTGCAGTTCTGCGGCCAGTCCCAGGGCCAGTCCCGCGCCTGGGCCGGCAATGGGGCTAAAGGTCTCACACAGGGCACTTAGGGCTCCGCACAGCCTGGGAGGGGAGTGGGGTGAGATGACAGAAACTAGGTATGGTGTCTGAAGTCAAACAGCTACCAAGCATGTAAACTCAGCTGGATCTGACCCCCAAAACGCCCTCTCAGCCCTGCCACTGGTCGCTGCAAGGGAGAAAGCAACTGGGAGGCCTCACCTGCCTGCACCCCCCACCCCCACCCCTGTGTGTGAGTTCTACTAAATGCCTGAGCAGTGACACAGCGAGGCTGAAATTAAACGGGTTCCGAAAACGACAGAAAGCACGAGGTGGATCTCCCCAGAAAAGTGCTGAACAAATGTTGGATCGAGTTACCCGGGGAATTTCTTGGAACTGAACAGGGGGAGTTAAAAAGCAGGAGGCCCTGCTTTGGAGGGGACTTCGGGGCGCTCCACATGGCACTCTGTTAACCCCACTCAGCTCTGCTGGGCCCTCCCAGAGGGCTGGGCCTTGGCCTTGGGCATCGACAGGAGGAGCCTCCCAGGGGAGAGGGGGTGCCTGCTAGACAGGCCGGCCCTGGAACAAGCACCCGGGTCCGGGAGGAGAGAGGCCTAGGGCTTGGGAGCTGGGGAAGTTCTAGTGCTGGGGCCACTAGAACAAAGCCATTTCCTTGGGTTCACAGCTTCAAATTGCAACAGGAAGCAATGAGGAAGAATCATCTGCTGCCCACTTAGCTTCGCTGGGGACCAGATACAGATTTTCTGTATCTCACACAGAAAATCAGGGACACAACACAGAACAGTTCTGCAGAAAGATTCCTCCCTTGCCTTCCATTTTAGGATGGAATCACCACATTCGCTGGGGCTCCCAGGCCTTGCGCCTAATGTTAAAATAATCAACTCTATTTTTGCCTCACACACAACTGAGCTCCACAGCTGTAATTCTTTCTCCTTAGGGGCCCGAACCACATGGACGACAGGCATCTGATTCCAGCAACATCACCCCCAAACATGCACAAAACCCAAAACTGCAATGAGGTGAAAGGCAACGTGGTCGGCTCAGAACCCCCCCCCCCCCCCCACACACACACACTTTAAAACAGCTTCCCCAAAATTCCTTTTGCCTCCTTGACCCAGGCATTTCCGGGAAAAAGGCGAGGCGCTGGCCTGTACTCCCTAGATACTGTCACTGTTTTGTCTTCACCTTGTTTTGCTAACTCCAGACAAGGCCCCAAAATGTAAACACGCTCCTGAGAGAGGCAGATTTGGGGTGAAACTGTCCACAGAATCTCTAGGCTTGGGCCAGAGGCAGGAGGACTTGAAGCAAACGCCAGGCTCCTCCCGTTCCCCACTGCCCCCCCACACCTCCAGGCAAAGGCTGCAGCCTGGGGATGAGACTACAGGGCCACCCCGCTGCACCATCCACACTGGAAATACTCAGGGAGACAGCTGTTTGCCTGAAGGAGGCCCAGACAAAGGGGGCCCGAGGTCCTCCCGCTGAACTGCCACAGACAGAACAGGAGCCCCGGCGCGCACAGGCACTTGCGGCTGTGCCATTTGGCCGGCCACACTCCAGAAAAACAAAACACGCACATCCGAAGAGAATGATTTAGGTAGCAAGAGGCTTGCTTCAAAAACCACATGGCAATCTCCAAATTAAAAGAACATGTGTAGCGTTTCACAACTGCTTAAGTTTCCTGAGTCCTCCTGACCTCAAACTCCACCCCTTGGGAAACACCAAAAGTTGGAAAGAAAGTTCCCCGGCTCTACCTCTCCCCCCACGGGCGTGTACCACTGAGGCACGAGCCTGCCTCCCCCACCACCCCGCGCAGCCGACCCGGGGGAGGGACGGCATCTGGGGCCCCGGCGGCCACACGGGGCGTTCGGGGTCTCCCGGGCACCTGGCAGGTGTCAGTCCGCCTGGAAACCCACAGCTACGCGGCTCACGGGGGGGGCAGCGCCACCGGCCAGGCCGCCCCGCGCCCGGGCTCAGAACTTTCTCGCGGCAACTTCAGCCCGTCCTCGCAGCACGCGGGCCGGCCGCTAAACGGGCTTTCGCGAAACGGATTCCCGGGCCAGGCCTGCTACCTCCGGGCCCTAGGTCCCGCTCCGTGCCCGGCGCGGGCTCGGCTCCCGGCTTCTTCCCGCGGGCGGGGCAGGTGAGGACCCGCCCGCACCGCACCTGGCGGAGCCGGCGCCGCCCGCGCGCCCTCCTCGCCGGCCCGGGACGCGGCGTCCCCGGGAAGGGCCCGGGCGGGGAGACAAAAGGGCCCGCGCGCGGCGGGGACTCCGGGGGACGGTGGGGGTCCCCCGGCGCGCGCCCCGACTCGCCAAGTGGCTTCCGAGGCGGCGGCGGCGGCGGCGCCCGCGCACTTGGCCATTGTCCGAGCAGCCCGCGGCCCCCGGCCGGCCCGCGCCCACCTACCCGTGGCGGGGCCGGGCAGCCACACAGCACCAGCAGCAGCAGCAGCAGCAGCGGCGGCCACGGTGGCCGGGGCGGCGCTGCCTCCATGTTGTCCGGCGGCCGGACGAGCCCGCGCCGCGCTCACTCGGGCTCCATGGCGCGGCGGCGGCGGCGGCGGCGGCTCCTCGCGCGGCTCCCGGCGCCTCCGCCTCCCCCCTCGAGCGCCACGGACCAGGACGACTGGGGAGGAGGAGAGAGCAGAGCGCGCGGGAGCGGAAGCCGCGCCGCGTCTCCGCCCCCGCCGCCGCCCGCGCCCCCCGCGCCGGCCGCGCCCTCCCGCGGGCGCCCCCCGGAGCCGGCCGGCGGCCCTGGCGGCCCCGGCGGCCCAGGTCCCCGCGGCCCTTCCCCGTGCTCCCGCCCCGTCCTGGGGGGCGCCGCCGGGAGGCTCCGCGCGGGGCTGGGGCGCGGGTTTCCGCCCTGCGGGGTTGGCCCGACGGCTGACTGGGGCCCGGAGGCAGATGTGCCACCTGTGGAGCCTTTATGAGTGGGGGAAACTGAGGCAGGGCGGGGTTGCCCAAGGGCACACAGCGAGGCAGTTTTAGGGAGGGAAGCCTGGGGCTCCATGGGGCGCCCCGACACTCGACACTCGTTCTCACCTGTGGAGCGCAGAGGAGGGGGACCGGACAGAAGGGCATGAAGCTGGCCGGCTGGGAGTGGAGGTGGGTTTGAGGTTTTACTTTAAACTAAATGTGTGCCCTCTGCCTTAGTTATGAACTATGAGACGCGAAGCCTGCGAAACACACACGCTCCTCTAAAAGTGCCCCTAGGCTGACTGGAGAAAGTCCCGCCAGGCTCGCAGAGGCCACCTTTGAGTCCTTCAACAAGCGGGCCAAGGCCTAGGGCCTACTGCCCAGCGGGTCAGCTCAGCCACTGAGCTGAATAGGAATAAGAGGGGCCGGGAGGGGGAAGCATCTCACCCAGGCACAGCCCGGTGGGGGCACAGAAGGGGCTCTGGAACCAGCAAGCCCAAGTTCGAGCTCCCGGTCTACTTTTAGAACGACTGTGCCCTGGGCGGGTGTACATAGAACGTCTCCGGGCACTCCTCCTCCCTTGCAAAGCGGGGGACAGCAACACGCACCTTGCGGGTCCTGAGCGAGCCTGCAGTACCTCACAGAACTGGGCGCTCCCGAACGTCTGCGTTCTTCCAGATTTGTGGCAACTTTGCCAGGCTGGCGTCAGGCCGAACGCCTCTGCCCTCACGGGGTTTATATTCTAGGAAGGGAGGCCAACAAAAACAAGAAGGCAGAAAATTAAAACAACAAAAGCCGCACTGACAGACCGTGAGGAATGCCGTGAAAAACAAAAGGGTGCTTGGCTGCAGTGTCTGGGGAAACTCTGGTTTAGGGAAGTAAGGACATTTGAGCCGCCACCAAGGAGCAGCCGTCTGGCGGGAGGGCAGTTCAGGAAGAGCAGACATCAATGGAGGAGGCGCTGGGGCAGGGACCAGCCTGGTCGCTGGACTCAGAGGAGGAACCACAGCAGGCCAGGAGCTGGAGCTGGGGGTGGAAGGTGCAAGAGAGGCCAGCTGGGGCAGGCACATGCCAGACTTCAGACAGGGAAGAGGAGTCGAGAATCTACCCACGCCGGGCTCCGTGGCTCACACCTGTAATCCCAGCACTTTGGGAGGCCGAGGCGGACGGATCAAGAGGTCAGGAGTTCGGGACCAGCCTGGCCAACATGGTGAAGCCCCGTCTTACTAAAAATAAAAAAGTTAGCTGAGCGTGTTGGCGAACACCTGTAATCCCAGCTACTCAGGAGACTGAGGCAGGAGAATTGCTTGAACCTGTGAGGTGGAGGTTGCAGTGAGCCGAGATCACACCACTGCTCTCCAGCCTGGGCAACAGAGCAAGACTCCGTCTCAAAAAAAAAACAAAGCAAAAACAAACAGAAAAGAATCTACCCCATGAGCAATGGGCAGCTGGTCTAGGATTTTTTTTTTTTTTTTTTAGAGAGTAAGAGAGAGAAACAGGAGAAGGAGAGAGAAAGAAACAGCTAACTCTCACACTAAGTGAGAGAATCCAGAAAGATGGAATCCAGGAGAGGAAAGCAGCTTCCACCCTGGGTAGAAGGAATAGAGAGAGATGGAGTTCAGGAGGGGAAGACAGGCTTCCATGAGAGAGTGTGGAAGGGGAGTGCAGAGGGGGAAATCCAGGAGAGAGAAAGATGGCTTCCATGAAGGGAGTGTTCGTGGAAAGGGATCCGAACCTGGAGTCCCCTGGGCTAGGACTTAAGCAGCAAAAATCCTTTCCCTTCTTGTACCCTGCGTCCAGCTCTACCAGCACAGCCTGGGCCCTACTTTCAAAACAGACCCAGACTCCCAGCTCTTCTCACACTTCTACTGTTGCCACCTGTCACCCGCTCATGCGTCCCCGCTTACAGCCTCGACCCCCTCCGCCTGACCTCACAGCAGCCAGGGAAGCTCGAGGGCTTGTGAGGGCCGCCTTCTCAGGAGAGAAGCAAAGGCCTTGGGCACCTACAGGGCCTGGTCTGACCACACTGCTTTCTTGACCTCTCACCCTCCTTAGCCACTCTCCCGCCCCACGTCTCACCTGCTCCAGCCACAGTGGCATCCCTGTGGGTTCTCAGACACACCAGGCACACTCCTGCCTCAGGGCCTTTGCACCTTGCTCTTCTCTGCTGCAACTTTTCTTTTTAGACAGGATCTCCCTCTGTCACCCAGGCCGGAGTGTAGTGGTGTGATCATAGCTCACTGAAACCTCAAACTCCTGGGCTCAAGTGATCCTCCTGCCTCAGCCTCTCGAGTAGTTAGTTTTCGTTGTTTTGTTTTGTTGAGATGGAGTCTCACTCTGTCGCCCAGGTTGGAGTGCAATGGCACAATCTTGGCTCACTGCAACCTCTGCCTCCCAGTTTCAAGCGATTCTCCCACCTCAGCCTCCCAAGTAGGTGGGATTACAGGCACACGCCACCACGCCTGGCTAATTTTTGTATTTAGAGTAGAGATGGGGTTCCACCATGTTGGCCAGGCATGTCTTGAACCCCTGACCTCAGGTGATCCACCTGCCTCGGCCTCCCAAAGTGCTGGGATTACAGGCATTAGCCACTGAGCCCAGGTCGAGTAGTCAGGACTACAGACAGGGGCCACCATGCCTGGTGATCCTCCCACCTTTTCTGCTGCAGCTCTTTACCCCGCGTAGCCATGTGGCTCACTCTCTTACCTCTTCAGCTCCTCAGTCAGGCCTGAGACCCCTGTGAAAATTGCAAACCATCCCCTCCACCGCCCACTCTAGCCAGCACTTTCTGCTCCATTTCTCTGCTTTACTTTTCTCCTGTGCACTCATCACCACCTGACTCATTCCACGTTTACATGTCTTTCTTCCCTCCACTCTGGTGGAAGCTCCAGGAGAGCAGAGAGTGTGGTTTTGTTCCCTGTACCAGGGTCTAGCACATAGTAGGTGCTCAGTAAATGTTTGTTGGATGAACAAATACAGTGAAAGGCTCTGATCTGCATTTATAAAGAGGGCACTCTGGCTGCTGAGTGGGGATGAAACTGCCAGGGGGGAAAGAAGCCCCTGTAGGGGCCTGGCCAGCAGGTGGGTACAATGGTAGCAGTGAGGAGAGAGGGCCTCTTGGACTCAAGTGGATGGGGCCTGCTCAGGGCTCTGGCTGTAGGAATCAGAAGGGGGCCCAGGAAGGCCTGCCATGGAGGACACATTACAACTGGCCCCAAGTCCATGTCAGGCTTCTAAATTTGGGAAGGGATACAGAAAAGCTAAAGACTCTACTGGCCAGTCAGTTATTGAAATGATTACATAGAAAATAAACCAAGAATATTTAAAAAAAAAAAAAAAAAGGCATCATGAGGCTGGGTGTGGTGGCTCATGCCTGTAATCCCAGAACTTTGGGAGACCAAAGCAGGTGGATCACGAGGTCAGGAGATCGAGACCATCCTGGCCAACATGATGAAACCCCGTCTCTACTAAAAATACGTAAATTAGCCAGACCTCGTGGCACGTGCCTGTAGTCCCAGCTACTCGGGAGGCTGAGGCAGGAGAATTGCTTGAACCTGGGAGGCAGAGGTTACACTGAGCCGAGGTCACACCACTACTCTCCAGCCTGGGTGAGAGTGAGACTGTCTCAAAAAAAAAAAAGCATCTTGAAGGGGCTGCCAGAGGCTCCCAGAGAGGAAAGGGTCTGTGGCCTGGGGCCCAAAGCACAGCAGGGAAGGTCCCAGGGTGCCTGACTCCAACTAGACCTTGAGAAAATCCATTTGCAAAGAATGAATTAAAACTCATCCCTATTTTCTTCTGCAGGATTCCGACACCCCAAGGACAGTCATTTTTAGACGCTTCAGTAACAGAGTAAGTAACTGGAGGATGTGCTAAGCTTCCACTTCCCCAGACGGTTGGGTTGCCTGTCCCAGCTCGTCAGGCCACCAAACTTTTCTTAGGCTTCAGATTTGGAAATGTTCACTCTCAGTTGGTTCCTCAGATGCAAGTCCATCCAGCCCAGTGAAGTAACAGGGGCTCAGCACCTGTCCAATCTCATTGCTTCCGGGGGACACGGGCTCAACGGGGGTTCATTGAGGGCCCATCAGAGGATGCTGTTTCAGCCCAGTGACACTTGGCCAAAGTGCCTTTTGGTTTTCCTCCCAGGCTGAAATGTGCTGGCTCTGTGAAATTACACTGGGCACAAGCACCCCCCAGCCCGGCAGGACTCACTGCTGTGGTCAGAGGTGACCCTGGGGCTTTGGAGCCACAGTATCTTCCTGAGGGCAGTGCCAGAGGAGGTCACAGTGTGAGTGGCCACTGCCAGGCCCGTCCCTCAGGCCCCCAAAACAGGCAATGCCTTCCCAGGAGCAGGCAAGGGAAGGCCACCATCGGCCCATGGTGCTGGGCTCTGGAGGGCTTGGTTGGTAACAGGCCATGGTTCCTGTGAGCCAGCTGGGGTGTAAAGGACACAGGCTGGATTCACCTCTCTGGGCCTCGGTTTCTGCATTCAAAAAATGGAAATAATGATATCCGCTCTACTTCCTATCTCTCAGTGCTGATGTGAGCCTCTAATAAGACTTTGAAAAATACTCTTTATATCTTACTTTTATTTATTATTTTATTTTATTTATTTATTTTTTTGAGATGGGGTCTCATCTCGCCAGGGCTGGAATGCAGTGGCATGATCTCGGCTCACTGCAACCTCTGCCTTCTGGGTTCAAACAATTCTCCTACCTCAACCTCAGGAGTAGCTGGGATTACAGGTGCCCGCCACTATGCCCAGGTAAATTTTTTTTTGTATGTTTAGTAGAGATGGGGTTTCACCATGTTGGCCAGGCTGGTCTCGAACTCCTGACTCGTGATTCTCCTGCCTCGGCCTCCCAAAGTGCTGGGATTACAGGTGTGAGCCACCGTGCCCAGCCTCATTTTCATTTTTAAGTGCTTTAGAGACACCTACAGTGGATTGAACAGAGGCCTTCAAAAAGTTCCATCCACACCCTCATCCCTGGGACCTGTGAATGTTAACTGGGTTGGGAAAAGGGTCTTCCTGGTGTCATGAAGTTAAAGATCCTGAGATGAGAAGCTCATCGTGGATTCTGCAGGTGGACCCTGTGTCCAAGGACAAATGGTCTTTAGAAAAGAAAAGCAGAGATTTGAGACAGAAGAGGAGAGTGAAGGACAGAAGGCCACGTGAAGATGGGGCAGAGGTTGGAGCAATGTGGCCACAAGCCAAGGAACACCTGAAGCCCCCAGACGTTGGAAGAGGCAGGAAGGAGCCTCCCCTAGAGCCTGCAGAGGCAGCGCAGACAACACCGCCAACACCTCTGTCTCAGACTTCTGGCCCCAGCACTGTGACATCATCAATTCCCGTTGTTTTAAGCCACGAGATTTGTGGTAATTTGTTATGGCAACCACAGGAAACTAATACAGCACCTAATCTCCACAAACCCGTATTACAGAAAAGAAAACTGAGGTCAGAGAGGTAGGGGCTTGCCCAGTGTGTTAGGCCATTCTTGTATTACTGTAAAGAAATACCTGAGGCCGGGCATGGTGGCTCACACCTGTAATCCCAGCACTTGGGGAGACCAAGGCAAGCAGATCACTTGAGGTCTGGAGCTGGAGATCAGCCTGGCCAATATGGTGAAACCCCATCTCTACTAAAAATACAAAAATTAGCCAGGCATGGTGGCGTGCACCTGTAGTCCCAGCTACTCAGGAGGCTGAGGCAGGAGGATCACTTGAGCCCGGGAGGAGGAGGTTATAGTGAGCTGAGATTGTGCCACTGCACTCCAACCTGGGTGACAGGAGGGAAACCCTGTTTAAAAAAAACAACAAAAAACCAAAAACATGTGAGACTGGGTAATTTATAAAGAAAAGAGTTAGCTGGTTCACGGTTCTGCAGGCTGTATAAGCATGGTGCCGACATCTGCTTGGTTTCTGGGAAGGCTTCAGGGAGCTTTTACTCACTGTGGAAGGTGAAGCCAGAGCAGATGCATCACACAGCAAATACAGGAGCGAGAGAGAGAGCGAGAGCGCGCAGGGAGGTGCGCACACTTTTAAACGAGCAGATCCCTGAGAACTCACCATTGCAAGCACAGCACCAAGCCGCAAGGGGTCTGCCCCGTGACCCAAACCTCCCACCAGGCCCCACCTCCAACGTTGGGAATTACTGTTCAACATGAGGTTTAGGGGGACAAATATCCAAACTATATCATTCCACCCCCATGCCCCAGATCTCACGTTCTTCTCACATTGCAAAATATAGTCGTGCCTTTGCAATAGCCCCCCAAAGTCTTAACTCATTCCAAGTCCCAATCCCAAGTCCAAGTCCAACGTCTCCTCTGAAGATGAGTTCCTGTCACCTGTGAGCCCATAAAAATGAAAACAAGTTGGCATTAGGTAAACATTCCTGTTCCGAAAGGGAGAAATCTGTCAAAAGAAAGGAGCTATAGACCCCAAGCAAGTCCAAAACCCAGCAGGGCAATCATTCAATCTTAAAGCTCCCAAATCATCTCCTTTAACTTCACATCCCACGGCCAGGGCACACTGGTGCAAGGGGTGGGCTCCCAAGGCCTTGGGCAGCTCTGTTCCTGTGGCTTTGCAGAATTCAGTCCCCATGGCTGCTCTTCCAGACCGGGGGTGAGTACCTGCAGCTTTTCCAGGTGCAGGAGGCAAGCTCCTGGTGAGCTACCGTTCTAGGGTCTGGATGGTGGCTGCCCCCTTCCTGCAGCTCCACCAAGCATTGCCCCAGTGGGGACTCTGTGTGGGCCACCAACCCCACATTTGCTCTCCAGTGTGAGGGCTCTGCTCCTGCAGCAGGCTTCCTCCTGGGTTCCCAGGCTTCCTCACACATCCTCTGAAATCTAGGGGGAGGCTGCCAAGCCGCCTTCACTCTTGCACTCTGCACACCTGCAGGCTTAATACCACATGGATGCTGCCGAGGCTTATGGCTTGAACCCTCTGAAGCAGCAGCCTGAGCTGTGCCCAGGGCCCTTTGAGCCAAGGCTGGCGCTGGAACAGCCTAGACGCATGCAGGGAGCAGTGTTCTGAGGCTGTGCAGGGCAGCGGGGCCCTGGACCTGGACAGTGAAACCATTCCTTCCTCCTAGGCCTAGGCCTCCGGGCCTGTGATGGGAGGGATGTGGAAGATCTCTGAAATGCCTCTGAGGCCTTTTTGCCTTTGAGGCTTGTGTCTTATTGTCTTGATTATTAGACTCCCTTTTGGTTATGCAAATCCCTCTAACAAGTGGTTACTCCACAGCCTGCTAGAGCTCCACTCCTGAAAAAGCTTTTTCTTTCTTTGTCACATGGCCAGGCTGCAAATTTTCCAAACTTTTATGCTCTGCTTTTCCTGTACACATAATTTCTAACTTTAATTCATTTATTTGCTCCCGCATTTGAACATAAGATGTTAGAAGCAGCCAGGCCATGTCTTGAATGCTTTGCTGCTTAGAAATTGCTGGCCAGGTGCAGTGGCTTGGGGCTGTAATCCCAGAACTTTGGGAGGCCAAGGTGGGTGGATCACAAGAGATCAAGACCATACTGGCCAACATGGTGAAACCCCGTCTCTACTAAAAATACAAAAAATTAGCTGGGCATGGTGGTATGCCCCTGTAGTCCCAGTCACTCCAGAGGCTGAGGCAGGAGAATTGTTTCAACCCGGAAGGCAGAGGTTGCAGTGAGCCAAGATTGCGCCACTCTACTCCAGCCTGGCAACAGAGTGAGACTGTCTCCAAAAAAAAAAAAAGGAAAAGAAATTTCTTCCCCCAGATATCCTGGATCATCCCTCTTATTTTCAAACTTCAAGATCCCTAGGGCATGAAAATAATCAGACAAATTATTTGCTAAGGCATAAAGAAAGTGACCTTTGCTCCAGTTCCCAATAAATTCCTCATTTCCATCTGAGACTCATCACCCTGGCCTTTACTTGTCCATATCACCATCAGCATTTTGTTCACAACCATTTAACCAGTCTCAAAGAGGTTCCAAACTGCCCCTTGTCTTCCTGTCTTCTTCTGAGGCCTCCAAACTCTTCCAACCTTTGCCCCGTTCCCCAGTACCAGTTGCTCCCACATTTTCTGATATCTTTATAGCAATGCCCCACTCCTGGTACCAATTTTTTGTGTGAGGCCATTCTTATGTGACTGTAAAGGAATACCTGAGACTGGGAAATGTCTAAAGAAGAGAGGTTTATTTGGCTCATAGTTCTGCAGGCCATACAAGCATGGCACCAGCATCTGCTCAGCTTCTGGGGAAGCCTCGGAGTGAAACAACCAGATCGTGTGAAAACTCACTATCATGAGGACAGGACCAAGCCATGAGGGATCAGCCCTCATGACCCAAACACCTCCCACCAGGCCCTACCTCCAACATTGGGGGTTACATTTCAACATGAGATTTGGGGGAAATGTATCCAAACTGTATCACCCGGGGTAGCATTTTTGACTGTTTTTTACACTATGATGTCAACATTAGTAGCTGCAACAGAGACTGTATGGTCTGTGAAGCTGAAAATATTTCCTATCTGACCCTTTACGGAAATGTTTACCCATCCATGCTCTCCAGGGGAGACGGGGATGCCAGCTTTAGCAGACGAAGCAGGGTAGGAGGGTTGAGGATGAGAAAGGCTGCACCAGGAAGGAGAGGGTGGAACTGAAGGCTCGGAGGGAACAAGCCTTGAAGCCTTGGGGGGAGGCCAGTGCAAAGGCCCTGAGGCATGACGAGGGCTAGAGGGGGATGGAGTGGAGAGGCCCGCCGCCAGAGAGCACAAAGCCGGCTCTCCTCGGAGCGAGATGGAGGACCCTCAGAGAGCCAGGAGTAGGGGGAGCATGTAATTTTATTTTATTTTATTTTATTGAGATGGGGGTCTCTGTTGCTCAGGCTGGAGTGCAGTACTATCTCAGCTCACTGCAACTTCTACCTCCCGGGTTCAAGTGATTCTCATGCCTCAGCCTCCTGAGTAGCTGGGATTACAGGTACCTGCCATCATGCCTGGCTAATTTTTGTATTTTTAGTCAAGACAGGGTTTCGCCATCTTGGCTAGGCTGGTCTAGAACGTCCAGCCTCAAGTGATCGCCCGCCTCAGCCTCCCAAAGTGTTGGGATTACAGGTGCGAGCCACTGCACCTGGCTGATTCCTGTTTTCAGAATCTCTCTGCTGTGGTGTGGGAAATACTGTCGATGGAAGGGCCAGAGAGAAACCTAGGAGGCCGGTGGAGGAGCCATTGCCAATGGCCTAAGTTGAAAATGATGGTGACCAGGATGGCAGCAGCAGAGATGGTAAGAAGTGACTGGATTCTGAGTCTCTGCGAGGGCAGCGTGGGTGTGGAGAGCAACAGCCAGGCTGAGAGAAGAGAGAGTCCAGGATGACGTCAGCGTGTTTGGCCTGAGCCTCTGGAAGGCGGGACTGCTGCTCACTGGGGTTGCACGTGATGGACGGGGAGAGACCCGGGGGAGGAAGAGTCTTGGTCACGGAGCTGGGTGGAATGTGGATCCTTAGCCTGAATGCATCCCATGGAGATTCTGTTAGACCTCTCAAAAAGGAGTGAAGTGGGCGGGGCCTACGGACCAGGGAAAGGGCTGGCCTCGCCTGGCAACGTGGACTCTTCCATGATCCCAGAGAAGCAACTGAAGAAAGAGCTTCGAGGGCTCAGCCTTGGAGACGTCCAAGTTCAGAGGTCGGCAAGGAGAAGTGGGAGAGAATGGTGCCCAGCCGTGGGCGGAGGGAAGTGGGTGGAGCGTAGGGCCCAGGCTGCGGGCTGCGGCTGCGCAGGCCAGTGGGGCGAACCTGGAAACATGCCACCTGGACTGAGCGTGGGCCGGCTGTTCATGACCTGGAGGAGACCTGTTTTGAAATGCAAAGCAGCTCTTACGCATCCGGCACTTACTGAGGGTCAGGCACTATGATATGAACTCAGGGGCATCCAGGACTCCTCCAGGCTGAGGCGGGAAGCACCTTTCCCTGCACCCGGATGAAAACCTGGGGCAGCTGCTGTGCAGTGGAGTCTTTGGGTCGCTTCTAGTCCCAAGAGTGGACTCAGTTCAGGAACTGCAACTCTAGTTCCAGTTTAATGATCAAAATTCTCAACCAGGCGCAGTGGTCCACACCTGTAATCCCAGCACTTTGGGAGGCCAAGGCAGGAGGATCACTTGAGCCCAAGAGTTTGAGGCTAGCCTTGTCAACACAGCAAGACCTTGTCTTTACAAAAAATACGAGAGTTAGTCGGGTGTGGTGATGTGCGCCTGTAGTCCCAGCTACTCGGGATTCTAAAGTGGGAGGATTGCTTGAAGTTCAAGACCAGCCTGGGAGTTCACGATCAACATGGAAAGACCCTGTCTGTGCAAAAAATACAAAAGTTAGCCAGGTGTGGCGATGCAAGCCTGTGGTTGCTGCTAATCGGGAGGCTGAGGCAAGAGGATCACTTGAGCCCAGGAGGTTGAGGCTGCAGTGAGCTGTGATCATGTCACTGCAGTCCAGCTTGGGCAACAGAGCAAAACCCTGTCTCAATAAATAAATAAATAACTTAAGCTTATTTAAAGCCGCAGCCTTGGGAAGTCGCAGCAAAGAAGCCACCATGGAGAAAGGCCAGGCCAGCTCCTTCTCTCTTTCTGCACCTGCTCCTCCCAGCTCAGCTGTCTCCGCTCCTCAAGAAGGGACAGAGGGAACAGGAAAGGCCACCCAGGGAGGCCCAGCACCCCATGACTGGGCTCCAGGGCCCCATGGGTTTGTGGATTCCCAGTGCTGAGTCCTCCCTCAAGGGCTGTTGAGGGCACCTTGGACATTGCTCAGAAGCATCTGGTCCCCAGGAACGCACACCTTTGCCTGATCATCTGGGAAGGGCAGCTTGACCCAGTGAGGCCACCTGTCCATCTCCATGGCCCGCCAGGCAGCGACAGCCACAGCTTCAGCCTCGCCTTCGATCAGAGCAAACAGCAGACATGTGTGTCATACCCTCAGCTCCCCAGTTCCAGGGGGACACAGATCCTTTCTTGCCAGGCCTGAGATGAACAAGGGAGAGACGAGGCCCCAGGCCTCTCTCTTTCTCACCTCACTCACTCCTCTGTTAGATTCTCAAAGTGGATGGTGGGCTAACTAGGGCAACCGACCATCCCAGTTTACCTAGAACTGAGGGGGATTTTCAGGGATAAAACCGTGAAAGTCTGGACCAAACAGGAGGGAATTGGTCGCCTGGGGCTGGTGGAGACAGGTTTCCTTCTGCAGGCCCCCACCCCGCAAGCACGGGTGGAACCCAGGACAGGAGCACAGAGCAGGCCCCAGGAGTGGGCCTGCCACTTACAAGTCTTTTTTTTTTTTTTGAGATGAAGTCTTGCTCTATGGCCTGGGCTGGAGTGCAGTGGTGCCATCTTGGCTCACTGCAACCTCCACTTCCTGCGTTCAAGCTATTCTCCTGCCTTAGCCTCCTGAGTAGCTGGGACTACAGGCACGTACCACCACGCCCAGCTAATTTTTTGTATTTTTAGTAGAGACAGGGTTTCACCATGTTAGCTAGAATGGTCTTAATCTCCTGACCTCGTGATCCGCCCACCTCGGCTTCCCAGAATGCTGGGATTACAGGAATGAGCCACCGTGCCCAGCCAATTTTTTAAATTTCTAGTCGAGATGAAATTTCACCATGCTGGCCAGGCTGGTCTTGAACTCCTGACCTCAAGTGATCTGCCCACCTTGACCTCCCAAAGTGCTGTGCTGGGTTTACTGGCATGAGCCACTGTGCCTGGCCCCACTCACAAGTCAAACCATGACTTAGCACGTCAATGCCATTTACAAAAGAGTACAGGGATTTTTCCAGACAGAAGAGGTAGGTTAACTGATCATGTCCTACTTAAAGGATGGCTCTGATGATATTAGAATTGTTAGTGTCTGCAGGTGTGACAAACGATTCTGTTTCTGTGGGAGAATGTTCTTAGGAAATCTCTTCTGAACTCTTGTGGAAAGCATCACGCTGTTGGCAACATAATGTTTATTTTTATTTATTTATTATTATTATTTTTTGAGGCGGAGTCTTGCTCTGTCACCCAGGCTGGAGTGCAGTGACGCAACGTTGGCTCACCACGAGCTCTGCCTCCTGGGTTCAAGCAATTCTCCTGCCTCAGCCTCCTGAGTAGCTGGGATTACAGGCACCCGCCACCATGCCTGGCTAATTTCTGTGTTTTTAGTAGAGACGGGGTTTCACCATGTTGGATAGGCTGGTCTCGAACTCCTGACCTCATAATCTGCCCACCTCAGCCTCTCAAAGTGCTGGGATTATAGGTGTGAGCCACTGCACCTGGCCTATTTTTATTTTTTAGAGACAGGGTCTTGCTCTGTTGCCCAGGCTAGAGTGCAATGGCACAATCACAGCTCACTGCAGCCTCAACCTCCTGGGCTCAAGCAATCCTCCTGCCTCAGCCTCCCGAAATAGCTGGGACCACAGGGGAGAGCCACTGCACTCGGCCCAACGTACCTTCAATATTTACATTTCTGGCAAATGTAGCAAAACCTTAACAAATTTTGAACCTAGATAATAAAATTATGAGGCTGGGTGCAGTGGCTCAGGCAGGGTGTGATGGCTCACATCTGTAATCCCAACATCTTTGGAGGCCAAGGCAGGCGGATCACTTGAGGCCGGGAGTTTGAGACCAGCCTGGCCAACATGGTGAAACCCCATCTCTACTAAAAATACAAAAAAATCAGCCAGGCGTGGTGGTGCACACCTGTAATCCCAACTACTAGGGAGGCTGAGGCAGGAGAGTTGCTTGAATCCGGGAGGTGGTTGCAGTGAGCTGAGATTGCACTGTTGCACTCCAGCCTGGGTGACAGAGTGTGAGACTCTATCTAAAAATAAATAAATAAATAAAAATAAAATACAACAAAATTATGGACGGTCGCTGAAAAGAAAAAAATAAAGGTATAGATCAGCCAATAAGCGATGGAATAGGGGCGTCCCATCCTCCTGGCTGGACAAATACATCTCAGAACACCTGGAAGGCCGTTCCATTTAGAACTTTCTGGACTGCTTGCCGTGCGGTGCTGGAGCATGGGGGACAGAGGAGCCTCCCCCGGCCCCCCCCCCCAGCGGTGAGGTCTGCCTGTGGGAGGGGCTCTGAGGTGGACTCCCATAGGCCTCTGTGCAGTTTGGGCACGGAGTTTGGGGTCCGAGTACCTGACACAAAGCCTGGAAGGAGGGTTTCGGTGCTGAGGGCACTTCCTCTGGGCCACGTGTGGGCTGGGCAGGCTGGACAGAGGTGGAGTCCCCTAAAGCCTGGAGCCCCAGGCAGGGGCACCTATTTTGTTGTCTTAGGCCTCCAGTACTTCAGGCAAAATGGAGGCAGAACGTCCCACCTTAACACTCCTGACTCCTTCAAACCAGCTTTCCAGAGAGACAGCAGAGTCAGAACAGGGGTGGCCCTGCTCAGGGTCATGCAGCCAGGAAGTGGCCGAGCGGGGTCTGAAGCCAGGCTAAGCCTCTCCCTTGTCCTCTTCCATGTTCTCACGCCTGCACAGGGCCCTCCAGCTCACTCCTCCTTGGCCAGTTCCCACCCTTCAGCTTGTAAACACTGTGGGATTCTCCCTTTTTAAAAACAAAGGCCGGCGTGGTGGTTCATGCCTGTAATCCCAGCACTTTGGGAGGCCAAGGTGGGTGGATCACCTGAGGTCAGGAGTTCGAGACCCATCTGGCCAACATGGTGAAACCCCTATCTGTACTAAAAGTATAAAAATTAGCCGGGTGTGGTGGCGGTTGCCTGTAATCCCAGCTACTCAGGAAGCTGAGCAGGAGAATCGCTTAAACCTGGGAGGCGGAGGTTGCAGTGAGCTGGGATCGCACCCATGCTCTCCAGCCTGGGTGACAAGACTCTGTCCCAAACAGACAAACAAACAAACAAACAAAACTGGCCATTCCCCTTCAGCCCCTCCTCGGGTCCTCTGAGCACTCCACCCTACCGTCTACACTGGCTGCCTCCCGCCCTCACCTTCTGCTCAGGCCATCCCCCGCTGCATCTGTCTTCTAGATTCTGCAGGCTTCAGCACTCTGGGCTCCTCCCTTGTCCCTGGAGCCACCTCCAGCCTCCCCCTGAGCTGCCACTCCTCTCCCAGCAGCCTCCACCCAAACCCCTCCAGTCCCCAAGCTGTCCCCTGCATCTGGCACTGCCCTTCCATGTGCCCCTTCCCTCCAGCTTCAAAGCAGGGTCAGGCCTCCAGGCTCTCCCCAGTGCACCCATCTGAAGCTGTGGTGGGAGCTCCAGGGGAGGGACGGGTGTGTGTGGACTTGTGATGCCAGGTCTGGGACCAGGGGCAGCTGGTTGGTGGAGTGTGGAGGAGGATAGGGACTTTTGGTTAGAGGGGCTGCGGGGGCAAGACCCAGACGGGGGATGACCCAAAGGAGGGCTCTGACCCTGGGAATATTGGCTGTCACCCTGCCGTTCCTGCAGGACTGGCTCCATCCCAGCGAGGTCCTAGTGTAGACATCTCCAGCAGCACCAACTGGAAAGACAGTCATCAAAGGTGCCCAGGACCCACCGGAGGCTTTTTCCAGAGGTGGCAGAGGAGGGCGTGGGTCTCAGGGCGCTGGCTGACGGCAAGCGTGGGAGGTCTTAGGTCTGCACCCGCCCATGAAGGCCCCTCCCGCTCTCCGGTGGAGTCTTAGAGGGAACAGCAGTCCCTAGGCTCTGAAAGGGGTGGGGAGGGCTTCTCTGGCTTCCTAAGCAAGATAGCTGGGCCTGGCACTGAGCCTAAAGATCACAGGGCACGATGGCTCACACCTGGAATCCCAGCACTTTGGGAGGCCGAGTACAGTGGATCACGAGGTCAGGAGTTCAAAACCAGCCTGGCCAACATGGTGAAACCCCGTTTCTACTAAAAATACACAAATTAGCGGGGCGTGGTGGCACGTGCCTGTAGTCCCAGCTACTCAGGAGGCTGAGGCAGAAGAATCGCTTGAACCCAGGAAGCGGAGGTTGCAGTGAGCCGAGATCGCGCCACTGCACTCCAGCCTGGGCGACAGAGTAAGACTCCGTCTCAAAAAAATAAAATAAAATAAAATATTACAAGCCACGGCGTTGGGCAATGAGGACACAGACCCTCCCAAAGCTGGCAAACAAGATCCCATGAGGTGCAGCCGGTGAGTCTGAGCACTCGATGCTTGGGGGAGCCTGGCAAAGGGATCCTCCCCTCCCTCTGCAGGCCAGGATCGAAGGTTTTCCCTGCATGTTGGTAATTCTCAAACAACCCCATGGCTACCGGAGCAAAGATCACGGTGGGCGGTGGCCTCAGGAGCAGCGGACAGGGCGTGCAGTGCTTTTAATGTCGGTCCCTCGCCCGCCCCACAGTCAACAAACTGCACAGGGATTTTGTCTTCTCCATACAAGGAAAGGGACAGGTCGCAGGCCCTCTCGCTGCTCTCGCTAAGCCAGAAGCTGCAGCGTGAGCTCTCTTAAGCCCCATTTCGAGGTTCTCCATGCGCACCCCTGAACCCCTACTCACCCATTAAGTCCTCCTAATTGCCCTTCAAAGTCTTCATGTACGCCCGTTAGACAGAGGGGGAAAACTGAGGCGAAAGCAGGCGACCTGACCGAGGTTCCTCAGCGAGCAGGGCGTGGAGCTGAGGACCTCCTTGTTTCTGCTCCCCCACGCAGCCCCCTGGCCGTCCTGGGGGGAAGGGGCTGAGGCCAGGAGGGCCGGAGTGACCCAGACGCCGCGGGCCGCCTGCCGTAAGACGTGCGACCACGAGGGGGGCAGCAGCGGCCCGCCCGTCCGGGCTCTCCCTGGCGCTTGGAATCCGCCCTGGCTGAGAAGCAGGAATTCTGCTGTAAAAACGGGTGAGGGGTGGCCGCGTGGGAGGGCGTGGAAGATGGACCCGTCCAGGGGAGCAGTAGCTGTGCACACCGGATACTGTTAAGATGAAGGGAAAGCGCGTGGGCTCCGAGATCACTGGACAGGGTTCCACCCTTCTTACTGCTCCCTGCATGGCCGTGGGCGGGTTCTTGAACGCTTGGAGACCTGTTTTCTTTTTTTTCTTTTTTTTTGAGATAGGGTCTTGCTCTGTGGCCAGACTGGTGACCCGTGGCACGATCTCGGCTCGCTACTGCCTCCACCTCCCAGGTTCAAGTGATCCTCCCAGCGCAGCCTCCTGTATAGCTGGGACCCCAGGTACATGCCACCACAGCCAGCTAATTTTTGTATGTTTTGGTAGAGATGGGGTTTCACCATGTTGCCCAGGCTGCTCTCAAATTCTGAGTTCATATGATCCTCCTGCCTCAGTCTCCCAAAGTGTTGGGATTACCGGCATGAGCCACCACACCCGGCGGAAACCTCAGTTTTCTTTTTTTTTTTTTTTGAGATGGAGTCTCCTCTGTTGCCAGACTGGAGTGCAGTGGCGCGATCTTGGCTCACTGCAACCCCCTCCCCCTGGGTTCGAGTGATTCTTGTCAGCCTTCTGAGAAGTTAGGAGTACAGGCACGTGCTACCATGCCCAGCTAATTTTTGCATTTTTAGTAGAGACAGAGTTTCATCATGTTGGCCAGGATGGTCTTGATCTGTTGACCTCATGATCTGCCTGCCTCGGCTTCCCAAAGTGCTGGGATTACAGGTGTGAGCCACTGCACCAACCTCAGTTTTCTAACCCAAGCCAGCAGGGATAAGGGTAGCTACCTAGCTTGGCTATGCTGGGAATTACGTAAGATGACCAGGTAGCAAACATAAACTATTACTGCCCAGACACAGAGGGCCCCAGGCTGGGTTAGCACCTGTGGCTAGTGCTGCTGCTTCTTGGCCTGTGCTTGAAGGAGGGACCTCATTACCATCTGGCTGAGTTCTCTTCCGAGCCTGGCACTGCTGCGTGGGAATAAATTCTCCCACCCAGGTTGACAGATTGCGTGCAAAGTTAAGTCCCAACTCTTTGGGATGGACTTCGAGGCCTCTTCATTGGACCAGCCCCCGTGACTGCATCTGCTCCTCCTCTCGTTCCTGGTTGAACCCAGCCCAGCTTTCCTCCTGCTCAGCCCTCCCTGGGCCTGCTGTCACCCTCGTGCCACTGTGCTTCGCAGTGCTGTTCCTTGTGCCCTGAATGCTTTGCCCTGCCTTCCATCCAGCAGAGAGTCAGGGCCCCTGTGAGGCTCCGCCCAGCCCGTCCTCCGGGTTTCTGCCTCTGCTGAGCACTTCTCGAATGATTGCTTCAGGGAGTCCCCACCTGCCTGTGAGCTTCTCAGGACCGGGACCCACTGAGTCTTCTGGGTCTGCCTGTGATTTTACAGGCAGGCCCATTGTCCCTCAGCCAACATCAGAGCCTGCACATTTGCAGATCTGTGGCAGCCACTGAACACCCTGGCACCCCAGCTGGCAGCTCTGTTATCCCATTCTGTGAAGCAGAGGCTCAGAGAGGTGAAGCTCCTGGCCTGGGGCCACACCTGCGTCAGCTGCGGAGCCGGGAGCTGAGGTTTGCCCCTGGGGCTTTGCTCACGGTGACCTGCACAAACTGCTGTTGGAGCCACCTATGTCGGGGGAGTTCACATTAACTCCCTCTCAAATCCCTCAGCCAGGCAGGGGCTGATGGCGGGCACGCTGAGGAATGTCCTACCCTCCCTCCCAACCCCTGACGGGTTTGCAGGATCTCCTCGGAAGAAAAGCTCTGGGCAGAATTCCGCTCTCGACCTGGCCTACCATCTCCTTAGTGGCTTAGGGCCCTCAGTGATGGATAAGCCGTGGGCAGAGGAGGTGCAGTCAGGAGTCTCACCAAGTCACCCCTTGCCAGTCCCATTGAGCTCATTAAGCTGGGCTACAGCTGAGGAAGTGTCCAGGGAACGTGAGAACCGCCTGGGCCTGCCCTGTGCTCCTTTGAGTAAGGTTGCTGAAGGTGAGGCTGAAAGTTCGAGAAGGAGAAGCCAGTGCTTACGGTTTTAATTAAGATAATGGAATGTATTTATTTATTTACTTATCTCTAGAGATAGAGTCTCACTCTGTGGCCCAGGCTGGAGCGGGAGTGACACACGCATAGCTCACGGCAGCCTCGAGCTCCTTCGCCCAAATGATCCTCCCACCTCAGCCTCCTGAGAAGCTGGGACTGCAGACACACGGCGACTGTGCCTAACTAACTTTTTATTTCTATTTTCGTAGAGCCTGGGGTCTCACTTTGTTGCCCAGCCTGATCTTGAACCCCTAGCTTCAAGCAATCCCCCTGCCTCCCAAAGTTGTATTCTGATTATAAAATTCATACATGCTCATTGCAGAAAAGTTTGAAATTAGAAGAAACGATGAAGAACAGAAAGCATGTATAATTTCACAGCTGAGATCTTACTGCTATGAACATTTTTATTTTCTTTCAGGCTTTTTTCTAGGTATGTATGCAGAGATAACATTTTATTTTATTTTATTTAGTTTTAGAGACAGGGCCTCACTCTGTCACCTAGGCTGGAGTGCAGTGACATGATCATAGCTCACTGCAGCCTCGAACTCCTGGGCTCAAGCAATCTCCCCCACTCAGCCTCCTGAGTAGCTGGGACTAAAGTGTTTGTTTAACTTTTTGTAGAGACAGAGGTCTCACTGTGTTGGCCAGGCCGATCTCAAACTCCTGGAGTCAAGCGGTCCTCCCACCTTGGCCTCCCACAGTGCTGGGATTATAGGCATGAGCCACCATGCCTGGCCTAAAAAGCCACTTTTTATCGTTTACTAAAATCCCATGGACAGTTTGACCTGGCCATTTCCGTGCTGTTGATCTGTCTGTTGACAGCTCCATCATTACGGCTGTATATCATAATGCATTTTAACATTAAAATGGTGCTGCTGCTTAGAATTTTTCTGGCCTGTCTCCTATTTATATTCTTCCAGATAAATTTTAGAATCATTTTATCAAGTTTCCTTCCCAGAATAAGGCCCTATTGGATTCTGGTTGAAAAAAACTGAATTTTTACGTTAATTTAGGAAGGGGCCAGGTGCGGTGGCTCACGCCTGTAATCCTTGCACATTGAGAGGCCAAGGCAGGCAGATCACTTGAGGTTGGGAGTTCGAGACCAGCCTGGCCAACATGGTGAAACCTCACCTTTACTAAAAGTACAAAAATTAGCCGGGTGTGGTGGCAGGTGCCTGTAATCCCAGCTACTCAGGAGGTTGAGGCAGGAGAATCACTTGAACCTGGAAGGCGGAGGTTGCAGTGAGCCGAGATTGCGCCACTGCACTCCAGCCTGGATGACAAGATCTGTCTCAAAAAGACAAAACAAAACACTTAAGAAGGATTGAGACTCTTACAGTCTTAGGCCTTCCTATCCAAGTGCACGATACAGCTTTTCATGTATTCAAGCCTTTTTCAATGCACTAACAGAATTTACAGGTTTTTTCTTGATATCCTGCTATTTCGTATAAAATGTATTCCTAGATATTCTGCATGTTTTCCGGATGTTTGTTAATGAATATTTTTCACTTGCTATATTTCCTAACTGGCTGTTATTTGTAGATAGGACGTCTATCGAATTTTTCTTATTACTTTGAAAATGGCCATTCTTTTGTGTTTTTCTTTTAACTTTCTACTTTGAGATAATTTTGACTTACTGAAGATTTGCAAAAATAGTACAGAGAGTCTCCTGTTTCCCCCCTTATGCTAACCCAGTTTCTCCTTATGTTAACATCTTACATAACTATAGAACAATCGTCAAATCTAAGAATCAACCTGAGCACAACGCAGTTAACTACAGAAGCGATTCGTATCTCACCAGTTCTTCCCACCGATCCCCTTTCTCTTCCAGCGTTCAGTCCCGAATCCCACATTGTATCTAGCTGTCATTTCTCTTTGGTCTCTTCCAATCTGTGACAGTTCCTCAGTCTTTCTTGGCCTTTCATGACTTTCATTTTTTTTTCTTTTGAAAAATACTGCCACTTGTTTTGTAGAATGCCCTCTGTTTGGTTTTGTGAAGTCTTTTGTGATTAGATCGAGGTCACGCGTTATTGGAGAGGATGCCACAGCCTTGGTGTGCAAGCTCAGTGTGTCATATCAGGGGCTTTGCAATGTCAGCATATACTCCCAGAGAGCCTAACCTTGAGCTTGTCGTTAAGATACTGTCTGCAGGATTCTCCACTATAAAGTTACTATTTTTCCCTTTTTAATTACTAAACGTCTTTGGGGAAATACTTTGAGACTATGCAAATGTCCTGTTTCTGCTTTAACTTCCACTCACTAAGCTTAGCATTCATCTGTGGATCTTGCTTACAGCAATTATTACTGTGGCGTTCTAATGGTAATTTTCTGTTTCTCTCATTCCTTCAACCTTTATTATTATTATCATTTTGAGACAGAGTCTTGCTCTGCTGCTCAGGCTGGAGCACAGTGGCACAATCTCGGCTCACTGCAATCTCTGCCTCCTGGGTTCAAGTGATTCTCCTGCCTCAGCCTCCCGGGTAGCTGGGATTACAGGCACCTGCCCCTACGCCCAGCATCCTATGCCATTTTAACATGCTCCTGTCTTGTCTTTTCTTTCCTACTTTCTGAGACTGTAAGAATCTCCAGGGTACATTTTTGCTGCCCTAGACTTAGTCTCAATCAGTTCTCAGAAAAGCCCTGGTTCTTTTTATGGGATAATGGTACTTGGAAAACTAGTTTTGGTATGTTAGGTGTTTTTTTTTTTTAAAGACGGGGTTTCACCATGTTGGTCAGGCTGGTCTTGAACTCCCGACCTCAGGTGATCTGCCCGCCTTGGCCTCCAAGTGCTTGGATTACAGGCGTGAGCCACCACGCCCAGCCTAGGTGTTTTTTTTTTTTTGAAACAGGGTCTCTCTCCGTCGCCCCGGCCAGAGTAGCACACTCACAGCTCACGATAGCCTCAACCTTCTGGGCTCAAGCAATCCTCCTGCCTCAGTCTCCGAGGTTACTGGGACTACGGGTGTGCACCACCATACACGGCTATTTTTTAAAACTGTTTGTAGAGGTGGAGTTTCCATATGTTGCCTGGTCTGGAACTCCTGGCCTCAAGTGATCCTCCCGCCTTGGCCTCCCAAAGTGCTGAGATTACAGGTGTGAGCCCCTGCACCTGGCCTGGCCAGAGTCTGTCCTTTTTTTTTTTTGAGATGGAGTCTCTGTTCCCCAGGCTGGAGTGAGGTGATGCGATCTTGGCTCACTGCAACCCTTGCCTCTCAGGTTCAGGAGATTCCCCTGCCTCAGCCTCCCAAGTAGCTGGGACTACAGGCACACACCACCATGCCCAGCTAATTTTTTTCTATTTTAATAGAGATGGGGTTTCACCAAGTTGACCAGGATGATCTCAATCTCCTGACCTCGTGATCCACCCACCTCCGCCTCCCAAAGTGCTGGGATTACAGGCGTGAGCCACCGCGCCCAGCCAGGTCTGTCCTTCTTTAAAAGAAGTTGTTTTATGGTTTTTATCTTGGGTTTTCTAGCTATTTAATCGTATTGGTTACAAAAAGATTATTTTTACTACCTCCTTTCCAATGTTTTTACATATTTTTTCATTTACTCTAACTGCATTTAAAATAAACTTTAAAAATAAATAAATAAATAAACTCACACCTGTAATCCCAGCACTTTGGGAGGCCAAGGAGGGTGGATCACCTGAGGTCAGTAGTTCGAGACCAGCCCGACCAACATGGAGAAATCCCATCTTAATTAGTTGAGCATGGTGGCGCGCACTTGTAATCCCAGCTACTCAGGAGGCTGAGGCAGGAGAATTGCTTGAACCAGGAAGGCAGAGGTTGCAGTGAGCTGAGATGGCACTGTTGCACTCCAGCCTGGGCAACAAGAGCAAAACTCTGTCTCTTAGATTGTAATAATAAAACTCCTAAAATAATAATAGTAAAATAAAATTTTATTTTTAGAATGGCTTCATATTTACAGAAAATGTGCAAAGACAGTACAGAGAGTTCCTGTGTACTCCATACCCAGTTTTCCTTATTATTATTATTATATTTTGAGATGGAGTTTTGCTCTTGTTGCCCAGGCTGGAGTGCAATGGCGTGATCTCGGCTCACCGCGACCTCCGCCTCCCGAGTTCAAGCTATTCTCCTGCCTCAGCCTCCCCAGTAGCTAGGATTACAGGCATGCATCACTACACCTGGCTAATTTTTGTATTTTTAGTAGAGACAGAGTTTCTCCATGTTGGTCAGACTGGTCTTGAACTCCCGACCTCAGGTGATCTGCCTGCCTCAGCCTCCCAAAGTGCTGGGGTTACAGGCATGAGCCACCATGCCTGGCCAGTTTTCCTCATTATATTAACATGATACACAATTAATAAACCAATAACATTATTATTCACTGAAGTCCACACTTTCTTGAGATATGCTTCCTTTTTACCTACCATCCTTTTCCTGGTCCAGGATCCCATCTAGAATACAACATTACATTTAGTCGTCAGGTCTTGATAGGCTCTTCTTCACTGAAACATTTCCTCAGACTTTCCTTGTTTCTGTTGACCTTGACAGTTTTGAGGAGGACTGGTATCTCGGTCTGTTTTGTGCTGCTATCCCAGAGTAGCAGAGACTGAGTAATTTGTAAAGGAAAAAAAATGCCTTTCTGACCATTGTGGAGCCTGGGAGTTTCAAGAGGAAGTTGCTGGCTGGTTTGTTCTCTGGTTCCAAGATGGCACTTTACCATTGCATCCTCTGGAGAACGCTGTGTCATCTCACAGTAGAGGAGGGAAGGGCAAAAAGGAATGCACTCCCTTTGCCAAGCCCTTTTGTAATGGGCATTAATCCATTAAAAATGAATCCCTGAGAAACATCGAGGTTTAAAGCACTGGTTCTCAAACTTTTTGGTCTTAGGAGCCCTTTATACTCTTAAAATGTTTTGAGGATCCCAAAAAAGGCTTCTACAGGTTATGTCTTTCAATATTTGCCATATCAAAAATTAAACTGAAAAAATTTCAAATTATTGATTAATTTAAAATAACAAGGATAAGCCCATTACATGCTAACGTAATATATTTTATGAAAAATAGCTATATTTATCAAAACAAAAATTAGTAAGAAGAGTGGCATGTTTTACATTTTTGTGAATGTCTTTAATGCCTGACTTCTCATATTTGTTTCTGCATTCAAGTTATTGCAAAATATTGTGTCAGTTGAAGTATACAAAGAAAATGTGACCTCATACAGTTGTGTAGTTGAAATGGCAAGAGTATTTTGATTCCCTCTTCAAATAATTATGTTACGACACCAGAATGCAAAAAGTTGTAGTAGATAAAGGTTAGGTACAGCGTGAAATCTGAAAGCATGTGAATGAACTTTTTGAGTTTTGTAACATTAAACTGTATATGTGATAGCATATAGTATTGTCCTAATATTGGAATTGGTATCAGAAGTGGGGTGCTACTGTTAATAAATAAAAGGGAAGAAAGAACTAAATTATGTGACGTTGGCTCAGAAGTCAGGCAGTAGGTAATATGGAACCTGACGTTATACCATGTAATACGTTGGCAACCATTTGATCCAACTATCTGTGATGATGACTTAGAAAGTCAACCACATGCACAGAGCCTGTAGACATAGGGGGAAATAGTGTAAAACGGAATATCAACAGTGGACCTTGTTCTTAATAGTTGCATTTAGCCAAATATTAAATGAAAGAGATATTCTTGGGCAGCAACTGGGCCATTTTCAAGTAAAAGTGAAAGATAATAGAGTCCAGACATTTGTGCCCGTGTGGGTTAAGAAAATCCAGTTGCTTCTAGACATCACATATGAAAACAACACTGAAAACAAGTCTTTGACTGGCAAAGGCCGATTAACACTCGGCTCGGTAACAAAGACCAGATGGGCTAAGCCCAGATGAAATGAAAAGCCTGTGGTGAGGAGGAGGCAGAGGAATAAGATCAAATCTGAGAATTTCGTTCAGGAGAGTTTGGGCTCTGATTACGTGCACATGCAAACAGACTGGAAACAAACAAATGAGACGTCTACCACTTCTTTGAGGGAATTGTGTTGGGAAAGAAGTCATGAAACCAGACTCTATACTGTTTGGACATTAAAATAAAAACAACTTAGGCCCCTAAACTTGCAAGAGCAGGAAGTGGGCTGCCAAAGCTGTTCATCCTTCAAGGTGGGCCTAGTTCCTAGTCTCCCATATACACTTCAGATACGGCCCTGGAGGACGACGGACATGGAGAACCTCCCAGAGGATGAGGCTGAGGCTAGGGCTTTCTTTCTTTCTTTTTTTTTTTGAGACGGAGTTTCACTCTTGTTACCCAGGCTAGAGTGCAATGGCGCAATCTCAGCTCACCGCAACCTCCACCTCCTGCGTTCAAGCAATTCTCCTGCCTCAGCCTCCCAAGTAGCTGGCACTACAGGTGCGTGCCACCATGCCCAGCTAATATTTGTATTTTTAGTAGAGATGGGGTTTCACCATGTTGACCAGGATGGTCTCGATCTCTTGACCTTGCGATCCACCCGCCTCGGCCTCCCAAAGTGCTGGGATTATAGGCGTGAGCCACCGCGCCCGGCCGGGCTTTATTTCTTTAATTACCTCAGCTGCCTCTATTTCCTCGTCTTCTCCTGGAAGTCCTATCATCGTTATTGTTATTATTATCATTATTATTTTTAGATAAGATCTCGCTATGTCTCCCAGGCTGGAGTGCAGTGACACGATCGATCGGGGCTCACTGCAGCCTGGATCTTCCAGGCTCAAGTGATCCTGCCTAAGCCTCCTGAGTAGCTGGAAGGAGAGGCACATACCACCATGCTTGGCTATTTTTTTTTTTTTTTCGGTAGAGATGGGGGTCTCACCATGTTGCCAGGGCTGGTCTCAACCTCCTGGGAGAATTCAAAAGATTCTCCCACCTCAGTCCCTGAGTAGCTGGGATTCAGGAGCACACCATCATGCCGGTTAATTTAATTTTATTTTTTGTATGGATAGGATGTACAGTGTTGGAAATGGATTGCTTGCAGAGGCAGGAGGATTGTTTGAGCCCAGGAGTTTGATCATACTGTCAACCATGGCTCCAATCTGCACTCCAATCTGGGCGACGGAGTGAGACCTTGTCTCAAAACACACACACACACACACACACACACACACACACACACACACAAGAGAGAAGACTCAAAGATAGAGAGAGGAGTGGGAAAGCTTTATAGAGGACAAAAAGGAAGGCTCCAGGTCTGCCCTATATTCATGGGGCTGCAGGTGGGCTAACCAGGGCTGGGGGTACCAGGTGGCTGACTATGGGTACATCTTTGGCTTTCCTTGGTTGGTCCTAAGTTGGAAGCAGGAACAAAACTTAGGGAAGCTGTTAGTTATTAATCAAGTTCTGGCTGTAGTGGGTCGGTTGTGACAGAGGTTATTGTTTTGGCCAGCCGCAGTGACTCACGCCTGTAATTTCAGCACTTTGGGAGGCTGACATGGGCAAATCACCTGAGGTCAGGAGTTCGAGACCAGCCTGACTAACATGGCGAAACACCATCTCTACTAAAAATACAAAAATTAGCTGGGCATGGCGATGCGTGTCTATAATCCCAGCTACTCAGGAGGCGGAGGCAGGGGAGTCACTTGAACCCAGGGGGCCGAGGTTGCAGTGAGCTGAGATCACACCACTTCACTCCAGCCTGGGCAAAAGTGTGAAACTTCATCCCAAAAAAAAAAAAAAGAAAAGAGAAGTTATTGTTTAGCCTTCTCGATTGTTACTGGACGTAGTAATCTGGAGTTCCCGCAAGTCTGACTCCAGCAGACCAGCTATATGGGCTGTGTACAGTAGATAAGGCAGTAAGTAAAGCAAAAACGGACAGACATCAAGGATAAATAGAAAATCCATAATCAAGCAGAAGATTTGAACGCTTCACTTTCAGTAACTGGTAAAACAAGTAGACAAAAAAATCGGTAAGGATATACAAGATATGAACAACATAATTAACAAACTTGACTTGAGTCACACATGTAGAACCCTGCAGAACACACATTTTTTTTCAGTCATACTCAGAACATTTATATAAAGTGACCACATGTTGGTCCATAAAGCAGTTTCAACAAATTTCGCAGGAGTAAAATAACACAGGCCATGTTTTCTGACCATAGTACGGTTAACCTAGAAATTGAAAACAAACAAAAAACTAGAAAAGCCCCATGTATCTAGAAATTTTAAAATACACTTTGAAATAACAAATGAATCAGAGATTAATTCAGATAGGAATTTAGAAATATTTTAAACTGAAAAATAATGAGAATACCATACCCCAAAACTGTGGGGTACAGTTGAACAGAATGTAGAGGAAAAGTGTACTCTTATGTGCATCTCTTAAGGAGCAGGGGAGGATTGAAAGTTAATGGGAAGCCAACGCGGGTGGATCTCTTGAGGTCAGGAGTTCAAGACCAGCCTGGCCGACAGGGTGAAACCCCGTCTCTACTAAAAATACAAAAGATTATCTGGGCGTGGTGGTGTACGCCTGTAATCCCAGCTACTTGGGAGGCTGAGGCAGGAGAATCACTGAAACCTGGAAGGCAGAGGTTGCGGTGAGCCAAGATTGTGCCACTGCTACCCAGCCTGGGAGACAGAGTGAGACTCCGGCTCAAAAAAAAAAAAAAAAAAAGTGAATGAGATAAACATCCATCTCAAAAAGTTAGAAAACAATGACATATAAACAAAAGAAAAAAATCAAAATAAAAAAATAAGGTTAAGAATATAAAGAGAGTGGTTGGGTGTGGTGGCTCATGCCTGGGATCCCAGCATTTTGGGAAGCAGAGGTGGGCAGATCACTTGAGCCCAGGAGTTCAAGACCAGCCTGAGTATCATGGAGAGACCTTGTCTCTACTGCAAATTAAAAAAAAAAAAAAAAATTGGCCAGGCATGGTGGTGCTGAGGTGAGAGAATCACCTGAACCTAGGAGGTTGAGGCTACAGTGAGCCATGATTATGCCACTGCACTCCAGCCTGGGTGACTGAGTGGGACCCTGTCTCTAAAAACTAAAATAAGGCTGGGCACAGTGGCTCACGCCTGTAATCCCAGCACTTCACAAGGCTGAGGAGGGTAGATCTCCTGAGGTTAGGAGTTCGAGACCAGCCCCGCCAACATGGTGAAACCTCATCTCTACTAAAAACACAAAAATTAGCTAGGCGTGGAGTCGGGCGCCTATAATCCCAGCTCCTCGGGAGGCCAAGGCAGGAGAATTTCTTGAACCTGGGAGGTGGAGTTTCAAAAACAAAAACAACAACAACAAAAACCCAAACAAACAAAACTAAATAAAAAATAAAATGAAATAAACTTTTTTTTTTGTCTTTTTTTTTCCCTTTTGTGGAGAACGGGGTCTTGCTATATTGCCCAGGCAGGTCTCGAACTCCTGGGCTCAAGTGATCCTCCTGCCTCTGCCTCCCTAAGAGCTGGGATTACAGGTGTGAGCCACAGCGCCCAGCCAAATAAAGGTTGTTTTTTTTTTTTTTTTGAGACAAGAGTCTCACTCTGTTGCCCACACTGGAGTGCAGTGGCTCAATCTTGGCTCACAGCAACCTTCACCTCCTGGGTTCAAGCTATTCTCCTGCCTGAGCCTCCCAAGTAGCTGGGATTACAGGCATGAGCCTGTAATCTAATTTTTGAATTTTTTCTCTTTCTCCTTTTTCCTTTCTTTTTTGAGTCGAGGTTTTGCTCTAGGGGCGCACCACCTCGCCTGGCTAATTTGTTTAACTTTTATAGACAGAAATGGTCTCCCTTTGTTGCCTAGGCTGGTCTCAAACTCCTGGGTCCAAGCAATCCTCCCGCTTAGGTCTCCCAAAGTGCTGGGATTACAGGCGGAGCCACTGTGCCCTGCCATATGTCACTGTTAAAGGGAAGATTCCAGTAGAGAGAGGTGGGACGACCCGGAGAGGCAGTAGCTAATCAGTGAGATAAAGGTCCCCAGGAGATTGTGGGGGATAGAACCTGCATCCCAGGTGAGATGGTGCAGGAGCGGGAGCCTCTCCCGGGGATGAAGACAGGGTCCCGAGTGTGGCCCTGGGGCAGGAGAAGCCACGAAGGTCAGCAGGACTAGGACGAAGGAAGTCAGAGGGTGCACATGAAGGCTGGAGCACCCTCTTGATGACCTCAGGGCTGGGGGCTGGGGTGGAGGGAAGACAGTGGTCCAACGGCATCAGAGTTAGATGGGCAGTGCCCGGGAGTGGTCTCTTGAAGGCAAAGTCTCCTTGAAGTTTGGAGGGAAGACAGTGGTCTGATGCCATCAACGTTAGATGGGGAAGTTGGTAGAAGGCGGTGCCCAGGAGTAGTCTCTTGAAGGCAGTGTCTCCTTGAAGTTTAGGAAGAGAAATACTTCTGTGTGTATTTTTCAAGGCATGAAAAGGCTTTCCCTAGCCCTTCACACAGGCTGCCGTTCTGGAAACATTGGCGGAAATTCAAAACCAGCTCTGGGAAAAGTCAGACGTCTCCAAAACATACGTGATCCACAGAAGACATGAAAGAGATGGGGGGGTGGGGGAGGAGTGATCAATGACACCATAAGTGCTATCAGGAAACAAGTGAAATCAGAAATCTAAAGGAGAGGAAGGTCCCCCCCTGGGTCCTGGTTTAGGTAGTCCACTGTGAGGCACCTGAGTTACACTCAGGTGCTGTGAGTAAGGTTTAGCATTTAGAATTGGTCAAATGTGCCGGGGCATGCCGGAACTCAGATGACAAGATAGGGTTTGTGGTTGCCCTGAAGATCTCAAAAGACAGGAAGCAGCCCTTTCTTTATTTCCCAAATACACTATAGTTCAAATCGGTGACACTTGTTTACTTGCTACTCTCTACGAAAGTTGATAGGCTGGGTGCAATGGCTCAGCCTATAATCCCAACACTTTGGGAGGCCGAGGTGGGTGAATCACAAGGTCAGGAGTTCGAGACTAGCCTGGCCAACATGGTGAAACCCCGTCTCTACTAAAAATTCAAAAAAATTAGCTGGACATGGTGGCAGGCGCCTGTAATCTCAGCTACTCAGGAGGCTGAGGCAGGAGAATCACTTGAACTCACCTGTAATCTCAGCTACTCAGGAGGTAGAGGTTGCAGTGAGCTGAGATCGTGCTAATACACTTCAGCCTGGGTGACAGTGCGTCTCAAAAAAAAAAAAGAAAGAAAGAAAAGAAAAGAAAGTTGATCAACTGAAAAACCATTCAGGTTCTGCAATACTCTAACTGGTTTGTTTCTTTTTTCTTCTCTAGGCAAAATAGTATCAAATCATATACCTTCTTCTCAAAGAACAATTTTTCCCGCTTATTTGCAGTCTTTGTGAGTGGGGTGACTTGAACTTAGCAATACGTTAATAAGGAACGGACAGGAAGGTTTACACTCAGCTGTTGATGCTGCCTCCTACTTTAAAATGTGTGCTGGGATTCCGTTGGGGTTTCTGCTGTTGCTAAAGAGCGTTTCTCCTAAAAGAGTTTTCTATTTTCAAGTACTTTTTTCTATAATAAAAGTAATTCATGTGTTGTAGTCATGTTGAGAGACAAAGGCTGCTAATTTCTTTGCTATTTTTGACCATTTAGTGTTACAGATGAATGCTAAAATTATTTCCTGAAGTTCCAAAAGAACACAAAATGTGTTTTGAGGTCGAGTTATTGGTACATTCTAATTTAGAATATTTAGAATTGTTACATCTTCCTGGTGAGTTGAATTTTATGTCCTTATGAAGTGACCCTCTTTCTTTCTTTTTTTGAGAAGAGTCTCGCTCTGCCACCAGGCTGGAGTGCAGTGGGGTGATCTCGGCTCACTGCAACCTCCACCTCCTGGGTTCAAGAGATTCTCCTGCCTCAGCCTCCCAAGTAGCGGGGAATACAGATGCGGCTAATTTTTGTATTTTTAGTAGGGACAGTGTTTCACTATATTGGGCAGGCTGGCCTCGAACTCCTGACCTCATGTGATCTGCCTGCCTTAGCCCCCCCAAAATGCTGGGATTACAGGCATGAGCCACCGTGCTCAGCTGGTCATTGGTGACTTTTATGGCTGGATAGTGTCCATTTCAAAGGTATACCACAATTTGTATATCCATTAATTCACCCATTGATTGACATTTGGGTGTTTCCAGTTGTGACATAAAAAGAAATATACAAGTGGCCTCTGCCCCCGTTCCTGGCACACAGCTTCTAAAGCCATTGGAATCTCAGGAGTGATCATGGTGTCTTTTTGTATGTTAATGAGACAACTGGCGTGCCTGGGGACCCCTAGATAGCCTAGGAGGGGTCTGGTCACCACAAAGACCAAGGCATAATCACAGGGTCGCAACTTTCAGCCTCACCCCACCTTCCCACTTCTTGGGAGGGAAGAGAGGCTGAGATTGAGTTAATGACTAATGGCCAATGACTTAACAGATCACACCTATGTAATAAAGCTTCCATAAAAGTCTAAAGGCCGGAGTACAGGGAGCTTCCCCGTTCATGAATGCATCCATGTGCCAGGAGCGTGGTACACCCCCAGCTCCACAGGAACAAAAGCTCTTGGGTTCAGGACCCTTCCAGACCTTGCCCTATGCATGTCTTCATCTGCCGTTCATTTGTATCCTTTATAATAAATCGGCAAATGGAAGTGAGGTGTTTCCCTGAGCTCTGTGAGCTCTAGCAAATGACAAAGCTAAGGAGGAGGTCGTGGGCCCCTCTGATTTGTAGCCAAGTCTCACAGAAGTGTGGTAACCTGGGGGACCCACTACTGGAGATTGATGCCTGAAGCAGGGGCAGTCTTCTGGGACTGAGCTCTTAACCTGTGGGGTCTGTGCTAACTCCAAGGAGTCAGTGTCAGAATCAACTTTAATTGTAGGAGACCCATTTGGCATCTGCAGAGAATTTCTTGGTGTGGAAAACCCACACATTGGGCTGGGCAGTGGCCTACAGCTGTAATCCAAGCATTTTGGGAGGCTGAAGAGGGAGGATTGCTTAAGGCCAGGAGTTAAAGGCCAGCCTGGGCAATGTGGTGAGACCCCTCTCTACCAAAAATTAAAAAAAGAAAAATAGCTCGTCATGGTGCACACCCATAGTCCCAGCTACTTGGAAGGATGAATTGGGAGGATGGCATGAGCCTTGGAGGTCAAGGCTGCACTGAGCCATAATTGTGCCACTGCACTTCAGCCTGGGTGACAGAAAAAGATCCTGTCTTGGAAAAAAAGAAAAGAAAAGAAAAGAAAACGCACACATTGGATGTCAGAAGTGTTGTGAGTAGAACAAGCTTTTCCTTTATCAGTTTTGGCGAATATAGCTGCTATAAACACTTCCTGCAGATATTTGTGTGGACATGTTTTCATTTCCCTAGAGTAAATACCCAAGGGTGGGACTGCCGGGTCATGAAGCTGTATGTTGAACTGCCAAACCGTATTCCAAAGTGGACCACTTTCCACTCCCACCAGCAACTCTATAGGAGTTCAAGCTGCTCTGAGTCTTCACAGATACTTGGCATTTTCATTTTGGGCCGGGAAGGGGGTTGAAAGGAGTTCCCAGGACACTGATGCGGCTCTTACTGTCTGAGTGTTCATTACACAGCGGGGTTCAGTTTATGAAAATTCATCAAGCTGTAAACTTGTATGTGCACTTTTCTGTAGGTACATTAGTCTGCATAAAAACTGTTTAAACCATATAAAATATATGTGAACTAAATTAAGTAACAATTTATTGTAATTAACATGCTTTAAAAAAATGAAATAAAGAAACCCTCGGAGTAAATCCGTAGCAGCCTGGTTTCATAATCCTTAAGAATCCGCTCCCCCACCCCCCCCCCCCCCCCACCGCCATCCACAGTTTATATCTGAAAACCAAATTAATACTTTTGAACTTTATAAGAGACATGTCAGGAGGCTCAATCCAATAATGCATATTTAAGTTTATTCCTATCCTCATCCATCATTCACTTTTATTCTCAAAATTCTCATAATTGTAATATTCTTAGTTTTGTGTTCAGAACATAAAAATAAACCTTCTATTTTCAAATAATCATAATAAAGGGTGGAGCGTGAAGGGGGAGTACTGGCTTCCTCCTGAAAGGGAACTCCCTTTAATGACAGAGAACAGCTCCTTCCAGAGGGAGAGAGTTTCCCTTGACAAGGGAAGGGCTTCTGCCTGGCGTGACAGGGGCGGCACCAGGGAGGGGTTCGGAATGGTTTGGGACTCAGGGACTTCAGGTCGTTCCAAACCTCTAGAGAACCCTCTTCCAAAAACCAGAGTCCTGCTCTTTTGTAGTGAATAATATTAACAATAGGGCTGGGTGCAGTGGCTCACTCCTGTAATCCCAGCACTTTGGGAGGTCAAAGCAAGCGGATCACCTGAGATCAGGAGTTCGAGACCAGCCTGGCCAACATGGCGAAACCCCGTCTCTACTAAAAATACAAAAATTAGCTGGATGTGGTAGTGCACACCTGTAATCCTAGCTACTAGGAAGGTTGAGGCAGGAGAATCACATGAACCCAGGGGTCGGAGGTTACAGTGAGCCAAGATCGAGCCACTGCAAACCAACCTGGGCGGCAGAGCGAGACTCCGTCTCAAAAACAAAAACAAAAACAAAACAGTGGCTACTATTTATTCAGTCCTCTCTGTGTAATGCCCCACTATAAGCAATTTACATGCACTTATATATCATCGAATTCCCATAACCATCTGACAAGGCAGGTTCTATTACTCCTCTATTTTGGCATACAGTTGATTCTCATGATTCATAGATTCCATATCTGCAAATTCACTCAGTAGCTAAAATTTATATGTAAACCCCTCCCCACCACACACACACAAATCAATACTTGCAGTGCTTCTGAGGCCATCTGAAGCCTGCACATGCCATGTGCCTGGAGTGGGGGAAAATCCCAGTCACCCTGTGCTGCAGTCCCTGGCTGAGATCCAGCAAAGGCACCCTCTCTGCCCTCCTTTCTGCGTGTCTACTGTAAACAAGTGTCCTTTTCTTGGTCTGTTTAGTGCGACATTTTTGGAATTTTTTGCTTTTTTTTGGTGGTGATTTTGCTTTTTTATTTTGAGATGGAGTTTCGCTCTTGTTTCCCAGGCTGGAGTGCAATGGTGTGATCTCAGCTCATTGCAACCTCCACCCCCTGGGTTCAAGTGATTCTCCTGCCTCAGCCTCCCGAGTAGCTGGGATTACAGGCGCGTGCCACCACACCCAGCTAATTTTTGTATTTTTAGTAGAGATGGGTTTTCACCATGTTGGCCAGACTGGCCTCAAACTCGCAACCTTGGGTGATCCACCTGCCTTGGCCTCCCAAAGTGCTGGGATTGCAGGCATGAGCCACCGCGCCTGGTCGATTTTGCATTTTTAAATGGCCCCTCACACATAAGATTTAAAGTGTTATCTAGTGTTCCTCAGTGCAAAAAGCTGTGCACTGCCTTAGGGAGAAAATACGTGTTAGATGTGCTTTATTCAGGCATGAGTTATATGCTGTTGTCTGTGGGTTTGATATCACTGGGCTGGGGAGGTGCCCAAACGCAGCTGGGTCCTTGACCCCAGGCTCTTGACATCATTACGAAAAGGAATTCAAGGATCAGTCAGAAAGTAGTGAAAGTACAGAGATTTATTACAAAGTAAAAAGTACACACTCAAGAGAGGATTGCAGGCCTACTCAAGAGAGAGTCTAGCAATGGTTTGGGGTTTCTACCTTCATGGGTTTCTTTAATCAAGATGTGGAATATTCATGAAAATTCCTGGGACAAGGTGGATATTTCTTGGAACGGTGGTGTCATCCATTTTTGTGCCAAATGTGAGTGTTCCTGGAACTGTCGTGGTGCTGGTGGTTGTGTGTTTCATATGTTATTGAGCACATAATCAGGTCCTAGGGGAAGCCTAGGTCAAACCCAGCGCCATGTTGGGTCCAGCCGGTCTTAGCCAGCTTGGTTCATAGCTTGGTTTTCAGGGTCTTAGCAGACCATAGCCTCTAGTCATGCGAAACTGCTGCCTGGAGTTTAATTCTCCTGTGACCACCCTGTATTATTCCTGTCTCATTTTCAATGTTAACGTGTCAGTAATAGACATTAAATAAGGCTTCTTTTTGTTTGTTTTTGGTTTTATTTCTTTGAGATGGAATCTCGCTTTGTTGCCCAGGCTGGAGTACAATGGCACGATCTTGGCTCACTGCAGCCTCCACCTCCCAGGTTCAAGCGATTCTCCTGCTTCAGCCTCCTGAATAGCTGGGACTATAGGTGTGTGCCACCACGGCTGGCTAATTTTTGTATTTTTAGTGGAGATGGGGTTCCGTCATGTTGGCCAGGCTGGTCTTGAACTCCTGACCTCAGATGATCCACCCGCCTCCGCCTCCCAAAGTGGTGGGATTACAGGCGTGCGCCACTGCGTCTGGCCTCAATAAGGCATCTTTAAACAGAAACACACAAAAAAACAAAGTAATGTATTGATCAGTTGATAAAAATGTTGTGACCAGAGGCTCACAGCAACCTAACCCTGTATCCTCCCTAGGAGCTGTGGTTTCCAAGGAGCAGTATTGACTAAGTCTGCGTACTGGGTGACTTTATTCAACATAACTGCAGCAAATACCAGAATTGACTGTGACAAAACTGAGGTACACAGCCTAAGCCTCTTGCTTGTCACTCAGCAAAAAAGTGAAGGAGCCAGGATTTGAGGTTAGGCAGTGTCATTCTAGAGCCTTAATTTTCTTTTCTTTTCTTTTTTTTTTTTTTTTTTGAGACGGAGTCTTACTCTGTCACCAGGTTGGAGTGCAGTGGCGCAATCTCGCCTCACTGCAACCTCCGCCTCCTCGGGTCAAGCGATTTCCCTGCCTCAGCCTCCTGAGTAGCTGGGATTACAGGCGCATGCCACCACACCCGGCTAACTTTTTGTATTTTAGTAGAGATGGGGTTTCACTATGTTGGCCAGGATGGTCTCAATCTCCTGACCTCGTGATCCACCCAACTCGGCCTCCCAAAGTGCTGGGATTACAGGTGTGAGCCACCTCGCCCAGCCTCCAGAACCCTAACTTTCAAATGTGGTATCTAGCAAGGTCTTACACTCAAATAACATTGTAAATTCAACTCTCAATAGCTGGGAGCTGTCTCAGCCTCCCAAATAGCTGGGACTACAGGCACATGCCGAGTTTATTCAGCTACTGCTGCACAGAAAGCACCTGCAACGATCTGTGCCCCAAGACAAAAGGTGTAGGATATGCGTGTCATTCTCTATTTTATCCACAGGCCTCAGAAGCAGCCGCTTTGTTTGGTTTTACTCTCCATAACACTCCACAGGACAGTTATGCAGTTCCCAGAGCTGTGCCTTCGATGGACACTAGGTTTCAGGTGACCCCAAAGATGCTAATCAGAGAATATGACTTTCCCATGGGAGAGGCTGAGTTTCCCTGTATGTTGGACCATCTCAGCCAGATATTTCTGTTGTCAGAAACCCATCAGTAACACTCTAGACTGGAGATCAGCAAATATTTTCTGTGAAGGGGCAGAGAGTAAATATTTTAGGACTTGTGAGCCATATAGTCTGCTACAACTAGTCAACGGTGCCCTTTTATCAAAAAGGCAGCCACAGACAATGCCTAATGAAGAGGCATGACTCTGTTCCAATAGATCTTTATTTATGAAAGCAGATGGAGGACCAGCTGTCCAGCTGTTCTAGAGAAAGGGAGGGGCTGTGTCTTATGTTTTTAATTTCAGCCCCAGCAGTAAAAACTGTCCCTATGGCCCGGCGCAGTGGCTCGCACCTGTAATTCCAGCACTTTGGGAGGTTGAGGCAGATGGATCACGAGGTCAGGAGTTCAAAACCAGCCTGTCCAATATGGTGAAACCCCAGGGGAGACTCTACTCAAAAAAAAAAAAAGTCCCTATGTTGCGAAAGAGGAAATGAAAACACGGAGAGCCACAGTCTTTTTTTTTTTTTTTAGACAGAGTCTTGCTCTGTCGCCCAGGCTGGAGTGCAGTGGCACGATCTCAGCTCACTGCAGCCTCACCCTCCCGGGTTCAAGCAATTCTGCTTCAGCCTCCCGAGTAGCCAGGACTACAGGCGCACGCCGCCACGCCCGGCTACCGTTGTGTATTTTAGTAGAGACGGGGTCCTAAGCTCAGACAATCCGCCCGCCTCGGCCTCCCAAAGTGCTAGGATTACAGGCGTGAGCCACCGTGCCCGGCCTGCAAAGCCTATTTCTAAGTAAAGTCAAGTTCCACACACTTCCCTCTATGTTGCGTTTTGCTCCTGTTATCCCAGGTCTTACAATCACAGGGCACTTGATGAGACTGTTTCCGCGTCTGTAAAATGGGGCGAAGTTCTTCACTGTGCTATTGCAGAATTAAGCCACTGGACCTGAAGGCAAAGTGCTTAGCACGGGCGTGGCACGCTGCGGGTGCACAGAAACGCTCGCTGCCACCCTGACTCTAACTATCCGGCACCCTAGCGCCCCGCCAGGGGCTGGAGAAACCAGGGAGGCAGCGGAGGAACGCGAAGGGCGTGTGCCCGCGAAAGGTCTCAACAGGCGTTTCGAGGTCGCCTCTTCAGGCTCGGCCGCCGACCAGGTGCGTCTGAGCTCACCCAGCCCAACCCGGGCATCCCAGGACCCCAAGACCGCAGCGCGCACAGCTGGGCAGCCAAGCCCCGGGAACGCCCACTTCCGCCACAGACCTGCTCAAAATAGCTCTTTCTGGCCGCGCGTAAGACGTGGCCCGAGCCGGCCCCGGGGAGGCGGGGCCTGAGCGCAGACACCGCCCCCCTTCCGTCTCGCCTGAGTTCGCGACAGGCTGCGCCGCCGCCGCTCCCCGCCCCAGCCAGGCCGTCAGCCCTGCCCCTCGTGACGTCATTTCCGGAGCTTGGGCGGAGCCCGAGCAGGGCGCGCTGCCTGGAGCTGCCTGGGCTGAGCTGCCGGCCACGTCCCCGCGCCCGGTCTCGGGCTCCTTCCTACCGTTTGAGGGCCGCCGGGCCGCCGCGGGCCTACCGCGCCCGGGTAAGGAGCTCGCGCTGCCGCCCGGGGAGCTGCTGTCAGGGCTCCCTGACCGGCTTGGGACTGAGAGACAGAGGTGGCGGGTAGGAGGAGGGTTGGATGGGGCACGAGGGGCAGGGAGAGAGTGAGTGGGGCTGAGAGAGGCACGAGGAGCGGCGGAGGGGCACGCACAGAGTGCAAGACGCTGAGGAATGCGGGTGAGGAGTGTGAGGAGAGAGGAGGAAACGGGAGTCAACTGGGGGCCGAGCATGGCGGGGGGCCCAAGAGGCAGGAGGAGGGAGGGGGGGCTGGAGGGGGGTCCCCGACTGGAGAAAAGTCCCCCTTGTCCCATTTTGGAAGCAGAATGGGGACACTCGTATGTGGGGCACGTTTACCCTGGGGTCTTTCCCGGACAAGTCCAGGCCGGGACTGGACCCCAAGAAGTGTTGCTCTTAGAGGGTTGAGTGACCCGGACCTATCCCGCAGACCCTGGGTGGAGGTTGTGCATTCCCCCAAATTCCCTCCGCTGCCCATCTGTCTCCCTGCCTGCTTCCCCCGTTCGAGTCGCTTAGTAGCCCCCGTGAGCTTAGGATGTGCACGTAACCTTTAGACTGATAGGAGGATCGCCCTCCTCGTGCATGGTTTGCCACGAGAAATAATCATCGTGCTTAGAAATCTGACTTTAACAACTTGCCGCTATCCCTTGTTCCAGGAAAATCTCTAACATTTTAATAAAATCAGCAAGGGAAATATTTAAAATACAAATTTTTCCATTTATAAAGTGGATCCACCTAATGGACAAAGGAATGTCAGAGCTACCCACGGTATCAGCAAAAACTAGGCCCTAGCATTCTGCTGTGATACCGAAACTTCCAGAAACCTGGAAGCGGGCAATGTAGTTAATGTAATGTAATATATATCCAATGATCCAGGTTCCCATCTGCCACGGAGTCACATCCTTTGAACTACAGGACAATGTCTAGATACACAAAGCCATAGGTCTGTGTTCCTTGGGCTTCTGCTATCAAAGTTCAGCGAGGTGACGTGTCAGGGTTAGGTGCCTTCGGTTTGCCCTGTATTTGTTTTTGCAGTTCCTACTCCTTGGTATCTGTAGCTTGCCTAACTTGGAGTGGGGACCTGCCTATGTTGCTGCTGAGTGAGTCTGAATATATTGCCTGATAGAATGTGGGAGTAACTGCTGTGGTCCTTTACCAAGCCTCAGGATTACTTGTGTTGGGTCTTTGGAACCTCTTTATGCCAGAAAAAGGAATTAAGCTATTTCTTTTCCTTTTTTATTTTTTTAAGAGACGGGGTCTCATTGTGTTGCCCAGGCTGAACTCAAACTTCTGGGCTTAAGCAGTCCTCCCACCTCAGCCCCTTGAGTATCTGGGATTACAGTTATGCAGCACCGTGCCTGGAGTCCAGTTTTGTGTAACTTGCACAAAATGCCCTACACATAACAAGCCAACGTTGGGAACACAAGAATTAGACCAGATGCCTTGCGAGGCATCTCAAGGTCACAAACCAGAAAAGGATAGGGAGGTTGACACACAGGGGCACAGTCTGGGGGGTGCCTCTCTCATGGAGTGTCACCTGCCTCAAGGGAGTGCCCTGCTGCACCTTCCTTGCAGATCCTATGGGAGCTGATCCCTGAAGAAGGGAACACCCAATGCCAGCCTAACCTTCCCGTCTCTCCATCTGGCCTGGTCTCCAACTTAATACCAACTTCATTCACTCTTGCTCATTCCCCTCTTGCCCCTGGGGTCTCTTTTCTCCATCCGTTGTGGTCTGAGACCTTGATCTACCCAGTCTCCCTGTAACAGATAATAATGAGAATAACTGGGTAGGTCCCGAGACCCCCACCCTAATTTTGGCCTGAAGTCCTTGCAGGGAAAACATTTGTTTTAAATGTTGTTAATGGTTTGTCCATCGTGAGTCAACTTATAAAGATGACCACAGGTCCCCACATGGGATCTTGACATTTAGAATATTCTGCTGGAAAGTGGAGCCAGGACCATAGCAAAGGGATGACGTCACAGTTCAACGAAGGCCTGTTCGTGACTACACAGTGGCCAATTCCTGTTTCTGTGGGAGTGACCACCAGCCCTCCTGGCTGGAGGGAGTAAGTGATGACGGTATCCAGCAGAAGTTTCCTGAGAAACCCGTGGAGTGTCCTGAGATAGCCTTGTGAACATGCTCTGCGTGTGTGCTCTCACCTTTGTGTGTGTGATTTTGCATGTGTGTGTGCATGTGCGACTGCACACATATGGCAGGTGTACATGTGCAGATGGACATGCGTGGAGCTGTATGCACACAAGTGTGTGTGACTAAGTGCATATGTGTGGCTATGTCTGCACATGTGGGCATCTGTGTTGGGAGCAGGCCCGTGGTGGTCCTTGATATCACCACCTACAGATACCTGCCCATGATAGGAGGTGATGAGCTGTTTCTGTAATCTCCTGAGTTCCTGTTAAATATTCATTAATGAGGGAATGATTCGTGTGCTGGTGAACGTCTTTGCCTTATGGCTGTACGCCTGGATTCCTCTAAAGTTTTGGTTAGCTCCTAGGAAAATGTCCCTCCTGGTATATAGATCATGTAGTCTCTAAATTATCGAAATCAATGTGTGACACCGTATCAGGTGGGATAACTCTGTGCCTTTCTGCCTAGTGGCTTAAAGTACTTAAAGAAAATAAGCTGTTTTTCTTTCCTCGGAGCCTTTCAGAAATGTTTTCCAAAAGTGATACATGCTTGTTTAAAAAAAAAAAGATACGAAATAGAGAATAAAAATCACAGGTGAATCCATTCCCCAGGGATAATCATTAACATTATAGTTCAAATCATTCCAGACCCTTGAATAAATGTCTCTTTTAACAAAATAGGATAGTGGTGCACCCGCTTCTGTGTAACCTGCCTTGTTCATTTATTGATGCATGCTGTAGCTTCCCGTGTCAATAAGTAGAAATGTGTGTATTTTTAACAGTTGCCTTAGTATTTTATCTATGAATAGGGCCATACTTTACAGAACTATTCCAGTGTTTTACTCTTTTTAAATAATGCTGTGAGAAATATCTTGTAAATCATCTTCGGACCTCTGTCTGAGGGCTTCCTCAGAAGAAACTGCAGTAGAAGTTGCTGCATCAGAAGTTTTTGTTTGTTTGTTTGAGACAGAGTTTCGCTCTTGTCGCCCAGGCTGGAATGCAGTGGTGCAATCTCGGCTCACTGCAACCTCCGCCTCCTGGGTTCAAGCAGTTCTCCTGCATCAGAAGTTTTGACATTGAAAGCTTTGATCCATGTTTTCGTTTTCCCAGTATAATGAATGACCTATTGAATGCTGCTCTTTCTGTGCCTCCCCTCCTCATGGAATTTTCCCCTATGCCTTTCCTAAGAAATGTGGACTTTTTTTCATCCCTAGATGCATCTGTTCCCAGAGCGGAGAGTCTACCTTCGTCTCACATGTGCCACAAAGGATGGCATGGCCCAGGAGTGCCCCACCACGTGGCTTTCACCCCCTGCAAAGCCAGATCTCACGCGACAACACAATGCCAAGCCCACAGCTCTCCAAGGAGAAAGATGGCCCAGGCTGGGAGCATGCGCTTAGCAGTGGCCTCTGGTGAGTGTCTAGACCCTTCAGGCTGGGCCTGCCTGTTGGGTGATAGGACAGTGAGCCCAGAGGGAGCTTTGCAGGGTCACCAGAGGGTCAAGGGAAAAGGAAAGACACCCAATCCTTATTGTAACCAAAAGAGGCTCCCTCTGTGGCCCTTAACTGTCAGAGGCCCTGCCTCCCTTTTTTTTTTTTTAATTTTTTGAGGCAAGGTCTGGTTCTGTTGTCCAGGCTGGAGTGCAGTGGTGCAATCTTCGCTTACTACAACTTTTGCCTCCGAGGTTCCAGCCATCCTCCCGACCTCAGCCTCTCGAGTAGCTAGGACTACAGATGTACACCACCACGCCCAGCCAGTTTCTGTGTTTTTTGTAGAGATGGGGTTTTGCCGTGTTACCCAGGCTAGTCTCTGACTTGTGAGCTCAACCCACCCTCTGCCTCGGCCTCCCAAAGTGCTAGTATGACGCATGAGTCATTGCGTCTGGCCGGGTGGCCTTGTCTTCTGAGTGGACTGGGGTGGTGGCCCATGGACAGGATGAGGATCACGTGATCCCCTGCGACCCTCTTCGGTTTTGTGACACAAATGCAAGTTACCTCGGAAGGTTCTCCCTGACCTTGGTGATGCCGTGGCACTCACAGCAGCCTCCTCTGTGCTGCGGGGGAGGCTACGCCTCACTGATGCAGAGTGGTGGAGGGGTGCCTCTTAGCAGAAGATGACGAGAGGCTGTCCCCGCCCAGGAAGGAGAAGGTCCTTGTCTGTTTTAAGGCAAGGAACTGGACAGGAAGACGGGAAGGCGGAGGTTCATTCAGTAGGTTGAGTCTGATCCTGCCTGCTGTAGCTGGAACACCAGCTGTGAAGCCAGCTGAAGTGCTAGAGCAGGGGCTGGCAAGCTGTGGCCAAATCCTACCTACTGCCTGTTTGTATAAAGTTTTATTGGAACACAGCCATGCCACCATTCATATCTATTTCAGGGCTGCCTCTGTACCATAATAGCAGAATTGAGTAGCTAAAGCACAGACCGAACGGCCCACAGAGTTGCAAATATTTGCCATCCTGTCCTATGTAGAGAAAGTGTGCTGACCCCTGCCCTAGAGATTTGTAGTGAGGGGGCAGCGAAGGCCCAGGCCTGGGGTACATTCAGGAGCCAAGACCCTCCTCACCCATAAGAAGTCCCTGCCATATCATCTCACCTTTAACTCACCCAGAGGACTTCAAATCCTGGGCTCAGGCCTGGGGAACACCTGGAACCCAGGGTGGTAGCATTTTAAAGGCGTTCAGTAGATGTTACTAGCCCAAGAGAGAGCCGTTTAAATGTGCGTGTTTATCAGAAGCCCAGCTGCACTGCCTTGCCCATGGAGGATTGTGAGTTCTTTGTGCCCGAAACCTTCCAGTTTCAGTTCTGCCCTGCGTGATGTTGGTCAGTTTCTTCTCTCCCCCATCCCCACCCCCCAGCTTTTTTCTGTCAGAACAAAGAATGCTTTTTGCACTCTAGATCTGTGGTTCATAAGACCAAGTAATTTTTCTAAAGCCGTAACCGATCAGGAACCCTTACAGACCATTTTGAAGAGAAAACACCATTTGAAGCTAGAAAAAAGTTAGTGACTCTTGGAAACAGACTGGAAGTCTCATGGAACACACCAGCCTTCCAGAGAAGTGTGTGTTCAAAGGCCTTTCTCCAGCCCTGGGGCGGCTTCACAGCAGTCCTCGTGGATTACAGGAGGCAGAAGGCCACCCGGGGCTTTTTGTTGCAGAGCTGCTGCTTTTGCAGCTGGAAGTGCTTCTTGGGTGGGCTGCTAAGCCGGGCGCCATGCTAGGTCTTTGCCCGCGTGATCCCATGTCACTCCCACGCAGCTCAGCGGGGCTCAGAGGTCCTGTGGCTGCGCACGTCACTTGGTTAGTGAGCTTGGAAGCTGGGGTTGGAATCCAGGCAGTGCTGTTGGCTGTGCGTGTCCTGCTGGTCTCCCCGCTCCCCTGCGTGGTCCCTTGTCCCTATTGGCTTCCTCGAGGGAACGGCAGTGAACGCTGAAAGAGCTAAAAGGCAGCTCCTGCCAGTCGTGCACTCAGTGGCCCCTTCATCCCTGAGTGACCAATGGGGCAGCTCACCCAGCACCCCCAAGACCCAGTCTGCCTGCAGCTATGCAGCTGGGGTCCCACCTTGCTACGGGCTGCTGCTAAGGGCTGCTTTCCTCATGACTGTTTTTATTATTTTGTCTAAAATAATGAATCAACCAAACCAAATAATTTTTTTTTAATATGTTAAGGGCCGGGCGCAGTAGCTCATGCCTGTAATCCCAACACTTTGGAGGCCAAGACGGGAAGATTGCTTTAGCTGAGAAGTTGGAGAACGCCCTGGTCAACATAGGGAGAACCCTGTCTCTACCAAAAAACAAACAAACAAACAAAAAGTATAGCCAGGTGTAGTGGCATGTGCCTGTGATCCCAGCTGAGGTGGGAGGATCATTTGAGCCTGGGAGGTCAAAACTGTAGTGAGGTGCAATTGTACCACTGCACTCCAGCCTGGGCAGCAGAGCAAGACCCATCTCAAAAAAATAAAAATGTCTTAAGGCTTCTGCATCACTTCTGTGGAGCATTAGAATGAAGGAGAAGGCTTTGCTTTATAGCAATTTGGGGCGGCTGTGGAGACCACTGCAGTCTCTGAAGAGGGGAAGTCTCTCATTCTCATTCACTCACGCTTTCATTCACTGAGAGACACCGCTCTGTGTTAGGTGCCTGGATTGCTGCCCCTCACTGGCTGCCCTGCCTCTCCTCTTGCTAAAAGCACCTTCCTGTTCTTGTCTAAGGCCCTGCAGGGACTCCCATCCCCCTACCGTGAAATCCAAACTGCCAGGTGGCTCCTGGGACCTCCTAGCGCTCTCCAGACTAATCCCCATCTCACCACACTCTTCCTTGCCTCGGACCCTGCTGTCATCATCTGCTGCTCCCTCTCCACCTGCCTGCCCACCTCCACCAGGTGGATCCACATCCAGCTTTCAGAACGCAGCCCAGGTGTCACTTTCCAGGAAGCCTTCTTGGCATGCCCACCACACCACTGGCTGAACTGTGTCCTCTGGGCCCCTGTGGCATCCTGTCCTCTGGGGCCCAGCCATCCTTGGGGCCTCTGTCCAGAGGACTAGCCTACCTAACTCTTCAAGGCCTGCCCACATGCTGTCTCCTCCCTGCTTCCCATCACTGAGTCACACCCTGTGCAATGCATGTGCCAGCTTGCAGTCACCTCTTTTCTCCAGGACTGCAGGTCCCTGGAGAACAGGTTGTGTGTTTTTCATCTTTTTATCCTAAGTGTACTGCCTGGCACATGAGTAAGCACTCAGTAAATATTGGATGAAAGGATGGATGGATGGGTGGGTGGGTAGATGGATGGATGGACTTAAGGATGAATAGAAAAGTGGATAGATGGGTGGGTGGATAGATGGACTTATGTAGAGACAGATGAGTAGATGGATAGAATAGTGGGTGGATGGATGGATGGATGGGTGGGTGGGTGGATGGATGGATGGATGGCCAGATAGTATCTCCCATGTGAAAGGCACAGTCACCTGTCACAGGGTGCACATGTGGTGCATTAGGCTTGATTTGTACTCTGCAGACCGTGGGAGAAGTTGAGGAGGAAGACTTGACCAGTCTTGGTGATGAGAAGGCCTTCACCCTATGAACACAGCCAAGTCTTAGCCCTCTCTCCTGCTCTTTAAACGCTAGGATGGGAGAATGGGAACTTTTGCAGGTTGAGACTCACAGTGAAATCGGGTCAAGAGGTGATCAGGTGCAAAGCACAGGGCAGATGATTACTACATCATGCCTGAGGTCTTCCTGGGCACCAAGCCCTGGTTTCAGCACTTGGCTCAGTCTGCACCTTGGACCCTGCCAGAGCCTCCGCAGCAGGTGCTCTTAGGCAAGGCTGCGTGTTGCTGGCCAGAAGCCTTCTGACCAGCATGCTTTCTTGACCACAGATCCCTTGGCCAAGCAGGAGGGGAACCATTAGCAGCCTGAGGAGCTGGCTGGCTGGGAGCCTCAGGGACTGCCCAGCCTTGCTTCCAGCTCACCCGCAAGATGAGGACAGCTCTTGTGCTCATTTGGATTTTCTCCTTGTCCTTATCTGAAAGCCATGTGGCATCCAACGATCCACGTAAGTGAGAAAGCTGCGTGACTGCTGGACGGGCCCACGGTAGCCACAAAGCATGCTGAGCCCATGAAAGCAGCCTATGCAAACCCAGGCCAACGCATCAGGAACCCCAGCCCTCCCAGGTGCTGGGCAGGGAAGGGTTGTCAGGCCAAGCTTCCTTCTCCAGGGCCATGGTGGGCAAGGAGCCCCCAGCAGGACCAGGCAGCTGAGCCCTGAAAGGTTTGCTTGCTTGGCCTGCAAGATTTGATGCCATCTCTAAATTGAATCTTCACTGGGGAGTTGGTTCCTTCATATGTCAGATCTTTAGCTGCGTTCCCACTGTGCCATTTATTTCCAAGAATTCCTGCAGTTGAATCCTTTCACAAAGCCAAATCTTTTATGATGTGAATATCTGTGCAACAATTTCTTTGCTTTGTAAACCTGGTGTGCGTTCAGTGGGCCTTTAGTGGTAAATCACACCTGTTGTGTGAGACTTTTACTCTGATGTTTTGGGAATTGGATCAAATAGTGCAGCTCTGAAGCCCTCAATGGGCAGGGGGTTCAGAGAGGGCAAAGAAGTTTTAAAATCAAATTGACAAGGGCTTTTTCAATGGGCTGCATGCCAACCGTGGGAGGAAAGATGGGGAGGAAGCATGTTCATCCGTCACCTCCCCCGACTCCACTGGGCTGAGGAGGGGGCCCCACAGAGCCAGCCTGCAGGGCCGGGTGGAGCCGACCCCCGAACAATCCCCTGCGCATGATTGAACATGATTCTCTTTCTCTCTTTTCTGACTTTAAGGCAACTTTGTCCCTAACAAGATGTGGCATGGATTAGTGAAGAGGAATGCATTTGTGGAAACAGTTGATAATAAAACATCTGTGGATATAACCATGGCAGCACCTTCTCCTGTCACGTTGACCAAAGGGACTTCGGCAGCCCACCTCAACTCTACGGAAGCCACACCAGAGGACACAAGCAGGACAGATGTGGGTGAACCAGTAACTTCGGGAGGTGCAGCTGATGGTGCGGCCTCCAGTGCTCCCAGGACTGTGGCCTCCAGTGCTCCCACGACTGTGGCTTCCAGCACTTCTAGGACTATGGCCTCCAGCGCTCCCACGACTGCGGCCTCCAGCGCTCCCACGACTGCGGCCTCCAGCACTTCCAGGACTGCAGCCTCCAGCGCTCCCACGACACTCACACCGCCTGGGCCCACGTCCGTGTTCGCAGGGCAGACCCTATCCGCTGCCGGGCGCCCATCTCTCAGCACAGCCCTCGTACAAGTGACAAGTAGCAGCTCGTCACCAAGAACAGCAACCCTGGCCACACTGGCCACACATGCTCAGACTGTAGCAACCAGAGCAAACACGAGCAGCCCCATGAGCACTCCCAGTCCTTCCGAGTACATGACCGGTGACACCACGGCAAGCCCAACACGTCCCCAAGCACAAGGTCCCACTCGCCAGGTGTCAGTGGACCAGCCCGTGGTTAACACAACAGATAGATCCACACCGCCCTCAAACACAACTCCGGAGCCCACTACCACCCCCTCTGTGGCTTTGGTGTCCCCCACAGTGGTGACCACCCCCAAGCCACAAGCCAAGGAACCAGCTGCCAGCACAGTGCCAACACTTCACATTAGCTCAGTCCCTGAGGTGGAGGCCACATCCCTCACAACACAGCCAAGCCCCACACCATCTACCCCGAGGGCCACTGGGCCACACATACCCCAGGCACCGGAACAGGTAGAGACTGAAGCCCCGCCAGGTACTGATTCCACTGCGCCAACACCCAGGAGCTCAGGGGACCCTAAGATGCCAGCCACGGACTCATGCCAGCCCAGCACCCAAGGCCAGTACCTGGTGGTCACTACCGAGCCCCTCATCCAGGCCGTGGTGGACAAAACGTTCCTCCTGGTGGTGCTCTTACTCGGGGTGACCCTTTTCATCACAGTCTTGGTTTTGTTTGCCCTGCAAGCCTATGAGAGCTACAAGAAAAAGGACTACACCCAGGTGGACTACTTAATCAATGGGATGTACGCAGACTCCGAAATGTGAGGGCGGCAGGGCCTGGTGGGAGGCGGGCCCCTTCCTCGTCCTTTCCTTTTGCCTTTGAGACCAAACCAAGTGCTTCCAAATTCTTTTGGTGCAATTTAGGAGATATGCCAGATGCTTAAACACTTTTCATTGCTGTCAGATAATTCCATGATCACTAAAGAGCTGCTGCTTTCTTCATATTTATTTTTGTAAATGATCCTGTGCCCAGGAGCAGCTGGGGGGTCCCCCCCAGGGTGGGATGGGCAGAGCCCCGTGCCCCCAGGTGTCAGAGCCTGACCTGAATGAAAGGACTGACTGCTCTCCGCAATCGTGTGGGTGCATTGTCTCCTCGGGGAACCTTTCTGCCATGCACGTGGCGGGGTTTTTGTAAACATGTAACATCACTCGGCACCCTAGAGGTTGACAGTGTCCTGGCCACTGTCTTGGGCTTCTTCCTGGAATCCACCCCCGCCCTGGTGCTTGCTGGGAGGCTCCTGGGCCCCAGAAGAGACCACAGCCAGCATCCTTAATCCTTTCTGACATGTTCGGTGGTGAGCCTCCTGGAGCCGGCTTTGGGGGTGAGGGAGCTGAATTCAACACATCACCCCCATGGTGTGGCCAGCTCCGCCTGAACCTGCGCAGAACAGAATTCGTGATCCTGCCCCGCTCATGAGGTGGGGTTATTATCATTAGTCCTGAATAGGCCAAGTCCCTTGTTCCAGGTCACCCGGAACTCCAGGGGGCAGGCCTGGGATTCCACCCCGGAGCCCGCTCCTCATCAGGACAATCCCCCCTGGATTCCAGGCTCCCCATTCTGAACAGCAGCCAGAGCCAGCACTTACTCTGTGCTTGTGACGTGCCTGCCCTGTCCCTGTGTTGCGTGTGTGTGACCTGCTGCGTGATTGTGACCTGCTGTGTAAGTATAACCCACTGCGTGTGACCCGCTGCACGTGTGTGACCCACTGCGTGTAACCCACTGCATGTGTGTGACCTGCTGTGCATGTAACCTGCTGCATGAGTGTAACCTGTTGTGTGTGTAACCCACTGCACACGTGTGACCTGCTGTGTGTGTGTAACCACTGTGAGTATAACCCACTGCACACGTGTGACCTGCTGTGTGTGTGTAACCACTGTGTGAGTATAACCCACTGCACACGTGTGACCTGCTGTGTGTGTGTAACCACTGTGTGAGTATAACCCGCTGCACACGTGACTGCTGTGTGTGTGTGTGTAACCACTGCGTGAGTATAACCCACTGCACACGTGTGACCTGCTGTGTGTGTGTAACCACTGCGTGAGTATAACCCGCTGCACACGCGTGACCTGCTGTGTGTGTGTGTAACCACTGCGTGAGTATAACCAGCTGCACACGCGTGACGTGCTGTGTGTGTGTGTATAACCACTACGTGAGTATAACCCGCTGCACACACGTGACCTGCTGTGTGTGTGTGTAACCACTGCATGAGTATAACCCACTGCACACGCGTGACGTGCTGTGTGTGTGTGTGTAACCACTACGTGAGTATAACCCGCTGCACATGTGTGACCTGCTGTGTGTGTGTGTAACCACTGCGTGAGTATAACCCGCTGCACACGCGTGACCTACTGTGTGTAACCACTGCGTGAGTATAACCCGCTGCACACACGTGACCTGCTGTGTGTGTGTAACCACTGTGTGAGTATAACCCGTTGCACACGTGTGACTGCTGTGTGTGTGTAACCACTGCGTGAGTATAACCTGCTGCACATGCATGACCTGTGTGTGTGTAACCACTGCGTGAGTATAACCTACTGCACATGCGTGACCTGCTATGTGTGTGTAACCACTGCGTCAGTATAACCTGCTGCACATGTGTGACTGCTGTGTGTGTGTAACCACTGCGTCAGTATAACCTGCTGCACATGCATGACCTGTGTGTGTGTAACCACTGCGTGAGTATAACCTGCTGCACATGCGTGACCTGCTGTGTGTGTGTAACCACTGCGTCAGTATAACCTGCTGCACACGTGTGACTGCTGCATCGCCTCAGCCCCAGGAGATCAGCACCACAATCTCCATTTTGAAGATGGGACCACTGAGGCACCAAGTAAAGTCTCCCCCCGGAGGGCCAGAGTCAAGATTGAACCCTGGTCCTAGAGTCCCAGCTCTTTGTCTAACTAGGTTTCTTTACCACCTGCCCAGCCTGAGCTTCGCCTTCTGTCCTTCATCTGCCCACCGGCCCAAGGCAGCAAGAGCTGATGGGCCACACATGGCCAGGGCATCCTGTAAGGCCATGTTCTCAGGCCAGGTCTGCAGCTGCTGAGATCTGGAGCAAGCAATGGAATGTTCTGGAGCTCAGCTTCTTCCTCTGGGAAATGGGGAGAGACAGAGCAGCATCTGTTCTAAACATGGCAGTGTGGGGCCCCACCCAAAAAGGGTCACAGAGTTGGCTGTGGCTTCTCAACCACCTGGCGCTGAGGGAGAGCCGGTCTTTGTCCAGAATCTCCAGTCCCCCGCTTACTGAGATCGTCCTGGGCTGGGTCTGGATGTCCAGCTTCTCATGTGAATTCACCTGCTCCAAAAAGGATGTCAAAGGCTAAGACAGTAAAGTCCCAAACCATTTGAAATCACCTCAAAACGGAGACTGGAGAAATACCAAGGGCCTCTGCTGGGCACCTCCACATCCAGGGAATAGGCCATGGGGATCGACAGAGCTGGGCACCTCTACATCCAAGGAATAGGCCATGGGGATTGACAGAGCTGGGCACCTCTACATCCAGGGAATAGGCCATGGGGATGGACAGAGTCAGCCAGTTCCCCCGCCCGCCAGGGCGCCAATTATTTTCTTTTTTTTTTTTTCTTTTTGACAGAATCTTGCTCTATTGCCCAGGCTGGAGTGCAGTGATGCTATCCCAGCTCAGTGTAGCCTTTGCCTCCTGGGTTCAAATGATTCTGCTTCAGCCTCCTGAGTAGCCGGGATTACAGGCACATACCACCACGCCTGGCTAATTTTTGTATTTTTAGTAGAGATGGGATTTTGCCTTGTTGGCCAGGCTGGTCTCAAACTCCTGACTTCGGGTGATCCACCCGCTTCGGCCTCCCAAAGTGCTGGGATTCCAGGTCTGACCTCCCCATCCTTGGGGGTCCTATTCCAAACCCCCTGCCATTGTTCTCTCTTGGACAGTGTTCCTCCTGGACCACAGGTGCCTCAAACTCAGCATCCAAGGCTGAGCTCAGCATCAGCCCCCAGGAGTGTGTTTGGCCCCAGGGGTCCTCCCTGTACCTAATGGCATCCCCCACGTGTGCTACCAGAAAATGCTTCCCCCTGAGTCCAGTTGACCATCCTTAAGGTTCCTGTATTCCAGCTGCTTCACCTGTCTTGACCCCAGCTGCTGCCCGGGCCTTGGGCCCTGCCACCAACTGCCTGCCCACTGCTCTCCAAGACAGCCTGGCTCATCCGTCTTCCACCCTGCGGCAAGGTACCCCTCAAAACACCAACCTGACCACTCTCGTCCCTGCCCAAAGCCCCACATGCCTCTGCCCAGCACTGCAGCCCCTGCGGAGGGCCTAGCCAAGCAGAACTTGAGGTGCCCCCATCACAGACCCGTCCAAATCCAGGGGTCCCAGGCTGTCTCTTCCCTGCTTTGGAGGCCACCAGACTGCGAGGTAAGCCAGGTGCTGTCCTGGCTTACACAAAGTCCCATTCAACTCAATTTATCAAGTGCCTAGTGAGCACCTACTGTTTGCCAACCCACTGGGGGATTCAGAGATGACGTGGCCCAGGAGCCCTTGGTGCGGTGGGTGAGAACCCGCCTCGTGAGGAACATAATGAAGGTGGGAGGTGGGCTCATAGAAGGCGCCTCCCCCAACCCTGGGGAGCTTAGAGAGCTGGGAGCCCCGCCTTCAGGCTTTCTGTTCCTGCGGCAGGGGCAGGGGCTGACCCAGGGCCCAGCGCAGTACTGGCACACGGGAGGTGCACAGTCCCTAACTGATGGGTGAGAGTCTGCACAGAACGTGCCAGGAGGCCAAACAGAAGTGAGAGTCCGATTCGGGGCTTGGACCCAAAAGGAGCTCTCTTCCCTTCACGGTGAGGAAACTGAGGCACAGAAAGGCCAAGTTGCTTGGCCAAGGTCATCCACCAAGCAATGGCAGCACAGGATTCTCACCGGGTCTGTCTTCTGTCTGCAAATGTTGGGCGTGGCTCCGGAGCACGCGGCTTCAAAGCCCTGAGAGCCTCAGCAGCCAGACAAAAGCCAGCCAGCTTCTCTAGGGGCAGCCCCGCATCAACCAGAGGAGGAAGTCCAAGGGCTCCCCCTGGTGGCGGGCGAGGCTCCCTGCCTTCTTTTTCTTTTTTTTTTTTTTTTTTTGAGACGGAGTTTCTTGTTGCCCAGGCTCGAGTGCAATGGCACAATCTCGGCTCACTGCAACTTCGGCCTCCAGGATTCAAGCGATTCTCAGCCTCCTGAGTAGCTGGGATTACAGCTGTGAGCCACCACGGCCGGCTAATTTTTTTGTATTTTTAGTAGAGATGGGGTTTCACCATGTTGGCCAGGCTGGTCTCAAACTCCTGACCTCAGGTGATCTGCCCACCTCGGCCTTCCAAAGTGCTGGGATTACAGGTGTGAGCCACCGCACTCAGCCCCTCCCAGCCTTCTTCACCAGCCCTGCTGCTGGCCTTGGCCAGAGACACCCTCCCACCCTTCTGCCCCCTGCGCCTACCACTACATGTTTGCAGGTGGAAACTCCTTAGTGTGCTCCCCTGACACCAGAGAGCCTCCCTGGTTACCCCAGACCAGAGAACTCTGGTGCCCCTCGGTTGTTCCGGGCCGGGGGGCTCGGCTCCCCACTGTGGGATGGATTGTTCCAGGTAGAATTAGAAGATTTGTGCCTGTAACTGTCTCCCCACCAGAAGGAATCCACGAGTTCAGAGAGAATGCAATAAACTCATAGGCAGCCCCCGGGGCCTCGGTCCCAGAACCGACCAGCTGGGTTAGTTGGGACAAACCATGTCCACACTCAGCCACAATTTCCATATCTACAACTTTGCTTCAAGATCCAGCGCAGTGACTGACAAGAGCCGATACATTTTTGAACAGGGACTACGTGTGGCTGTCATTGAATGCTCTGTTGTTATCGTCTTCCTGCTCCCCCACGCCAGCCCGACTCATCCTCCGCACAGCAGCCAGAGTATATTTTAAAAACACAACTCAGCTAATACTCCCCTGCACAGCTCCCTCTGATGGCCTCCCACTGTGAGCAGGAAACCAAATCCAAACATTTGAAGTAAAAACGCAGATGAAAAACCAAGGAAATGTGGGATCCAGGCAGAGAGGCCAGCAGTGCAGAGCCTCCAGGTCAGATCCAAGGCCACAGGTGCGAGGAGGGAAGGGCCCTGGGGAGAGTGGGAGAGACAGGCCAGGGCCAGGGGACAGCAGCGGGGGAGGAGTGGGGCGAGCCCAGGAATGCGCAGGGGAGTCACGGTTTCCAGTTCAGAGTTTAAAAGATTATTCTGTTGCTTGAGGATGAAGTCACAGGCTGTCTGAGATGTGCTTTAAAACGCTTCCGCACCAGGAGAAGGGGGCTGGGTAATCATGCCACAAGACACAGGTGGCTGCCGTCCACCCAGGATGGCTGATGGGGTCGCAGAAGTTGGGGGTCTGTTCCCACTCTCTCCATGTTTGTGTGTGTTTAGAAATTTCCATCATCAAAAGCTAAAAGAGGCTGAGGACGGTGGCTCATGCTGAGGTGGGTGGATCATTTGAGATCAGGGGTTTGAGACCAGCCTGGCCAACATGGCAGAACCCTGTCTCTACTAAAAATACAAAAATTAGCCAGGCATGGTGGCGGGTGCCTGTAATCCCAGCTACTCAAGAGGCTGAGGCAGGAGAATAGCTGAATCCAGGAGGTGGAGGTTGCCGTGAACTAAGATCACACCAGCACACTCCAGCCTGGACGGCAGAGTGAGACTGTCTCAAAAAAACCCAAAAAGTTAAAAGAAAAAGTGAATGGAAGAGAGGAAGGAGGGGGAGGAAGAGTTTCAGCTTAGATCTCATAAGTACATGATCACTTTGGCTGCAGCAGAGAGGGGCCCAGCTGGCTCAGTCATCCAGGGAGTGAGGAGGCTGGCTTGGACCAGCATGTGTTCACTCAGATGAACAGAAACTGAGGACCCCGGGGTCCGCTTTGGAGGCTGAATCAACAGGATGTGCACTGCTTCCTTATGCACCATCCACATGACTTCGGCAGGAGCCAGGGTGACTCTCGCATTTTTGGTTTAAGAAAGTGGAATGGTGGCCGAGAGCGGTGGCTCACGCCTGTAATCCCAGCACTTTGGGAGGCTGAGATGGGTGGATCACGAGGTCAAGAGATCAAGACCATCCTGGCCAACATGGTGAAACCCCGTCTGTACTAAATATACAAAAATTAGCTGGGCGTGGTGGCGCTCGCCTGTAGTCCCAGCTACTCAGGAGGCTGAGGCAGGAAAATCGCTTGAACCTGGGAGGTGGAGGTTGCAGTGAGCCGCGATTGTGCCACTGCACTCTAGCCTGGCGACACAGCGAAACTCTGTCTCAAAAAAAAGAAAGAAAGAAAGTGGAATGGTGGAGGGGTCATTTCTGGGGGGAGGGGAAAGAGTGAACTCTTATTCTCAGTGCTTCACAAATGAATTGATTTCATCCTTGCTACAACACTGTGAGATGGTGTGCCATTAACACCGTCCCCCAGTTCAGAGGGGGAAAATAAGGCCTGGAGAATTCATGAACCTGCCCACCGTTACACGTCACACAGCTAGTAGGTGACGCCAGCTTCTACGATGTTGTCATTAGACTATGCTGCCTTTTTTTTGTTTTTTTGAGACAAAGTCTCGCTCTGTCTCCCAGGCTGGAGACAGATTCTCTGCCTCCTGGGATCAAGCGATTCTCCTGCCTCAGCCTCCTGAGTAGCTGGGACCACAGGCACCTGCCAATATGCCCCCTTAATTTTTGTATTTTTAGTAGAGATGGGGTTTCGCCATGTTGGCCAGGCTGGTCTCAAACTCTCAACCTCAAGTGACCTGCTTGCCTCGGCCTCCCAAAGTGCTGGGATTACAGGTGTGAGCCACTGCGCTCAGCCTATACTGCCTCTTGATGAGGGGGTGTGGGATCTGGGGAGAAGATGGGCCAGAAATCAAGGGTTCTGCTGTGGGTTGTGAAGGCAGAGATGCCTGTTGGACGCCAGGCAGACACTGGGCGTGAGTCTGAAGCTCAGGGATGGTCCCCGCAGGACAGGTAGAGGGCTTCACCGCCTCCCCACATGGTGGAAACTAGTACTATACCAGGTTTCAGATGAGGAAATAGAGAACAGGGAGGGTAGGTGACTTGCCCAGGGTCACACACAGGTAAGGGATAGGCCCAGCCCACCTGCCTCCTGAACCCCGACTTCACCGGTGCTGCGTGGTCTGGGCACACGCTGATTGAAGACAAAATGCATGCCCTGCCGAGCAATCTGGCCTCCGGAGTGAATTACTCACTGTCTTTTGGCAGGGCCTAAGGAAGGGGCCTAGTAGCAGTTTGCTGACTGTGGAGATGCCCACTCTGACAGGACACTGCAGGACAGCAGGCACGAAGGTGTCTGGGTGAGCACACAGCCACGGGGTGGTGCCAAGGGGGTAGGCCCAGCGCGTGAGGCCCCGGGGCCCTATACACGGAAATGCATGAAGAAGGAAGACTCCACCCCAACCTGTGGCCTTTCTCCTGAATCTCTGGGAGACCCCAGCTCCGCCTCTGAGAGGCCCAGAGAACAAGTTGGTAAACATGGAGCAGTTCTTTGTCTCAGGGAGACTTTGGCTACAAGGGACAGAAACCTCAGGCCATCCCAAAGAAAGGAGATTTGCTGCAAAGACAGAATGAGAGCCAGACCGCCTGGGGGGCGTGTCTGCTCCTCTCCTTCCCACTGTCTCTGCACAGCTCTGCTCTCCTCTCTGCAGAGAGCCTACCTCCCAAAACTCTTAGGGTCTGCTTTCCCCAAGGGGCTCTGACCGTAACCTTGACTCCAACGGCCGCCCATTTAAGCTGCCTGTCCAACCCCAGGGTCCTCTGTGATCCGGTCTACTGTGGCCACAAGGCTGTGCCTAGAGAGCTGTCAGAGCCCAGCTGTTCAGAGAGGGTTGTGGGCCAGGCGCAGTGGCTCAGCCTGTAAACCTAGCACTTTGGGTGCGAGGCAGAAGGATTGCTTGAACCCAGGAATTTGAGACCAGCCTGGGCAACACAGCAAGACCCTGTCCCTACAAAAAATAAAAACTAGCCAGGCATGGTGATAGTCTCAGTTCCTCGGGAGAATAAGGCAGGAGGATGGCTTGGCCCCAGCAGGTTGAGGCTGCAATAAACTATGATCCCACCACTGCCCTCAAGCCTGGGTGACAGAGAAGACCCTGTCTCAAAAGAGGGGGAGGATGTGGACAGAGAAGGAAGGAAGTGCACTGCTTGGGATCTCTGCCAGGCCCTGGGCTGAGTTCTGGGACTCGAAGGTGCAAAGAAAGTGCTTCCTGCCCTCCAGGAGTTACAGTGGGGAATTCAGATAGTGACAGTGACAGGCAGACCACGGGGCCGGAAAAATGGTGCTCTAAGGCCCCACTCAGGAGCTTCACTCAGCACAGGCACTCTGCAGGGCAACTGGCAGTGGCATTAAAACTACAGATGTGGCCAGGCACGGTGGCTCACACCTGTAATCCCAGCACTTCAGGAGAATGAGGCAGGTGGATCACCTGAGGTCAGGAGCTCAAGACCAGCCTGGCCAACATGGTGAAACCCCATCTCTACTAAAAATACAAAAAATTAGCTGGGCGTGGTGGTGGGTGTCTGTAGTCCCAGCCACTCTGGAGGCTGAGGCACGAGAAACACTTGAACCCAGGAGGTGGAGGCTGCAGTGAGCCGAGCTCATGCCACTGCACTCCAGCCTGGGTGACAAAGCAAGACTTTGTCTCAATTGAAAAAAAAAAACTAAAGAGGCAGTCACACATCTTGGTCTTTGCCCTATGGAAGCACACACGGAGGCGCCAAGGAGAACGTCATTATTTGGGATGGCAAACATTTTAAAAGCTCTAAATCACCTACAGTGACGCTAATACAAAGTACCAAACAACAGTTCAGAGGAATGAGCTAGAACTCCATGTAACAGAATTAGTAGTTTTCCAGACATAAGCAAAGAAAAAGGAAAAGTTGCTGAGAGTGCAGAGCAATAACGCTTGCATTAGTTACCTGTTGCTCCAGAATGAAATTACCACAAATTTAATCATTCGAAACAGCCCACATTTATCACCTCAGTTTCTGTGAACGAGGAATCGGAGCGTGGCTTAGCTCGGTCTTCCAATTCAGGGTTTCACGGAGCTTTCATCCAGGTGTCACCAAGGGCTGCCGTCTCATCCGAGGCTCACCTGGGGGGAGGATGTGCTTCTAAGCTCACGTGGTCGTTGGTAGCATTCAGTTCCTTGCACGACCGCAGACTGAGGGCTTCAGCTTCTCACTGGCTTTGGGAGGCTGGACGCTGCACCCACTTCCTTGCCATGTGGCTCACTCCATAGGCAGCTCGTGACAGGGCAGCTTGCTTCTTCAAAGCCAGCAAAGCAGAGAGTCACTAAGCAAGACAGACTTTATAGTCTTTTAAAATTATTAGTGTGGTAAAATACACATCAGGTAAAATTTACCATTTTTACCATTTTAAGTGTACAATTCAATAGATTAAATACATTCACAGTGTTTTCTTTGTTGTATAACAAGTACTTTTTCTACCGTCCCAAACTGAAGCTCTCTACGCATTAGGCAATAACTCTCCATTTCCTCCACTCCCAGCTCCTGGTAACCTTTATTCTACTTTTTGTCTTCATAAATTTGCCCATTCTAGATAGAGTGGAGTGGTATCAGTGGAATCGTCCAGTGTTTGTCCTTTCACATATGAGCCTTTTTCTTTTCTTTTCTTTCTTTTTTTTTTTTTTTTTTTTTTTGGTTAGTCTAGCTAAAGATTTGTCCATTCTGTTGATTTTTTTCAACTTTTGGTTTCATTATGTAATGGTTAATTTTGGCTGTCAACTTGACTGGGTTAATGGATATCCAGATAGCTGGGAAAGTGTTATTTCTGGGTGTGTCTGTGAGGGTGTTTTTGGAGGTTGGCATCTGAATCACTGAACTGAATAAGGAAGATCTGCCCTCATCCAACATGGGCAGGCAATGGATTAGTCCGTTCTCACGCTGCTAATAAGGACATCCCAGAGACTGGGTAGTTTATAAAGGAAAGAGGTTTAATTGACTCACAGTTCAGTGTGGCTGGGGAGGCCTCAGGAAGCTTACCACTATGGGCAAGGGGTAGCAAATACATCCTTCTTCACACAGCAGCAGCAGGAGAAAAATGAGAGCCCAACGAAGGGGTAAGCCTCTTATAAAAACATCAGATCTCATGAGCACTAACTCACTATGATGACAACAGGATGGGGAAACGCCCCCATGATTCAGTTACCTCCACATGCTCCCTCCCAGGTCATGTGGGGATTATGGGAACTACAATTCAAGATGAGATTTGGGTGGGGACACAGCCAAACCATATCAGACACCATTTAATTTGTTTAGGCTCATATAGAACAAAAAGGCAGAGGGACAGTGAATTCACTCTCTGGAGCTGGGACATCCATCTTCTCCTGCCCTTGGACATCAGAACTCCATGTTCTCAGGCCTTCAGACTCTGGGACTTACACCACTTTCTCAGTTTCTCAGGCCTTTGGCCTTAATGAGTGACACTATTAGCTTCCCTGTTTCAGGAATTGGACTCAGAATGAATTACATCACCACCTCCCTCATTCTCCAGCACACTGTGGAAGCTCTCAGCTTCCATAATCATGTGAGTGAATTCCCATAATCAATCAATCTATCTACCATCTATCTATCTATCTATCGTGTCTACCTATCCATCTATCTATCTGTGTATATGTATGTGCATCTATCTATGTATCTATCTGTATATATGTTTTTTCTTTTTTTTTTTTTTTTTTTTTTTTTTTGAGACAGAGTCTTGCAGTCTTGCTCTGTCATCCAGGCTAGAGTGCAGTGGTGCGATCTCGGCTCACTCTCACCTCCCAGGTTCAAGCAATTCTCCTGCCTCGGCCTCCCGAGTAGCTGGGACTACAGGCATGTGCCACTATACCTGGCTAATTTTTGTATTTTTAGTAGAGACGGGGCTTCACCATCTTGGCCAGGCTGGTCTTGAACTCCTGACCTCATGATCCACCCACCTTAGCCTCCCAAAGTGTTGGGGTTACAGGCGTGAGCCATGGCATTGGCCTGTATGTTTCTATCTATCTTTCTTTGCTTCTGTTTTCTGGGGAAGCCTGACTAATACACACTGATTTTATTTCTTTTTCTTCTTTTTCTAGTCCAAATGAAGCTGTGGGAGTAAAGAAGAAACAAAGAAATCTCTAACTGCATGTGATCAGTTAGTTGTAAACACCACTGCAGTCAGACCAACCTAATATGCACTGATTTTATCTATTGTTTTTCTATTCTCTGTCTTATGTATCTCAGCTCTAATTTTTATTATTCTTCCTTCTGCTAGCTTTGGGTTTTGTTTGCTCTTCTTTTTCTAGTTCTTAAAGAACAGTTAGGTTATTGTACAGTTAGGTTATTGATTTGAGATCTTTCTTCTTTTTTAATATAGGCATTCACAACTATACAGTTCTTTTCTAGCAGTGCCTTCTTTGCATTTCTTAAGATTTGGTATACTGTGGTTTGTGTGTTTTTTTTTTCTTCTCAAGGCATTTTCTACCTTCCCTTATGTATTAGTCTGTTCTCATGCTGCTATAAAGAACTCCCTGAGACTGTATAATTTATAAAGGAAAGCGAATCAATTGACTCACAGTTCTGCATGGCTGGGGAGATCTCAGGAAACTTACAATCATGGGGAAGGGGATGCAAACACCTCCTTCTTCACCTGGCGGCAGAAGAGAGAAGTGCAAGCAGGGGAAATACCAGATGCTTATAAAACTATCAGATCCCATGAGACTCATTATCGTAAGAAGAGCATGGGGGAAACTGCCCTCATGATCTGGTTACCTCCACCTGGTCCCACTCTTGACATGTGGGGATTATTACAATTCAAGATGAGATTTGGGTGGGGACATAGAGCCAATTACAACATTTGGGTTGTGATTTATTCTCCAACCCATTGGTTGTTTAAGAGTGTATTGTTTGGCAGGGCATGGTGGCTCACACTTGTAATCCCAGCACTTTGGATGGCTGAGGCAGGCGGATCACCTGAGATCAGGAGTTCAAGACCAGCCTGACCAACATGGTGAAACTCTGTCTCTACTAAAAAAAAAAAAATACAAAAATTAGCTAGACATGGTGGCGGGCACCTGTAATCTCAGCTACTCAGGAGGCTGAGGCAAGAGAATCACTTGAACCCAGGAGGTGGAGGCTGTAGTGAGCCGAGCACCACCATGCTCCAGTCTGGGTAGCAGAGTGAGACTCTGTCTCAAAAAAAAAAAAAAAAAAAAAGAGTATATTGCTTAATTTCCATATATTTGTGAATTTTTTAGTTTTCCTTCTGTTATTGCATTCTAGTTCATTCCACTGTGGTTGGAAAAAATACTTTATATTACTTCAGTCTTTTAAAATTTAGTAAGACCTGTTTTTTTGCCTAATATATGATTTATCTTGCAGAATGTTGCATGTCTACTTGAGAAGAATGTATATTCCGCTTTTGTTGATTGGAGTACTCTCTATGTCTGTTAAGTCTAATTGGTTGAGAGTATAATTTAAGTCCTTTATCTATTTATTTATGTTGATGAAGTCTTGCTCTATCTCCCAGGCTGGAGTGCAGTGGCACAATCTTGGCTCACTGCAACCTCAACCTCCCAGGTTCAAGCGATTCTCCTACCTCAGCCTCCCACGTAGCTGGGATTACAGGTGTGTGCCACCACACCCAGCTAATTTTTGTATATTTAGTAGAGATGGGCCATGTTGGCCAGGCTGGTCTTGAACTCCTGACTTCGCGTGATCCGCCTACCTTGGCCTCCCAAAGTGCTGGGATTACGGGTGTGAGCCACCACGCCCAGCCAGTCCTCTATTTCTTTACTGATCTTCTGTCAGGTTATTCTATCCATTATCAAAAGTGAGATATTAAAATTTCTAACTATTATTGTAGAAATATCTATTTTTCCCTTCAAATTCTGTCTATTTTTGCTTCATATTTGGGGAATTTTTTGTTAAGTTCATGTATGTTTATAATTGTTATATCTTCTTGCTGGATTGAGACTTTTATGACTAATGTTATTCTTTTATAGCCTTTTAGCCTTTTTAAACTTATAGTTTATTTTATCAATAATAACCATCCTCACTATCTTTTGGTTACTACTTTTATAGAATTTTTTTTTTTATCCTTTTACTGTCAATCTCTTTGGGTCTTTGTTTCTAAAGTGAATCTCTGCAGAAATTGAGAAGGCAGTAGTAAAGAAGAAAATAAAATGATAAAGTGAATCTTTTAAAGACAGCATTAGGCCAAGCACAGTGGCTCATGCCTGTAATCCCAGCACTTTGGGAGGCTGAGGCAGGTGGATCACTTGAGGTCAGGAGTTTGAGACCAGCCTGGCCAGCATGGTGAAAACCCATCTCTACTAAAAATATAATGGTGGTGGTGAGAGCCTGTAATCTCACCTACTTGGGAGGCTGAGGCAGAATTGCTTGAACCCTGGAGGTGGAAATTGCAGTGAGCTGAGATCACACCACTGCACTCCAGCCTGGGATACAGAGTGAGACTCCACCTCAAAATAAATGCATAAATAAATAAAGACAGCAGTAGATCAAGCTTGCCCACCCCACGGCCAGTGGGCCACATGTGGCTCAAGATAGCCTTGAATGCAGCCCAACACAAATTTGTAAACTTTCTTAAAACAGTAGGAGTTTTTTTTGTGTGATTTTTTTTTTTAGCTCATCAGCTATTATTAGTGTTAGTGTATTTTCTGTGTGGCCCAAGTCAATTCTTCCAATGTGGCCCAGGGAAGCCAAAAGATTGAACACCCCTGATATAGACGGATCATGATTTTTAAAATCCAACTTGCCAATTTCTACCTTTTAATTGGAGAGTTTATTACATTTATATTTAAAGTAAATCTTGATAAGGAAGGATTTACTTCTCCATTACGCTATTTGTTTTCTGTGTCATATATTTTTGTCTTCAGTTCCTCCATTACTGCCTTTTTTGCATTTATTAATTTTTTTTTGTGGAAAACAATTTTGATTCCCTTCTTTCCTTTTCTCAATTTTTAGAAGTTATTTTGTTGGTGGCTACCTTGAGGATTATAATTAACATCTTAAACTTCTAACAACCTAATTTTAAAAATACCAACTTAGTTTCAAAAGTATACAAATACTCTGCTCCCACACATTCCTCGTCCTTCCCTTTAAATCGTTATTATCACAAATTACATTTTCATACATAGATTTGTACTTACTGTAGTATGTATTTGTTTTTCTTAAATCATATAAGAAAAAAAGGCAAGGCGAGGTGGCTCACACCTGTAATCCCAGCACTTTGGGAGGCCGACACAAGTGGATCATGAGGTCAGGAGATCGAGACCATCCTGGCCAACATGGTGAAACCTTTTCTCTACTAAAAACACAAAAGTTAGCTGGGCGTAGTGGCGGATGCCTGTAATCCCAGCTACTTGGGAGGCTGAGGCAGGAGAATCGCTTGAACCAGGGAGTTGAAGGTTGCAGTGAACCATGATTGAGCCACTGCACTCCAGCCTGGGTGACAGAGTGAGACTCTGTCTCAATAAAAAAAAAAAGAAAGAAAGAAAAAGAAAAAAAGAAGGAGTCACAAATAAAAAATACATTAATACTATGGCTGCATAGTATTCCATGTGCCACTATGTGTGTGTGTATGTGTATATATATATATATATATATATATATATATATATATATATAAAATATGTGCCACATTTTTTTAATCCAGTCGGTCTGCACTGGTACAGCAATGAATCAAAAAAAAAAAGAGAGAATTAAGAATCCAGTCTATCATTGATGGGCATTTTGATTGGTTCCAAGTCTTTGCTATTGTGAACAGTGCTACAATAAACATACATGTACATGTGTCTTTACAGTGGAATGATTTATAATCCTTTGGGTATATACCCAGTAATGGGATTGCTGGGTCAAATGGTATTTCTGGTTCTAGGTCCTTGAGGAATCGCCACACTGTCTTCCACAATGGTTGAACTAATTTACACTCCCACCAACAGTGTAAAAGTGTTCCTGGTTCTCCACATCCTCTCCAGCATCTGTTGTTTCCTGACTTTTTAATGATCGCCATTCTAACTGGCGTGAGATGGTATCTCATTGTGGTTTTGATTCGCATTTCTCTAATGATCAGTGATGATGAGCTTTTTTTCCATGTGTTTATTGGCCTTGTTTTCTTTTTTTTAAAGTGGAGACAGGGTTTCTCTATGTTGCCCAGGCTGGTCTTGAACACTTGAGCTCAAGCAATCCTCTTACCTCAGCCTCTCAAAGTGCTGGGAGTGTGTCCAGCCCATGACTGTATTTTCAAATTCAAATTGCTGAGGCTTTATATTAAGACTTGAAATAAAGTATTTTAATCCTCCAGCTTTGTTCTTTATGAAAATTGTGTTGGCTATTCGAGGTCTTTGAATTTCTACCTGAATTTTAGACTCAACTTGTCAATTTCTTACAAAATAGTGTACTATGATTTTGATTGAGATTATGTTGAATCTAAACATAAATTTGGGGAAAACTGGCATCTTAACAATATTAAGGCTCATGCCTGTAATCCCAGCACTTTAGGAGGCCAAGGCGGGTGGACCCCCTGAGGTCAGGAGTTCGAGACCAGTCTGACCAATATGGTAAAACCCTGTCTCTACTAAAAATACAAAAAAATCAGGTCTGGTGGCATGTGCCTGTAGTCCCAGCTACTCAGGAGGCTGAGATAGGAGAATTCCTTGAACCTGGAAGTTGGAGGTTGCAGTGAGCCGAGATCGTGCCACTGTACTCCAGCCTGGGCAACAGAGCGAGATTCTGTCTCAAAAAACAAACAAACAAACAATATATATATATATATATATAAACTTCCAACCCACAAACAAGATAATGTCTCTCCATTTACTTAGGTGTTCTTTCTCTTCTCTAAGCAATATTTTGTAGTTTTTGTTATATGTCTTTCATATCTTTTGTCTCATTTTTTTTCTTTATTTCTTTCTTTTTTATTTTTATTTTTTGAGATGGAGTTTTGCTCTCGTTGCCCAAGCTGGGGTGCAATGGTGCAATCTCGGCTCACTGCAACCTCTGCCTCCCGAGTTCAAGCGATTCTCCTGCTCTAGCCTCCTGAGTAGCTGGGATTAAAGGCATGTGCCACCACGCCCGGCTAATTTTGTATTTTTAGTAGAGACAAGTTTTCTCCATGTTGGTTAGGCTGGTCTTGAACTCCCAACCTCAGGTGATCTGCCCTCCTTGGCCTCCCAAAGTGCTGGGATTACAGGCGTGAGCCACTGCGGCCGGCCTTGTCTTATTTTTCCTAAGTACTTCATTTTGATGCTGTTGAATGTAGTATAGTATTGTTTGTTGCTAGTGTGGAGAAATAAAACTCATTTTTGTATATTGAACTCATATCTTACAAACTTAGTTCCTCTGGTAAATAGCTTTGTAGACCTCATTGAATTTTCAACATAGAAAAATTTGCCATTTGTAAATAAAGACCATTCCTTTTCTTCCTTTCTAATCTTGATGCCTTTTTTTTTTTTTCCTTGCTGATTCCACTGACCAGAATCTCCAGTACATGGAGCTATGATGAGAGTGGACCATTAAGCTTGATCCCAGAAGTATGATGTTGGCTGTAAAATTCTTACAGATGCTTCTTATGAGGTAGAGAGAAGTTCTCTTTTATTCCTAGTTTGCTGAGTGGTTGTTTTGTTTTTTAAAAAAACATGAAATGCTTCACAAATGTGTGTGTCATCCTTACACAGGGGCCATGTTAGTCTTCTCTGTGTCATTCCAATTTTAGCATATGTGCTGCCGAAACGAGCACTTCTTTGTTTTTGTTATTTTTAAGAAAGAAGATCTCAGGCCAGGCATGGTGGCTCATGCCTGTATTACCACTATTTTAGGAGGCCAAGTTGGGCGGATTGCTTGAGCCAAGGAGTTCAAAACCAGTATGGGCAATACGATGAAACCTCATCTCTACGAAAAATTTTTAAAAATTGGCTAAGCATGGTGGTGCACACCTGTAGTCCCAGCTACTCAGGAGGCTAAGGTGGGAGGATCACTGGACCCTAGGAGGTCAAGGTTGCAGTGGAATGTGATTGCACCACTGTACTACAGCCTGGATGACAGAGTGAGACCCTGTCTCCAAAACTAACAATAAAATTTTAAAAATGACATCTCACTCTGTTGTCCAGTCTGGAGTGCAGTGACACAATCATAGCTCACTGCAGCTTCCAGCCCCTTGGCGTAAGCAATCCTCCTGCCTCAGCCTCCTCAGTAGCTGGGACTTCAGGTGTGTTGCCATCATGCCTAGCTTTTTTTTAAATTCTTTGGAAATGGGGGTGGGGTGGGGGCATCTCCCTATGTTGCCCAGGCTGGTCTTGAACTCCTAGCCTCAAGAGATCCTCCCGCCTCGGCCTCCCAAAGTGCTGGGATTACAGGTATAAGCTACCACACCCAGCCACTGAGTGTTTTTATAAGTAATGAATGCTGCCAACTGTCAAACGTTTTTTGTACGTCTATTGAGATGATAAAATTTTTCTTTTTTTGGTTTGTTAATATGGTGAATTACATTAATTTTGTAATGTTAAACCAACCTGCATTCCTGGAATAATAAAACCTCGTGATGATATGTTATCCTTCAAATTTATTATTGGGTTTGATTTACTAAAATAAATTAAGGGTATTTGCATCACTGTTGGTGAGAGATGTTAGTCAGAAGTTGTGGGTTTTTCTCCCTGTTTGGTTGTCATCTGGTTTCAGTATCAGGGTAATTATGGCCTCAGAGAATGAGCTGGAAAGATTTTGTGTAGAAATCGTGTTTTTTCATTTCTTAGTATTTGATAGAATTCACTAGTGAAGCTATCTGGGCCTAGTTTTTATTTGTGGGGAAGGCTAACTACAAATTCAATTTGTCTAATTGACATATGGCTACTTAAGTTATCTATTTCTTCTTGTGTGAGCTTTTTCGTCTTTCAAGGAATTTGTCCACTTTATCTAAGTTGTCAAATTTATTGGTAAATTATTTACGGTTTTCCCCTTATCACTGTTTTAATGTCTATGGACGCTGTAGTGAGTCACCTCTTTTATGCCTGAAGTTGGGAATTTGTGTCTTCTCTCTTTTTCCTGATCAGTGTGGCTAGAGATTTAGAAATTTTATTGATCTTAAATAACAATAAATATTGTTTTTTTTGAGATAGAGTCTCACTCTGTCCCCTAGGCTGGAGTGCAGTGGCACAATCTTGGCTCACTGCAACCTCTGCCTTTTGAATTCAAGCAATTATCCTGCCTCAGCCTCCCAAGTAACTGAGATTACAGGCACCTGCCGCCACAGCTGGCTAATTTTTATGTTTTTAGTGGAGATGTGGTTTCACCATTTTGGCCAGGCTGGTCTCAAACTCCTGACCTCAAGTGGTTCACCTGCCTTGGCCTCCCAAAGTTCTGGAATTATAAGCATGAGCCACCATGACTAGCCTGATTTTAAATAATTATTTTTTGAGTAAGCAATTATTTTTGATTAATTGATTAATTTGCTTGATCTTAAATAATTATTTTGATTAATTATTGATTAGCTTGATTTTCTGCTACTTGTTCTATCAGTTATTGAGTATGGGTTGTTAAATCTCCAGCTAAAATTGTGAATTGCTAATTTCTTCTACTAATTCTTTCTCTTCTTGCTTTATGTATTTTGAAGCTCTGTTTTTGGATGCATAAACATTTAGGATTGTTATGTCTGCTCAATGAATTGACCTATTTTTCATTATAAAATAATCTTTTTATAACTTTTTTACCTGAAACTTAGTTTGCCTAATATTAATATAACCACTCCAGATTTTTTTTGGCTAGTGTTAACATAGTATATCTTTTTCCGTCTTTTTTCTTTTTTTTTTTTCTTTTTTTTTTCACATTGGACATTTGTACAACGTCTTTTTGCTTTTAATCTATTTGTGTCTTTATATTTAAAGTGGATTTCAGGCCAAGTGCAGTGCTGCCTCATGCCTTTAATCCCAGCACTTTGGGAGGCTGGGGCAGGAGAGTTGCTTGTGCTCAGGATTTTGAGACCAGTCAGGGCAACATAACAAGACACCATCTTCATAAGAGACAAAAAAAAAAAAAAGTAAAGTTAAGGCCAGGTTTGGTGGCTGATGCCTGTAATCCCAGCAATTTGGTAGACTGAGGCAGGTGGATCACTTGAGGTCAGAAGTTTGAGACCAGCCTGATCAACGTGGTGAAATCCCGTCTCTACTAAAAATGCAAAAATTAGCCAGGTGTGGTGGTGCATGCCTGTAATCTCAGCTACTCAGGAGGCTGAGGCAGGAGAATCACTTGAACCCAGGTGGCAGAGGTTGCAGTGAGCCAAGATGGTGCCACTGCACTCCAGCCTGGGCAACAGGGGGAGCCTCCATTTTCAAAAGAAAAATAAAGTTGGTTTTTTATATAGTATACAGCTTGGTCACTTTTAAAATACAATTTAATAATCTTGGCCTTTTAATTGGGAGTGTTTAGACATTTACGTTTAATGTGATTATTGATGTGGTTATGTTTAAGTCTTAACATGTTACTATTTGTGCTGCATTTGTTCCATTTTCACTTTTTTCTGCCTTTTTTGGCTTCTTTCTTTCTTTTTCCTTGAGACAGGATTTTGCTCTGTCACCCAGGCTGGAGTGCAGTGGCACAATCCTGGTTGACCGCAGCCTCAACTTTTCAGGCTCAAGTGATTCTCCCACCTCACCCTCCTGAGTAGCTGGGACCACAGGCACACACCACCATGCCAGGCTAATTTTTGTATTTTTATTAGAGACAAGGTTTTGCCATGTTGCCCAGGCTGGTCTCAAACTCCTGAGCTCAAGTGATCTGCCTGCCTTGACCTCCCAAAGTGCTGGGATTACAGGCTTCAGCCACCATGCCGAGCCAGCTTTTCTGGCATTAATTATTTCTTAGGATTCCATTCCTTTGTTGGCTTTTTAGCTAAAACTTTGGATTTGTATTTCAGTGGTTGTTTTATAGCATACATCTTTAACGTATCAAAGTCTATCTTTAAGTGCTATCATACTACTTCATGTATAGTATAAAAAACTTACAGTAGGCAGGGCTCCGTGGCTCATGCCTTGATATGGTTTGGCTCTGTGTCCCTACCCAAATCTCATGTTGAATTGTAATCCCCAATGTTGAGGGGAGGGACCTGCTGGGAGGTGATTGGATCATGGGGGTAGATTTCTTCCTTGCTGTTCTCATGATAGTGAGTCCTCACAAGACCTAGTTGTTTGAAAGCAGGTAGCATTTCCCCCTTTGCTCTCTATGCTGCTGCCAGGTGAAGACATGCTTGCTTCCCATTTGCTCTTCCGCCATGATTGTAAGTTAACTGAGGCCTCCCCAGCCATGTTTCTGGTACAGCCTGTGGAAGGGTGAGTCAATTACACCTCTTTTCTTTATAAATTACAGAGTCTCGGGTAGATCTTGACAGCAGTGTGAGAACAGACTAAGACATGCCTGTAATCCCAGTGCTTTGGGAGGCCAAAGCAGGAGGATCGCTTGATCACAGAAGTTCAAGATCAGCCTGGGCAATGTGGCAAAACCCCGTCTCTACAAAAAATACGAAAACTATCTGGCCACGGTGGTACATACCAGTAGTCCCAGGTACTTGTGGGGCTGAGGAGGGAAGATTGCTTGAACCTGGGAGGCCAAAGCTGCAGTGAGCTGTGATTGTGTCACTGCAGTCCAGCCTGGTCAACAAGTGAGACCCTGTCTTAAAACAAAACAAAACTTACAATAGTATATTTCCATTTCTTCCTTTCCAGTATTTAGGCTATTGTCATGCATTTACTTTTATATAAATCCCACAGCAAATTCTTCTTATTTTTGCTTAAACAATCAATTACTTGATCTAGCAATCCCTTCTGGGTATTTACCCAGAAGATTTGAAATCAGTTTGTTGAAGGGATGTCTGCACCTACATGTTCATTGCAGCACTATTCACAATAGTTAAGTTATGAAATCACCCTGGCTGGGTGCAGTGGCTCACACCTGTAATCCTAGCACTCTGGGAGGCTGGGCGGGCAGATTGCCTGAGCTCAGGAGTTCAAGACCAGCCTGAGCAACATTGAAACCTCATCTCTACTAAAGTACAAAAAAAATAGCTGGGTATGGTGGCGCACGCCTTTCCCTACTAGGGAAGATGAGGCATGAGAATTGCTTGAACCCAGGAGGCGGAGGTTGCAGTGAGCCAAGATCGCACCACTACCCTCCACTGTGGGTGACAGAGCAAGACGTTAGAAATTACCCTAAGTGTCCATCAACAGATGAACAAAGAAAATCTAGTGTATATATACAGTGCAATACTATTCAGTCATTCGAAAGAAGAAATTCTGTTGTTTGTGACAATATGAATGGAACTGGACAACATTATGCTAAATGAAATAAGCCAGACATAGAAAAACAAATACCACGTTTTCACTTATATGTGGAATCTAAAACAATTGAACTCATAGAAGCAAAGAGGGTGGTTACAGAGGCTGGGAGTGTGGAGAATGGGGAGATGAAGAGTGCAAAATCTCAGAGGAGAAATATGGGGTTTTTTTGTTTGTTTGTTTTGTTTTTGTTTTGAGACGGAGTCTTACTCTGTCGCCAGGCTGGAGTGCTGTGGCTCGATCTTGGCTCACTGCAGCCTCCACCTCCCAGGTTCAAGCGATTCCCCTGCCTCAGCTTCCCGAGTAGCTAGGACTACAGGTGTTCGCCACCACATCTGGCTAATTTTTTGTATGTTTAGTAGAGACGGGGTTTCACCATGTTTGCCAGGATGGTCTCGATCTCCTGACCTCGTGATCCACCCACCTCTGCCTCCCAAAGTGCTGGGATTACAGGTGTGAGCCATGGTGCTGGCTGGAGTTTTTTTAGTTCTATTACACAGCATAGTGAACAGCATGGTGAATGTATTTAATAATAGAATATTGTACATTTTTAAATTGCTAAGAGAGTAAAATGTAAATGTTCTCACCACACAAAGAAATGTTAGGTATCTGAGGTGAGGCATAAGCTAAGCAGCTTCATTCAATTTCTCCACATTGCATTCATAAATCACAACACTTTGTACTCACAAATGTATATGATTGTAAATTGCCAATTCACAAAGTAAAAAAATTACTTGATAAAGTGTAAATAATAAGAATAATTACATATATTTATCCATGCAGTTTCCATTTCTAGTGCTCTTCATTCCTTTGAGTATCTCCAGTTTTTCCCGCATCATGTTCTTTCTGCCTGAAGCACTTCCTTTGACATGTTAGTTCTCTATCTTCTTTTTTTTTTTTGAGACAGTTTTACTCTTGTCTCCCAGGCTGGAGTGTGCGATCTCGGCTTACTGCAACCTCCGCCTCCCGGGTTCAAGCAATTCTCTGCCTCAGCCTCTGAGTAGCTGAGATTACAGGCGCATGCCACCACGCCCAGCTAATTTTTGAAGTTTTAGTAGAGACAGGGTTTCACCATCTTGGCCAGGCTGGTTTTGAACTCCTGACCTTGTGATCCACCCACCTTGGCCTCCCAAAGTGCTGGGATTACAGGCGTGAGCCACCGCGCCCTGCCCCTAACTTTTTCTTCTGCCATATCTTATCTGCTGTTAATCCTATCCAATATATATTTCATCTCAAACATTGTAATTTTAATATCTTGAAGTTCACTTTGGATATTTAAAACACATTTCTGTGTCTCTACTTAACATTCTTAATTTTCCCTTTACTTTCCTTAGCATATGGAGTATAGTTCTAATAACCATTTTAATGTCCTTGTCTACTAATACTGCATCTGTGTCATTTCTGGCTCAGTGTCAATGGATTTAAAATTTTCTCTTCATTATGGCTCCCAGTTTCTTGCTCCTTTGCATGCCTGACAACTTTTCATTGGCTGCAATGCATCATTTGTGCTAGTTTTGAAAATCATTTTGTTGTGTGATATTTTTGTATTCATACAAATATTCTTGAATTTTGTTCTGGGACACAGTTAAATTCTTTGGAAAGAGTTTGACTCTTTCTGGTCTTGTTTTGTTAGGCAGACCCAGCGTGACGTTTAGCCTAGTGCTAATTTTTGCCACTACTGCGGCAGAACCCTTCTGAGTACTTTACTCAGTGCCCCACAAGGTCTCCACGCAGATGTTGGGAAGGGGAAAAATATCCCTGGCCCCACACGGCTGCTGTGGATTGTTCCCACTGATCCTTTCGGGTGGTTCCTTCCCCAGCCTCAGCATTTTCCTCACATGTATGCATTGATTGGTACTCAGATTAATTCCGACTCAAGATCTCCAGAGTGCAATCTCAATTTCTCCCCCTCCCCCGCACTCTTTCCTTTCTAGTACTTTGCCCTGTGAACTCCAGTCTGGGCCTCCCAGGCTCCAGCTCCATCTCCTCACTTCAGGAAAGCTGCTGGGCTGCTCCTCAGGTCTTCCTTCTTTGCACTGCAGATGCAAACTCTTCAGACAGTAAGATGGGGCCATCATCAGGGCTCATCTCATTTTGCTTCCTCTCCCTCAGGGGTCACTAGTAATGGAAAACAATGACAAAAGCAGTATCTAACAACGTGTATGTAGGATTGAAATGGCAAACTACAAAATACTGATGAAATAAATCAAACAAGACCCAAATAACAGGTGACATACTTTGTTCATGGTTTGGAATACACACACACACATGCACACACATATAGTTAAGATGACAATTCTCTGCAAATTGATCTACAGATTTCATTCAATTCCAATCAAAATCTCAGCAGAAGATTTTTGTAGATATTAACAAGCTAATTTTAAATTTTGTGTGGAAAGACAGAGGATCTGGATTAGCCAAAACAAATTTGAAAAAGAAAAACAAAATTGGAGAACTCACAGACACTACTTGGATTTTTTAAAAACATGAAAATGAAAGTCAATTAAGAAAAAATAATCTTTCAACAGATGGTGTTGAAACAATTGGACATCAGTATGCAAAAAGAGGAAGAAGAAGGCGAAGATCCTCAATCTATACCTTAAGCTTTATATAAACATTATCCAAATATGGAGCACCGACTTAAATATAAAACAAAATGATGTAACTCTTAGAAGAAAACATAAGAGGCCAGGCACCATGGCTCACACCTATAATCTCAGCACCTTTGGAGGCCAAGGTGGGCAGATCATGTGAGATCAGGAGTTCAAGACCAGCCTGGTCAACACGGTGAAACCCCATCTCTACTAAAAATACAAAAATTAGCTAGGTGTGCTGGTGCATGCCTGTAATCCCAGCTACTCAGGAGGCTGAGGCAGGAGAATTGCTTGAACCCAGGAGGCGGAGGTTGCAGTGAGCTGAGATTGCACCATTGCATTCCAGCCTGGGTGACAGAGCAAAACTGTCTCAAAATAATAATAATCATCATCATCATCATCATCAAACTTTTGAAAGACAAAGAGAGAATGCTGAAAGTAGCAAGACAGAAGAGACATGTCACATACAAAAGATCTTAAATAAGATTTTCAACAGATTTCTCATTAGAAAGTTTGGAGGCCAGAAGACAGTGGGCTGACATATTCTAATAAAAGAAAAAAAACCTGTCAACCAAGAATTCTATATTGGGTAAAACTGTCCATCAAAAGTGAAGACTGTGTGCTTGGCTGAAGAGCCAATGGAGCGAAGCTTCCGTCTGTGGGATTATGACTGAATGCCTCTAACTTGACATTCCACCCAGGCAGAGTGATATGACAGCACTGCGGAGCCTTGGTTGGCCTCAGATAGCTGAACCCCTGCCGTTCCGCCCTTTGCCTCATCTGGTGCTGGGACCAGAGTCCACTACAGAGAACTCCTCATCCTGCGAGATGGGGCATGACCAGAATTGGGTTGTCCTTGCTTGTCCATCATGCAGTGCACGTTCACGGAGAACCTGGTACTAAAGCATTAATAGACAACCTGCTTCTGGGTCAGGATTTTGTACAACTCCCTCATGTGATCTATTAAAAGTCAGCCCACAAGATAAGGGTTTGTAAAAGAAAGGAATCAATAATATAAAATTTTTTGAGACAGGGTCTTGCTCTGTCGCGCAGGTTGGAGTACAGTGGCATGATCATAGCTCACTATAGCCTCAGTCTCCTGGGCTCAAGCGATCCTTTCATCTCAGCCTCCTGAGGACTATAGCTGGGACTACAGACATGCACCAAGTCCAGCTGGTTTTTTAGTTTTCTTCGCCGTGTTGTGCAGGCTGGTCTCCAACTCCTGGGCTCAAGCAATCTGCCCGCCTTGGCCTCTTAAAGCGTTGGGATTACAGGCATGAGCCATGGCACCCAGCCCATAAATAATATTTTTAAGAAGATAAAAGAAAAATATAAGAAAAGCAAAAGGGGCCAGGTACAATAGCTTATACCCATAATTCCAATACTTTGGAGGCCAACGTAGGATCACTTGAGTCCAGGATTTTGAGAGCAGCCTGAGCAACATAGTGAGACCCTATCACTACAAAATTAAAAGGCAGGCGTTGTGATAGCTACACAGGAGGCTCAGGTGGGAGCATCGCTTGAGCCAAGGAGGTTGAGGTTGTAGTGAGCTGTGATCACACCACTGTACTCCAGCCTGAGTGACAGAGCGAGGCCATGTCTCTAAACAAAAAAAAAAAAAGAAAAAAAGAAAAAAGAAAAAAAGCAGGTCGGGTGCAGTAGCTCACACCTGTAATCCCAGCACTTTGGGAGGCCGAGGCGGGCGGATCACGATGTCAGGAGCTTGAGAACATCCTGGCCAACATGGTGAAATCCCATCTCTACTAAAAAATACAAAAATTAGCCGGATGTGGTGGTGCGCGCCCGTAGTCCCAGCTACTCGGGAGGCTGAGGCAGGAAAATCGGTTGAACCTGGGAGGCAGAGGTTGCAGTGAGCCAAGATTGCGCCTCTGCACTCCAGCCTAGTGACAGAGCAAGATTCTATCTCAAAAAAAAAAAAAAAAAGGCAAAGAAGAAACTCAAGGAGTTCCTAACCAGTAAACCTGCTCTGCAAGATATGCTTAAGGGGGTACTGCAGGTGAAGCGAGAGGACACTAGACAGTACGTTGAAACTCTTAAGAAGAAGTAAAGATTTCAATAGAGGTAAATATATGCACAATTATAAAAACTAGTACTATTGTAACAACAGTTTGTAACTCTACTTTTTGTTTTCTACATAATTTAAGAGACTAATACACTTTAAAAAACAATCAGTATCAGCAGGGTGCAGTGGCTCACCTGTAATCTCAGCACTTTGGGAGGCTGAGGCAGGCAGATCGCCTGAGGTCAGGAGTTCAAGGCCAGCCTGGCCAACATGGTGAAACCCTGTCCCTATTAAAAATACAAAAATTAGCCAGGCATAGTGGTGAGCACCTATAATCCCAGCTACTCGGGAGGCTGAGGCAGGAGAATCGCTTGAACCTGAAAGGCAGAAGTTGCAGTGAGCTGAGATCACACCACTGCACTCCAGCCTGGGCAACAAGAGTGAGACTTTGTCTCAAAAAAAAAAAATCGGTGTAATAATAAATAAATAAATTGATTAATTAAACAAAGAACTAATCTAAAAGCTTAGTATTACTGTAGCTGGTTTATAATTACACATTTTGTTTTCTGTATAACTTAAGACACTAACATATTTTAAATCATTGTCAGTTTATGTTTTAGGGCATAGAATGTATAAAGATATAATTTTATGACATCCACAGCCATAAGAAAAAGAGATGGAGCTGGAAAAGAGCACAGTTTTTGTGCTGTGCTGAAGTTGACCTGGTATAAATTCAAACCAGAGCGTTATAACTTTAGGATTTTGATATGGTTTGGCTGTGTCCCCACCCAAATATCACCTTGAACTGTATTTCCTATAATCCCCATGTGTCTCGGGAGGGATCCGGTGGAAAGTAATTGAATCATGAGGGTGGTTACCTCCATGGTGCTGTTCTAATGACAGTGAGTGAGTTCTCACCAGATCTGATGGTTTTAAAAGGGGCTTTTCCCCCTTTTGCTCAGCACTTCTCCTTGCTGCCGCCATGTGAAGGACATGTTTGCTTCCCTTTTCACCATGACTGTAAGTTTCCTGAGGCCTCCCCAGCCATGCTGAAGTGTGAGTCAATTAAGCCTCTTCATAAATTACTGTCTCGGGTATGCCTTTGTTAGCAGCGTGAGAATGGACTAATACAGATATTGAATGTAATGCTATTGTAACCGTAAAAAAAGTAGCTGTAGAATATACACAGAAGAAAATGAGAAGAAATTCAAACATTTTGCTATTTAGAAAAACTTCAACCAAACACAAAAAAAGCTTGTAATGCAGGACATGAGGTTCAGAAAAGCTATAAGCATATACAGCACAAATAGCAAAATGACAGCAGTGCGCCTCTCCTTGTGCACTGAGAAGACAGCAGCCCTGGAGGCTCCTGCCCCAAAATGCACAGTTTGAAACTGCTCACCAGGAAACATCAGATAATCCACATGCAAGGACATTCTGCAAGTCAAGACCACAAAAAGCAAAGCAAGACTGAGGAACTAAAAGACATCACAACTAAATGCATCCTGTGATCTTGGATTGGCTGCTGGACTGGGGGGAAAGCGTGTATCAAATCGCAGTATTGTATGGCTGGTGAGTTTCCAGATTCTGATAACTACCAAAGTGATTATGTAAGAGAACGACCATTTTGGAAATAAACACTGAAGTACTCAGGGGTGCAGAGGCAGGTGTTTCTAATATAATCTCACATGATTCAAATCATGCTCATTATTCTTAAGATTCTGTATTTGTGGGTTCACCTCTAGCTAAATTTATTTGTAATGCCCAAATCAATGCCTGGACCCTTCTACGTGCATTTGGAAGCCGGTGCAGACACAGAGTGGCGAAAAATTGGCATCCCCAGAGATTAAAGTCACCTGCTGAGGGGGAGTAGTGAGCACTCATCTCCCTGATTCAGCTCTTCGACCCGTAAATAAGGGTCCTTTTCACGGTCTATTTAGTGCCACGTTTTTCACAGTTTTGTGCTTTTTGTTGGTGATTTCACCATCTAAAATGGTGCCTGTGCAGTGTGGAGGCTGTCTAGTGTTAACATCATCAAGAAGGCCATGTGTGCCTTTGGGGGAAAACACAGGAGCTAGATAAGCTTCATTTAGGCATGAGTTCTAGCACTCGTGGCTGTGGGGTCAATGTCAATGGATCAACAATATGTATTAAACAAGGTGTATTTAGGCCAGGTGCAGTGGCTCACACCTGTAATCCCAGCACTTTGGGAGGCCGAGGCAGGTGGATCACCTGAGGTGGGGAGTTTGAGACCAGCCTGGCCAACACAGTGTAACCCCGTCTCTACTAAAAATACAAAAATTAGCCGGGTGTGGTGGCACGCCCCTGTAATCCCAGGTATTTGGGAGGCTGAGGCAGGAGAATCACTTGAACTTAGGAGATAGAGGTTACAGTGAGCCAAGATGGTGCCACTGCACTCCAGCCTGGGCGACAGAGTGAGACTCTGTCTCAAAAACAAAAAATAATAATGACAATAAAAATCAATAAATCAATAAACAGGGTGTCTTCAAACAAAAGTACACATTTTTTTTGAAAAGGTCGTGTATTGACCAGTTGATGAAAATGTTGCAGTCAGAGGCTCACAGACACCTGACTCTGTCTTCTCCTAAGGGCAAGGGTCCAGCATTTGCAGCAACTCTGTAACTACTGTGAAGGAGAGTGTAAATAGTTGGTGAATTTGAATAATGAGAATGTGGGAATTTCTCATACTGGTCTTCTTTTCTGTTAGTTTTGAATTATATAAAAATAAAACATTACCCCCAAAAGAGGATTGTATCACTCCTGGCTTCTTGTTATACTTGGAATAAAATCCAGGGCCTTTAGCAAACCCTGAGAGGCTCCCCACGTGTTCCAGCTTCTGCCTTTTCTCCAATTGCATTTCTTGCTCACCAGCATCTAGGGTCTCTAGGCACTCTCCAGGAGAACACATGGAGCTCTTTCTCATCTCTGCATTCACGTGTCCTTCTGCTTGGGACACTTTGACTCAAAGCCTTGACATGCCTGGGTCCTTCTCATCCGTGAGGTCTCAGCTTCCATGTCATCTGCTTGGAGAGTTTGACACCAGCCACTCCATTTAAGGGAGGTGCCGTTCACCACCTTGGCTGCCAGCTGACTTCCCTCATCCTCCTTGTCACAGATTCTAATTCTTTTGTCTCTGGGGTTTTTTTGTTTGTTTGTTTGTTTGTTTTCCTTTCAGACAGTCTCACTCTGTCACCCAGGCTGGAGTGCAGTGGTGTGATCTCAGCTCACTGCAACCTCCACCTCCTGGGTTTAAGTGATTCTCCTGTCTCAGCATGCTGAGTGGCTGGGATTACAGGTATGCACCACCACACCCAGCTAATTTTTGTACGTTTAGTAGAGACAGGGTTTCACCATGTTGGCCAAGCTGGTCTTGAACTCCTGACCTCAAGTGATCCACCTGCCTCAGCCTCCCAAAGTGCTGGGATGACAGGAATGAGCCACCGTGTCCGGCTCCTGATTCTTTTGATTCTGTATTAGGGTACTGTCCATCGCCCGCCTTGGACCGTATACCCAGGAGGACAGGGATCTTGTCTCTTATCCGCCACTGTTTCCCCAGGGTCCAGCTCACCACAGGAGCATAGTAATGTAGGTTGGAATTGAGAATGAGACTCTCCCTGAGAGAGGGATTAGCTAAACTTGGATGACCACCCCTGGGCTTGGTAGCAGAGTTGTGCCAGAAATAACCCACGTGGGGGCTGAGGGCATGGTTGGTAGAGATGAAAACGTGGTGATCGGGGCAGACCTCATGGAAGGTGTCTAGTCCAACCCACTGTGCCTTCAGCTCTGCGCCTGGCAAAACCTCCGTGGAGCCTCCACAGGGATGCTGAGTGTTGACGAGACAGTCTCACAGTGCTGAAGAAGGTTCCAGAAGCTCAGTGCCCAGGGACCGTCTCCATTTCCTAGGCTGCTCTCTCCTTCTCCAGCGGGGCCTTCTCCACTCTCCTCAAGTTGTTTGTCTCCTCCTCAGCCACCCTCACCCTCGGTGATAACCTCGCCTCCTTCCTCACAGAGAAACCAGATGCAATCAGAAAGCAGCTTCCTCGTCCACCTGCTGCCCAGCCCCAGAAGTGTCCATGTTTACCCAAGTGATGCCCTCGCCCCCTCCTGCCTAACACAGCTCTCCCTCCGAACACCCATCGCCGGCGGCCTCCTAGGCCTCCTGGGGCCCCTGCTCCTCCCAGCGCACTCTTCTTTATTTTCAGCCTCTTTGTCTCCAAGAGGCCCATCTTGGTTAAAAAGCTCACCCCAAAACAAGGGTTTGGGAGCCAGCAGGTATTCCAGGAAGGCACAGCGAGGCACTGCGCAGGGGAGCAGAAAACTCCAGAAAGTGCTTTAACAAGTAGGTCTCACCACTGGGGAGTGAATAGGGCTCTCTCCTGCCAGTGACGCCTGAGGAACCATGTGCAACTCACCTAGGAGTTGTTCCCCAGAGGTGGAGCTGATGGGCTGCCTGCGGCATCGCCTCCTGGGCACGGCTGGGCTGTGCCTGCTCCCTTGTGGCCAGAGAAGGTCCCCGGGCAGAGAAAGGAGAGGCCACCCTAGGAGTGGGGATGGTCAGCGTGCTGGAAGCTGCTGCAGCAGCCACAGGACTCAGGCGGGCCAAGAGCAGCAGCAGCTTCTGTAGGCACACACCCACCCGAGAGGTGTCCGCCCCCTCCAAGGGCTTCTCCCTGGTCTCCACGTGCGCTCGTCTTCCTCTGTCCGCCCGTGAAACCAGACCTCCCTTAGCACCGCGTCCTAAACGCTCCTCTCTGTCTACATCCTCCTGCTGAGTTGCCAAGGCCATTCTCCAGTCATCCACTTTGTATAGAGAGGGAATTGGCCCTCTCTGGGTTGGAACATGCAGAGCCTCAGGGGCAGGGCGAGTGGCTGCCTGGCTGATCAGGGCCTGGTTGGAGAAAGTGTGGAAAATTGGGGGACAGGGGCTAGAGGCAGGTAGAGGGACATGGGAGTGGGCACAGAGTGCACTTCAACACCCACCAGCTTGCATCCACACAACCAAGTAGAGGCAGGGACCCAGCCAGTTGCCATCAGCCAGCCTCAGGCCTCAGCCACCCCAGCGCAGGCACACTGAGCACGTGACCGTGGGATCCATGGATATGTCCTAAGTCACTCTACCCTGCAGTGGCTGACATGAAGGGTGATAGGATGGCCTGGTGAAGGCATGGCTGAAGAGTCAGGGTGGAGGTGATAACTTTGTGAAGATGGGACGCCAGCCTCCAGAACAGTCTATACATTTTTTTTTTTTTTGAGATGGAGTCTCACTCTGTCACCCAGGCTGGAGTTCAGTGGCATGATCTCACCTCACTACAACCTTTGCTTCCTGTGTTCAAGCAATTCTGCCTCAGCCTCCCGAGTAGCTGGGACTACAGGTGCATGCCACCATACCCGGCTAACTTTGTATTTTTAGTAGAAACGGGGTTTCACCATATTGGCCAGGCTGGTCTCAAACTTCTGACTTCATGATCCACCCACTTAGGCCTCCCAAAGTGTTGGGATTACAGGCGTGAGCCACTGTGCCCGGCCACAGTCTGTACTTAAATGAATGACCTGTATATGGCTCTATGACCCCGGTAAGAAGAAGATATGTGTTCAAATACCGAGACGTGGAAGCAGGGGGCCTCCATAGCATCACTCCAGTGACCCACTTGGAGACTTTGTCTTTCCTACCTCCACCGCCCTGAGCTCTGCAGGGGTAGAGGCTGTGGTTCCCAAAGGCGTAAAGCCTCTAGCAGGTGACACAGGATGAGGCTCACTGAACCATATGCCATATCCGCCATGTGGGCACCTTGGGCTTCTAGTGTCAAGTTCCAGCAAATGAGAAGAGGAATCAGCACCTTGGCAGGGGTAATGATCCCCAAGCTTAAGGAGACAGGGCCACCATCATACAGTGGGGCGGGGGGACCTGTGCTTGGTGTTCAGGTGTCCACTTAGGCACCTCTTGACACTCTCTTGCCCGTTTTTTAATGCCAAATAGCCAAATGCAGAGCCTCAGCCTGAGGAGGACACGGCGACCAGGGATGAGGATCTAGGGTCATACCACTAAGTAAGCCATCAGGACAGGCCCAGCAGAAGTGCTGGCTGAGGGGGAGCCTAGACTAGATGGTAAACGAAGGAGCCTGCTAATATCAGTCGTGTTCTGAGACCCGCTGCAGTGGCAAGGGCTGAGTTTGTCCCACTCACCTTCCCTTCCAAGGTCTCCCTGGAAAGAGAGATGCACCTGAATCCTGTAGGAGCTGTCCCAGAACTTACATGGAGAAGCAGATCCACGCAGCAAAGGGGTGGACTGTGGGGGACGCTCTGCCACACCACTCGCATCCCCCCTTAGAAGCGGGAGGCCCATCAGCCAGCTGCTGCGATGTCGTTGGCAGGCGGCCCCCTTCAGGGACGGCCTCAGCTGATGCGGGCTGCCCACCCCAGGACACGCTCCCTTCCCAGCGGGGCCTGCATCTGAGGACAGATTGGCCTAGAAGTGCAAGAGCTACCTCATCTTCAGAGCTCCCCCTGGGGGCTGGCATCCCAGGTCAGCTTCTCCCTCAGCCCAATCCTGCTTGCCTCCCTTCCATTCTCTTCCAAAGGCATTGATCCCAAGAGCAGCCTCGAACCAACTTCCTGCAAGTTCTCTGCCTCAAAGTTAGCCTCCTAGAAACCCAACCTGAAACAATACTGTACCGTCAACATTAGTGATGGCAGAAAGAGCATGGAAAGAAAAATTATGGATGTCGATGAGTGAGTTGAGAAGGGTTCAGAAGAATAGGGCTCTGAATATAAAGATGTTTAACAGTAGTTTTTCTGTCTTACTGCAGACATTGACAGTGTCCGTCCACTTCCCTTCAGCCCCGCTACTCTATGCCACCAACCCTTCCAGCGGTAAGCGCCTGCACCTTAGCTCAAGGGAGCTCCCTGGCTGCATAAGCCTGCAATCCCAGGGAGCTGCCCTGAACCCATGACTGACAGAAGTGGTAGATCAATACCCCAGCTCTCTTGCCTCAGTTGGAGAACACTGAAGCACAGCCCCACAGTTGCCTGGAGGATCCCAGCAAGATTGACCATAGTTGCCTGCAGCAGTAACTGATCATGAATATGTCCTCTGTTCCGGTTTCCTCCCCCATCCCTGTCTCACCTGCTTCCCAACTGGTGCTTCCCGGAATCATATTCTCAGGGTCTGCTTCTAGGGCACCTAGCCTGAGACAGCTGGTATCAGCCGTGGGCATAGGAAGCAGCCGCTCAAGAATGGCTCATTTGCCAGCCAGAGGGTCATCAGGTACCCACTGCTGAGGAGTGAGGTGGTGATTGCCCTGGCCCGCTGTAGCCTCACAGTGCTAAGATGCTCACGTGTTGAGGTGGGGCACAGGTGGGAAGGGTGCATGGGCCTGAGCTGCTCCTGCCCCTGAGTAGCAAGGAAGCAACAGTAGCCACCAGGATGGTAGAGAGGATGGCAGTAGTGAGCTGACAGCAGACTGGAGTTGAGAACCGCAGACCCCACAGCTGACTGTTAACTCACGGAAGAATGCCATGGCCAGAAAGCCCCCAGGATGGCATTTAAAAGGACCCCATCCAGCTGGGTGCGGTGGCTCATGCCTGTAATCCCAGCACTTTGGGAGGCTGAGGCAGGCAGATCATCTGAGGTCAGGAGTTCGAGACCAGCCTCGTGAACATGACGAACCCTGTTTCTACTAAAATTACAAAGATTATCTGGGTGTGGTGGCGGGCACCTGTCATCCCAGATACTTGGGAGGTTGAGACAGGAGAATCGCTTGAACCTGGGAGGCGGAGGTTGCAGTGAGCCAAGACTGTGCCATTGCACTCCAGCCTAGGGAACAGAGTGAGACTCCGTCCCAAAAAAAGGTAAAATAAAATAAAAGGACTGCATCTTCTGCAACAAGAAGACAGAATATGCTAAAAACTGACGTCCCAGATGGGATTCTAAGAGTATCCTCCTGCAAAGGAGGTGGGAGTCCCAGCCCTGGTGGCTCATGCCGCATCGTGCGGGGCGCTGTCATACCCTGTCCGCACAATAGACGGCTCAGCGTGCTAGCTCCGTCACTAAGGCTGTGTGGCCCCGGGTAAGTCACTCCAAGCCTCAGTTTCCCCATCTGTAAATACGATCACAATGTTTTCTATCAGAGCCTTGCCCAGTGTGTGGCATGTGGTGGAAATTCAGTGAAGTGGCTGCTGCTTTGTCTTTTAAAAAACTGTGGGAAAATGCACATAATATAAAATTTGCCGTCTCTATCATTTTTTCTTTTTGAGATGGAGTCTCCTCTGTTGCCCAGGCTGGAGTGCAGCGGTGTGATCTCGGCTCACAGCAACCTCTGCCCTGCCAGGTTCAAGTCATCCTCCCACCGCAGCCTCCTGAGTAACGAACCAACAGTGCCCTGGCTGAAGGAACAAGATTCTTCAGGTTCCTCGTCTGCACCTTAAACCTGGAACCTGTACCATAAACCTGGGTCATTCTCAGAAGCAAGGTCTGGAAAACACCCAAGAAAAAACTATTTTGTAAAATTTGCTTGGCTGCAGATAAGTCATGGGAAAATCTGAAGCTTTCATTGAGCGGTAGTATTTTTCCAGATTATTGCCCTCTTTTCTGAGTGCATAATTTCCATACAGTGATTTGCACAGAATCTACATTTACAGGCCCGGGCACATTGGCTCACACCTGTAATCGTAGCATTTTGGGACGCCGAGGCAGGAGAACTGCTTGAGCTCAGGAGTTCAAGACCAGCCTGGGCAACATGGTGAAACCCCGTGTCCACAAAAAAATTTTAAAAAATTAGCTGGGTGTGGTGACAAGCACCTGCAGTCCTAGCTACTGTGGAGGTTGAGGTGGGAGGATCACCTAAGCCTACACAGGTGGAGGCTGCAGGGAGCTGAGATCACACCATTGCACTCCAGCCTGGGTGACAGAGTGAGAACCTATCTCAAAAAAAAAAAAAAAAGAACTTAGATTTACAGTTAGAGAATTTTCACGACGTACATACCCCGGCAATCAGCCCTCAGAAACACCGCATTTTCAGCTTACCTTAAAGTTTCTCATGTCCCCTCGTGGGCAATCCCAGCTGCCCAGAGGCCAACGACGCTTTGGATTTCTGTCACCATAGATTAGGGGCTTTTCTCTTCTAGGACCTCATTGTTCGGAACACAACAAGTTTTACCGTCTGGTTTCTGACATCTTCGTCTCAATGTAATGTTTTTGAAATTCATCTGTGATGTTTGTAACAGTAGTCCGTTCCTTTTTATTTCTGAGCAGGATCCACCACATGGAGAGACCACAGTTTGTCTATCCATTGTCTATCCAAACGGTTGGCATTTGGGTTGTTCCCAGTTTACGGCTATTATAAATAAAGCTACCACAAATAACTGTAAAGGAAGAAATAAAGAAAGAGAGTGGGAGGGAAAGAGAGAGAAATAAAGAAATAGAGAAAGAGAGGAGGAAGAAAGAAAGGCTGGGAGAAGAGAGAGGAAGGAACAGACACTGACTGAACAAAACTAAGAACCTATAAATCCATTCCAGATATATATATTTTTATATATATAAATTGAAAATGTGATGAGGAACGGGATGGTCACATCCCCTTAACGTACCTCTCCACAGAAAACTTATTTACTACGATAGATTAGCAGGTGGGCTGCCGATGGGGAAGGCTGGACACCCCTAAACCACATTACAGGTGGCCCAAGTGGACACCACCCGTAATGGGTCACATCAAAACCCTGCACAACCTGGTAGAATGCCATGCCAGGAACACAGTGTCATTTTTGTGACATTCCTGCCAGAGATCCCTGGCTTTAATCTAACCATGAGGAAACATCTGAAAGCCTAAACTGAAGAGCACACTACAAAATAATTGGCCTGGGCCAGGCGCGGTGGCTCACGCGTGTAATCTCGGCACTTTGGGAGGCCAAAGCGGTGGATCGCCTGAGGTCAGGAGTTTGAGACCAGCCTGGCCAACATGGTTAAATCCCTTCTCTACTAAAAACACAAATATCAGCCGGGCATGGCAGCGTGTGCCTGGAAGCCCAGCTACTCAGGAGGCTGAGGCAGGAGAATCGCTTGAACCTGGGAGGCGGAGGTTGCGGTGAGCCGAGATTGGGCCACTGCACTCCAGCCTGGGCAACAGAGCGAGACCCTGTCTCAAAAAATAAAATAATAATAATAATTGGCCTGTAACCTTCAAAAGTGTCAAAGTCATGCAAGATGGGAAACAATGAGGAACTGACCCCAGGAGAAGGCAGCTGAGGAGACGCGACCACCAGAGCTCCCCTGCTATCATGATCGTTGGAAAAACTTGAACAGGGTTTGAGGATTAAATGGCAGCAACATATCAATGTTAATGTTTTTAGTTTTGATCATTGTACTCTGGGTTCATAGCAGCCCTCCCAGATAGAAGATAATACACTTTAATGTATTTGGAGGTAACGGAGCACCCAGGAAATAACTTATAGTTTGATGGTCTAGGAAAAAAAATTTGGTAATGTACTCAGAACCTTCCTGTACACTTGAAGTCATTAAAAAATAGGCTGGGTGCAGTGGCTCACGCCTGTAATCCCAGCACCTTGGGAGGCCGAGGTGGACAGATCACTTGAGGCAGGATTTCCAGACCAGCCTGGCCAATATGGTGAAACCCCATCTCTACTACAAATACAAAAAAATTAGCCGGGTGTGGTGGTGCACGCCTGTGATCCTAGCTACTCGGGAGGCTGAGGTAGGAGGATTGCTTGAACCCAGGAGGCAGAGGTTACAGTGAGCCAAGATCATGCCACTGCACTCCAGCCTGGGCGACAGAGTGAGACGTCATTAAAAAAAAAAAAAGAAATTATTATTACTATTATTTTTGTTCATTTGTTTTGAGACAGAGCCGTGCTCTGTCACCCAGACTGGAGTGCAGTGGCTTGATCTTGGTTCACCACAACCTCTGCCTCCTGAGTTCAAGTGATCCTCCTGCCTCAGCCTCCCAAGTAGCTGGGACTACAGGGGTCTGCCACCACACCCAGCTAATTTTTGTATTTTTAGTAGAGACCGGGTTTCACCATGTTGGCCCAATTGGTCTCAAACTCCTGGCCTCAAGTGATCTGCCGACCTCGACCTCTCAGGGCTGGGATTACAAGCGTGAGCCACCGTGCCTGGCCAGAAATTATTAAAAATTAGTAAGATACAGCTCCCCCGGACCAGAAGGAAACCTTTATCGGCTGCTGTTGGTCCTCTCTGTGTTTGCTTCTAGAGAGGGCTGGTTAGGGCTGAGTTTTATTTGGGCAGGGGAGATAAAAAAGGGTGTGTGATGGAACCCCAAAAGAACAACATCCTCACTGACAGGGAAATTTTCCTGGTGCCTGTCTTACTGCCCCAGGCGGGCGTTGAGCATACAATCCCCAGGGCACCCGTGAGCTGGAACGCTACACACCTTGTGGGGTGGGTGGTGGAGAAGCCTTATCAACAAAGCAAGCTTGGGCCCCCAGTCTGGGGAGTGGCTACAGAGCCCCTTGCACCTCCTTTTACCCTTGTAGCAACCCTGGAAGGTTAGTATTATCTTTCCCCTCTTCCTCCCTCCCTCCCTCCCTTCCTTCAGCAAAACCAGAGGAAGCCTCGACACCTGTGTCCCCAGGGGGCTGTTCTGAATGCTGGAGACACAGCAACGAATGAGACAAACAAAGCTCCCTGTCCTTAAGAAGCTGACAGTCTAAAGAGAGAGTCACCCCTAGGATGAATACTGAAAGACACAGAATGCTAGAGCTGTCATTTGCGCTAAGGAGAAAGAACCCTGAAGCCATGAAGGAAGAATGAAAACAGGTCCTGGCCAGGCGGGCGCAGTGGCTCACGCCAGTAATCCCAGCACTTTGGGAGGCCGAGGCGGGTGGATTACCTGAGGTCAGGAATTCAGGACCAGCATAGCCAACATAGTGAAGCCCCGTCTCTACTAAAAACACAAAAATTAGCCCCGCGAGGTGGCACGTGTCTGTAATCTCAGCTACTCGGGAGGCTGAGGCAGGAGAATTGCTTGAACCTAGGAAGCAGAGGTTGCAGTGAGCCGAGATCACACCACTGCACTCCAGCCTGGGTGACAAGAGTGAAACTCCGTCTCAACAACAACAGCAACAACAACAACAAGCCCCTAAGAAACTAGGTCCTGGACCTGAGCAATGGAAGGGTACCTGATGGAGAGGTGGAAGGGTGTGGGGGAGGCGGTTGTGCTTTCCTGTGTGTCCCCAGTTTAGCAGTGTTATATTTGAAACACCTATTAAACATCGGAGTGGTGATGTCTGATGTTCAGAGAAGTCCAGGCTGGAGAAAGAATTTGAGCATCTGAAACATAAACAATTGTAAATCTATAGAGGAACTTAATAAGGCAGGTCCGAAGAATGGATCTTTTCGCAGGTGAGGGAATGGTGTGTCGACAGGCTACATCGTTTGCCCAAAATCCCATGACTGGTAAATTGCAGAGCTGGGATTCAAACCCAGGTCAGACTCGTGCTGACCTCTGTTGGCAGCTGCTGTACAGTCTTGCTGTTGTTGACCAAGGGTCTCAGGTGTGTCACTTGACCTTTCAGTGGCTGTTTCTTTCTTTCTTTTTTTTTTTTGAATCGGAGTCTGGCTCTGTTGCCCAGGCTGGAGTATAGTGGCATGATCTCAGCTCACTGCAACCTCCACCTCCCGGGTTCAAGTGATTCTCCTGCCTCAGCCTCCCGGGTAGCTGGGATCACAGGCGCATGCCACTATATCTGGCTAGTTTTTGTATTTTTAGTAGAGATGATTTCGCCATGTTGGCCAGGTTGGTCTCAAACTCCTGAGCTCAGGTGATCTGCCTGCCTCAGCCTCCCGAAGTGTTGGGATTACAGGCCACACCTGGCCTCAGTGGCTGTTTCTTCATCTATTCAAAGAGAGTGGCAGTGGAGGGGCAGGTGGAAGGCAAGAAGGGTGCCGGGGGGTAGTGGTGCTCAGGAATGTGACCAGGAAACCTGCCAGCCACCCAGAGGGTGGGGGTGAGCCGGGTATGCTCCACTTTCCCTCTGGTTGCAGACACCTGCTCTCATCAGAGCAGTCCCAGCTTCCGGGCGGGGTGGGGACAGCGGCAGACGCATGTGCAGAGCACGAAAGCCAACATATCACTTTACAAGGAGAAGCGACCTGCCTCCAACCTGGAATTCGGGGGTCAATGTGACCTGTGGGTTCTCCCAGTAGGCACACGATCAAGGCAAGTGAATCCCTGCCATCCTGTCACTGGGCGAACCTGGCACTTGAAGAAAGGGAGTGGGAGAGCACAGCAGGGTGGGTGGCACTAGCCTGGAGCACCCCTGGACACACCAGAGCCAGCCCTGCTAGGGAGACCAAAATAGACTCCGTGGCCTCAGTCAGTGCCCTGGAAGGCGTGCCACTCCCAGGCCAGCTCCAGGCTAAGCTGGCACTCCTGGCCAGCCTCATGGTGCTTCCGGGGCTGGCCGGGCCCCTTCCGCTGACTCGGTCTTTCTTTAGAGCTGTTAATCCCTTTCAGTCGGCCAAGCTGGGTGGGGGCCCCCTAGCCTCTGTGGCTTAGCTCGTCCACTTTGGGGTGTCTAGAGGTCTCACAGTGTAAATGCCAAGGGCTTCGGTCACACAGGAACTGGGCAGGTGCCTGGCCACCTACTTCCTGCTCTCCCTCCCCTGCCAGCTGGCAGGAGGAGCCTCCAACTGGCCTCTCCTGTGGGAGTCTCCCTAGGGAGGGCTCTCCTGGGCTGTGCCCTCCGCCCAGCTCAGCCCTGGCTTCCCTGACCCAGGACCCCCCAAAGGCCTCAAGCCCCCTGCACGGCTCCACCAAGATCCTGAACCCCAACTCAGCTCTGCCAGGAGCCCTGGCCCACCCTGGGATTCTCAGCTGAGGCTGGAAGAGCAGCTGGCAATGTAGAGGAATTGAGGGAGGAATGGACACCGAACTGTGAGCCTGGGAGCAGGCTGGGCTTGGATTTGCTCATCTGTATCCCTGCCAGGCTGTGGGCCCAGCCTCGCAAGGAAATGCCCAGAACACTTGGCTTGGCATCGGGCAGTGAATGCATGGAAGTGCCTGCATTTTGGGAGTATGGGGGCTTTACAGGGCTCAGGATTTGGTGTTCAGCCTGAAGGGCATGTGGAGAGCACCTCTGTGCTCTGGGTGGGCTCTGGAAAGCTGGGGGTGGGGGAGGACATCGGCTTTGGGGGCTCTGGAGGGCTGCTCAGGCATAGCTGGACTTGGGACCTGAGACCAAGGTCGACTTGGAGACAGATGATCTTTCCCTAGTGAGCTCGCCTCCCGTGGGTATTCGGTGTTTCTGGGGTGCAAGTTGAGTACTTGGAGCCAGGCACTGTGAAAATCTCAGAAAGTTTATGATAAACCAGAAACCAAGAAACCAAAGCAATCACTTGTTAGTTCCATCCGCAAAGACGAACGTGGCAGGGTGGATTCTGCTGCCACAGATGACACTGCTTTTAGTGAACAGGCAGACAGGAGAGGTGCTCGGGCTGTGCCCACCACCAGAGGGAGGGACCTGCTGATGGGACAAGTGAGGGCAGTGGGAGGAGCTCTGGTTTTGAAGATGAGACCCGCTTCTTCCTCCATCAGCATGTGCCCTCAGCGAGTCACCGTGCCTCAGTTTCCCTCTATGGAACGCGGTAAAGAGCCTCATGTCTACCAGCCAAGGTCAAGGTGGAGGACTAGGGCAAATGAGGGAGGCGCTGTGCATCAGTGTTAGTTGGACTTAGCCCAGTCCTGTGTTGGGTGATCGTCCTCAGCCTCCATTCATCATCCTTTGTGAGGAGGATGGCCCTGCAGCCGCAGGGGAAACCAAGGCAGGCTGGGGTTCTCCCTGGCATCTGAGCTGCCTGCCCTGCCCGCCTCCTCTCTGTGGCAAGTGCAGCCTCTCTCCTCTCCCATGGCGCACTGGCTGGTCCCACTGTCGTGCATTTCCTAACCACCCCCTTTTCCCAACACGCTCCAATTCACCCTTCAGGTCTGCGCTTTCTCGGGGCACCTGCAGGAACCGAATTCAACGCATCTGCACGCCTGTGCCAACCTAACCTCTCGCAGGTCCTCCGCACCCGCTTCCTGATTTATTCTGTATTTTTCACCCGAGTGCTGGATGAGGCCTCCGGCTCAAGTCCTGACTAGTTTTCAGAGGTCACCAAACTCCCCGTGCCTCAGTTTCCCCAGGTGTCAAGTGAAATCCACACGACCCCCCCCCCCACCGCGGGGGGGTCGTGCTGAGGCGTGAGAGGGGGAGGCTTACGAGGGTCTGGGCAGCCCCGCAGGGGTCGGGCGCGCGCTCATCTTTGTTCTGTCGTCTGGACTGCAAGACTGATGCCCGGGCAGGCTTTGCAGCCCCCTGGCTCGCAGGGGGCCCCTCAGGATCTCCCCCGCCGACCCGGGCTCCCAGAGGAGGGGCCGCAAGGCCGGCGCGCAAGGCCCACACGGAGCGGAGCGGAGCAGATCGAAGCGCGGCACGGGGCGCACAGTAGGTGCTGGGGGCGGTGGGGCCCGCGGGGGGCCAGGCCGAGGCGCGCCCGCTCCCCTCCTCCCTTGCACGCTCCGCGCAGGAACGCTCAGGCTGCACACATGGTCTCAGGGTGTATCTGCTGCCAATGACCCCCATTCCCACAACAAAGACGGTCGTCTGCCCGGGGCCACCTCCCCTCGGCGCAACCGGGACGCGCAGCAGCTGAGGGGCGTCTCCGTCCCCCCAGGCGGCAGCCTAATGGGCCGGCTTCAGAGCCGTCCCTGGTAGGTGCAGGTGTGCCAGCACCCAGGTCAGCTGGGGCCCCGCCGGGACGGGGACCGGGAAAGAAGCCGAGACACGGCCGCCTAAAGGCGGTACGTGGCCCTAAGGTGGCGCCCACCGGGCGCCGGCAACGCCGCCTCAGCCGCGATTTAAAGGGCAGTGAGGGCGGAGGGATACCGGCAGCCGACTGGCCGGCCGCGAATCCCTCCGCCGTGAGGGGAGGGGGACGGCTCGCGCTGAATCGCCCTTTGTCCCTCCGCCGTCGGGAGCGCCCGGCGCGGAACTCGCTCCCCCGCGCGTGCCCGCGTCCCGCACAGAGTCCCGTGGAAGCGCCGCGGCGGCCAGTCCGGGCGGGAGGCGCGCGCACGCTGTGGCGGACGCGCGAAGCGGTGTCCCTCCGCCGTCGAAGCCGCGGCTTCCTTTTCGTATCCTTCCACCGTGCCCGGGCGGGGTCCGGGCGGCTCACCGGGGGCGGCGACGCGGCGGCGGTGCGGGCGGCAGGGCTGCGGGGCGATGAAGTGAGGACGCCCAGGGACCGGAGGCGGCACCGCGCGGCGCACGGACCTGGGACACGGAGTCCCGAAGCCGACGGACACGTTTCGTACGGACGGCCGTGCGCGAGGCGGAGGTGAGGCTCCCGGCGGCGGGGCTCGGGGGCGGGCGCCGGGGGCGCGGCGAGCTGAGGCCGAGGGCGCGGGGGGCGCGGCGGCGGCGGCCACCGGGTGGGGGCGGGGGGCTCGGCCGCAGCGGGGACTCATTTTTCCCGTCAGCGGAGGGAGCGGGCGGTGCTGCGGCCCGCGCCGCCATCTTGGATTTTACTCTCCATTTTTCTCTGGAATTATTTTTGGTGATTAATTTTCTGAGGGGACCGGGACTTGGGGCCCGGTGGCGCGGTCCGGCATCGCAGCTGCCGGGCAGCGGGGCCTCGGACGCGCCCCGAGGAGGCGCTGGGCGGCGCGGTCGGTGAGTCTGGGGATGGGGGGCGCCGGCGCGAGTGTGCGGGGGGCGGCCTCGGCGCCGGGGCGGGCGGGGCGTGGGGGCCGCGGGCCGGGGCCGGTCGCTGGGCTGCCAGGGCCGGTGGCGGGTGGGGCTGGGGCCGGGCGCGAGCGGCCGGGCGCGGGGGGCGGGGCTTCGTCCGGGCCGGTGCGGGGCCTGCAGTGGTGGCCGCGGCCGGAAGGGAGCGGTAGCGGCCGCCGGGCAGCGTCGGGGCCGGGCCCGCGGCCGCACGAGGGGAGCAGCCCCGCCGCTCGCGATTGGGGGACTCTGTTTTCCCTGTTCTCCAATGGGCAGCCGTGAACCGTCTCGCCCAATCTGCTCCCACTGCCGCGCTGAACTTTTTGTTTTTGTTTTGGCTCGAGCGCATTTCGGAGCCCCCCGGAGCTCGTCCTGCAGCCCACCCTCCTCCCCCGACAGCGCCTCGGGCCGTGGCCCGGCGTCCCCGCGGCCGCTGCTTCCCTTTTGTGCTTTATCCGCTCTTATTTCGTTTCCTGGTGTCTGTTTGTCCTTCCACTTATCCGCGGATGATGTGCACCGTTGTCAGCTCCGCCTTGGAAGGGGGAGCAGGCAGGTTTTCACAATGACAGTTCGTTCCAACTTGCTGGATTCACATAGAAACAAGTTGGGTGCTGAAAAATTCAGTCTGGGTGTATTGGATCCGGATCTGGAGCACTGACTTACGATCTGCTACGTGGTGGAACTTTAGGAATACCGGGGGAGGTGAACATGTGTGTTTTGAAGTTAATATTTAAGAATTTGCCAAGTGAAATTTACCTGGAGTGGAGGGAGTTTTTCTTAGAATAGTGGGCAGATGAATTAATTTGATTGATTGTGATTCTTCGTGTTTTTTAGAATTAAACCGGTTTGATATAAAGTGTAGTTGAGGATGGCCTTGTAGGTCTGAACTCTGCTGGGTAGGATCTTCAGTGGACGCAGTTGCCACCTATAACTTTCTTCCTTTAGTCTTTAATGTTGAGGACACGCCTATATTAGTAATTAGTGGTAAAAACAAATACTTTGAAAAGGGATGAGGAAATCATTTTTGCCTGAAATAATCACAGATACTGTGTGCGTGTTGAAATACATAAATTGCTACTTGCTGTAGATACAGATTTATTGTGTACCTGAAGGTTTAGCAATTTGAACCACAGGTGTGGCCCTGTCTCTCTCGGCGCCTTGTAATCCGGGGTTAGAGTCCACAAACGCTCTAATCCCGACATCTGTGGGAACCCCAGCCCATTTTTCACTTTTTAATCTCTAAACATTCTACATTCTGGTTCCTCTCCCAAGCTCTGGCTGCACTAGCTTCTCATGCCTGGTCTCTGTCGGCCGTGCCCTGCCCGGCATTCCTCCACGCCTTTCTCCACCCCCGTACACACACGTCCTCGGGAAAGGCCCCGTGAGAATGTTGCCACCTGGTGAAACCTTCACACACACACACACACACTCACACACACAGTTTCTTGTTATCTCGTCCACACACACACACTCACTCACACGTCTCTTATCTCGTCCGCCCACGGGCAGGTACAGAGTAGGTACTCACAGACACTTGATGAATGGCTTCATGTATTAATCTCCAAGTTGTCAAGCTTAATAGTTTGTATTAGTTTTTCAAAATAAATTCACTTTAATGTTATTTACAAGCATCATTATTTTTTAAAAACTGAGTTGGAGAGTGAAGGGAATATGATAGATACTTCTTCAAGCAGAGAGTAGGACTTGATTCTTTATCCATAATCTTTGAAACCAAACTGTTTCATTATCATTTTCCAAGTGCTCTGGCGGCTGTATTTTCATCTGCCTTCGCAAACACCCTGAACTGCTCATGCTCTGAACTTTTCATTGTCGTAGCAGATACCAGTGGGCAGTACTGGGGAAGGTGGAGGTGGATGGAGAGTAGCTGCTTCTGAGAGGGAGAGGCGCGTGAAGGAAGTGTCCCGGTGTCTGCGTGTCTTTCTGCAGGGAGTTTTGTGGGTAGGGGAAGTTGATGATTTTTCTCTTATTTGAAAATGGGATTGTATGAATTTGTAGGTTTATAGGGCATGGATATGTGGCCAGGTTGTGTGACAAAGAGATTTGTGTGCGTGGCATCTAAGCAGCCCTCTGTCCACAGGAATGCCCTTCCCATGGCTTACGGACCAAATCCTTTCAGATAAATCGTCGCGGTCCGGTTATTTCGTGTTTCTGTGTACCATGTATGAGCTTAACTTTGTCTCCAGTAGCAAAATCCTTCTCCTTGGGCAGGAGTTCCAGGACTATGTCAGCCCTGGAACACTCTAATGGTTAAGATCTACCGCACACTTTTAACCACAAGGAGTGTGTGTCTTCACTCCATCACCCTGTTAGCTCCAATACTTCGTGTTAAGTAAATGCAGGGAGTGATCCATTATGTGTGTGCATGGGGTTGATTTGGGGCTGGCTGGCATCCAAATGAGACAGACTTGAACACCAGGCTGTCTTCTAGGGCTGTGTACAAAATTATGACTGCTGTATATAAGTATAATTTTAGGAATAGTTGAAGGACCGTGGAATAAGAATCAATACCATTCTCTGCTCTGTCACTGTTTGTATAAGTCATTGAAAGGACCTAGTCTCTCTCTGTCTACAGAATGACTCAACAACCTCTGAGGTCACTTCCAATCCAAAATATTAATACTTCATCTTTCACACTGCACTGCCAGCCTGTTTCTCCCAACAATTATTTTAATCACATTTTTGACATCTCCTAATTATCTTAGTTCATCTGCATGTTTCATGTAGTTTACCTCCTTTTTTTGAAATGTCATTATGAGATAATCAATTGGGTTTTGGAATTGAGAGACTAGGGTGTCAGTGGCCCCCAGAGCTTGATTGGGGGCCTGTATGGCTCTTACAATGCCAGTTGCATCTCTGTGAGCTAAGTGTGTCTATTATGATAGCACGCTGAAGAAGACAGTAAATAGATCAAGGGATCATTTGCTGGTGAGAAACCTCTAGGTGGTACATGCTCAAGCACTGGAGTAAGCCCCAGACCTCAGATTAAAGATGAAAGTTTTAGACCCAGCCTTACCACTTAGTAGCACTTTGAGTTTAGGAAAGCAATTTGTTTCTGAGTTAACCTCCTAATTGTAATGCTAATACCTGTCTCACCTCACAGGGTTTCTGAGCTTGCCGAATCCCGAGTCATGCATGTTAGGGTGAACCAGCAGAAACCTAATGCATGTGTTCTGACACCTGTATGTCTAACTTGTGCCACCTTTATAGCAATGCCTGGCCAGCAGATCTTTAATGACACTGGGATTGCCTCTCAGGCCCTGTGCAAAAGGCCTCTTCAGTGAAGGGTCATTGTACTTCCTATTCTGTACTTCTCTACCCTGTTCTCAGGTAACTTCCCCCCCACACACACACATGCTTCCCTTTGATTTTGGTCTCTGGCTCACGTAGTAGCCCTGACTGATTTTCTTGAAAGTAGACGCTCTCACGCGCCCTCTAGTGTTCCCTGGACGTGACCAGTATTCCAGCACCACGAACAGTGCCTGGTGGCTCTGGTAGATTCTTCGTAAGTTTGTTGAACTGAGTGGATTCTAGGTCTGCCTGATGAATCATTTTGTCTGTCTGATTTGTATAACACGGTTGAAATATCTGATACATTTTAATGATCTCTGAGGAGTATTTTTATTTTTGAGGAAATGCTTATGTTGCATCATATGGAGAAATAGATAATTTTAGTAAGAAAAGCAATTTGCTCTTAGGAAGCTGGACCTTTCCTGATTAAGAAGTAAAAGGGGGCTTGATCCTTCAGCCAGTGAGCCAGTGACACCATTAACCCTGCTTCTTCTCCCCTATTGGAAAGGAAGAAAAACCAGATGTCATTCAGGGTCCTGAAGGGTTTAGAGGAAATGTTTGTTTGCTGCATATGAATAGGGACCAGGAGGGGTTTTGACCCAAAAAAGGTAATTTTTTTTTTAAAAACCAGGTCTTGTAGCCTCCCAGGCTGGAGAGCAGTGGTGTAATCCTGGCTCACTGCAGCCTCAATCTCCTTGGCTTAAGCAGTCCTCCCACCTTGGCATCCTAAGTGCTGGAATTATAGGATGAGCCGCCATGCCTGGCCTCATTTTTGTATTTACAATTTTGATTTATTTTTTTCCTGATCATCCCATCTCAAGTCCATTCTCACATTAGTCTCTCTCCTAACATCCTGTTTGTTTCTCTTACAACTCATACCAGGATTGATAATCACATACTTACTTGATTATGTCTCTTCCCACAGTATGCTCTGACCTCCATGCAATCAGAAACCATGTCTGTTTTGTTCTAGAGTTTTACTCTTCAAATGTGGGGCAATGTGTGCTGAAAAATTTGTTTGGGGGCCTGGCGTGGTGGCTCACGCCTGTAATCCCAGCACTTTGGGATTTTTTTGGGTGGCTGAGGTGGGTGAATCACGAGGTCAGGCATTCAAGGCCAGCCTGGTCAAGATGGTGAAACCCCGTCTCTACTAAAGATACAAAAATTAGCTGGGCATGGTGGTGGGCACCTGTAATGCCAGCTACTGGGGGAGGCTGAGGCAGAGAATTGATTGAACCCAGAAGGCGGAGGTTGCAGTGAGCTGAAATCACAGCCCTGCACTCCAGCCTGGGTGACAGAGCGAGACTTTGTCCAAAAAAAACTTTTTTTTTTTTTGTTTGGGTCATAATTATGTTACTTTTTTTTTTTTTCTTTTTTGGGACGGAGTCTTGTTCTGTCACCAGGCTGGAGTGCAGTGGCGCAATCTCGGCTCACTACAGCCTCCGCCTCCTGGGTTCAAGCTGTTCTTCCACCTCAGCCTCCTCAGTAGCTGGGACCACAGGCGCGTGCCGACACACCCGGCTAATTTTTTTGTATTTTTAGTAGAGACGGGGTTTCACTGTGTTGGCCAGGATGGTCTCAATCTCTTGACCTCGTGATCTACCCGCCTCGGCCTCCCAAAGTGCTGGGATTACAGGTGTGAGCCACTGCGCCTGGCCTGATTGTGTTCCTTTTTTATATGATAGTAAGAGTACAGAGTCTCTCAGCTTGGGCCTGGCTTCATTTTGTTTTCTAACTCTCTAAGTTTTGTTCTCATTTGTAAAATGGGGGTGATAGTATTGCATGTGGGTTAAAGGGCTGTGGTGTATCTTCTTTTATAGGGTGTGAAAATAATCTGTTTGACCACCCACACCACAAACTAAACTTTATTGTAGCAAAATCTGCGGTCCCTCTGAATGTTTAAGGTGGGAGGTGTAGTTTGGCATGAGTTTTAATCATACGTGTCGTTGCCAGAAGTTACATCCTTCTCTTTGGAAGCAGTGCTCAGCCTTGTGTCATGACTCTTCTCTTGCACGTTGTTCTTTTTTAAATGGATGAGGTGATGAGATTTTTTTTTTTAACATGTGACTTGTGGTGGGGAATGGAATGGAAATTTCTACTTGATTAAAGTTTTGTGAAGAGTGTTTCTGGCCTGCTTTGCTTTTGCCTTGGTTGCTTGGAAGGGAAGAGGGAGACCTTAATTTGTTAGCAGTTTGTGCTCATTTAAATCTTATGCCAAACCCATTATACTGATGGGTGTTGGTGAGGTTAAATGAGTCGCCTGCTCACGCTGCTGGAGTAAGGTTGAAGCTGGGGTGGGACAGGTGCTTTGACTGCAGAGCCACATCCTTAGTCCCTGTGTGGGCTGCCTCTGCACAGCCCACCAGCTGGCAAACTCAGTGGCCTCTAGCATCCAGCCCAAGAATTACCTTTTGGAAGCTTTTCCCTCACACTTGTCCTTGCCCAGTAAGAATCTTTGATGTACTTGTAACTTCTGACAGAAACTGTGGGCTGTAAAGGCTGTACTTACAGACATTTGACACTAGGTGGCATCTGTTTCTAGAAACGTGAATGGCTGTTTGCGTCCTAGAGAAAACAGAAAAAGGAAGGCATCCTTTATTTTATTTCTAGGCACTACTAGGTAAGCAGATGGATCAAATTTGGAGAGATGGGGAAGCAGGCATTTTTTTGTTTTCTTATGGAAGTTTTTTTGAGGACTTTCCCTCAACAACCCCATCTGTGAAAACTTTTGTTTTAAAATACCTACTGAGATGAAGACATGAAGTCTTTCTCACATGAAGTCCCTCATCATAAATACATATTGAATGTGATACCTAAGAATGAAGCAGTATTTTCTGTGATAAGGCACTTAGGAGTTTCTTACATGTCTGGCTGTAGATCAGTAGGCAAATAAGTAAGTCTAAGAATTGGGAATGTCTGATAATAAACTTAACAGTGGTGGGTAGTTTACTGCTTAAAAGTGTTTTGCTCGGCCATGCACAGTGGCTCATGCCTGTAATCCCAGCACTTTGGGAGGCCAAGGCAGGTGGATCACCTGAGGTCAGGAGTTTGAGACCAGCCTGACCAACATGGAGAAAACCCGTCTCTACTAAAAATACAAAAATTATCCAGGTGTGTTGGTACAAACCTGTAATTCCCGTTGCTAGGGAGGCTGAGGCAGGAGAATTGCTTGAACCCAGGAGGCAGAGGTTGCAGTGAGCCGAGATTGTGCCATTGCACTCCAGCCCGGGCGACAAGAGTGAAACTCTGCTTCAAAAAAAAATTTTTTTTGCTCAGTGAGAAATGTTAATAGTTTCGGTTTTTATTTTCGTTCTTAATATAAATAGAATGTTCAATCACAATGCTTCTCAGGAAGATCGCAGTTATCTGGCTTAGCACAGTGTGTGAGCAATCAGAGGCATAATTAAGAGGCTAGCTCTGTTTTCAAAATCTATATAACTCAGTAGCTGTATTTTATATCTTCAATTGAAAGACAGTGTATGACTTACACTATTTAAGTATTTATTTATAGGTGAGGTCTCACTCTTTGTCACCCAGGCTGAGTGTAGTGGCGTAATCATAGCTCACTGCAGCCTCTACCTCCTGGACTCCCGTGATCCTTCAGCCTCAGTCTCCTGAGTAGCAGGGACTAGTTGCACACCACCACACCTGGCTTTTTTTTTTTTTTTTTTGGTAGGGATGAGAGTTTGTTGCCCTCATCTCACTTTGTTGCCCAGTCTTTAAAAACTTGTTTTAAATACACTGTCTTTAAAGTTGCTTAAAATCTTTTTTCCTGTGACATGTTGGAATTTTATATATTTTTGGAGTGTGGTAACTAAAGCATTTCTACTTTGGTTTAGTTTTTCGTGATCTCTGTTAGTTTCCTGTGGCTGCTGTAACAAATTCCATAAACTCAGTGGCTTAAAACAACAGAAATGGGCTGGGTGCAGTGGCTCACACCTATAATCCCAGCACTTTGGGAGGCCAAGGTGGGCGGCTCACTTGAGGTCAGGAGTTCAAGACCAACCAGGCAATATGGCGAAACCCCATCTCTACTAAAAATATAAAAATTAGCTGGGCGTGGCAGCAGGTGCCTATAATCCCAGCTCCTCAGGAGACTGAGGCAGAAGAATCGCTCAAACCCAGGAGGCGAAGGTTAAAGTGAGCTGACGTCGCACCACTGCCTCCAGCCTGGGTGACAGAGTGAGACTCAGTCTCAAAAAAAGAAAGAAAACAGAAATGTATTTTCTCACAGATCTGGAGGCCAGAAGTTTAACATCAGTTTCACTGGGCCAAAATCAAGGTGGTGGGAGGGCTGTGCTGCTCTTTGCCTCTTCTGGCCTCTGGTGGCTGCAGCATTCCTTCGCCTGTGACCACACCACTCCAGTCTGCTTCACCTTCTCTTCTGTGTGAGATGTGAGATCTCCCTCTGCCTCATGTAGTCATTTGGGTGGCATTTAAGGCTTATCCAGATAATCGATAATCTCTTTTATCTCAGAATTTTTAATGACATCTTCAAAGACCATTTTCCCTGTAAGGTAACATTCGAAGACTCCAGAGATTAGGAGCCGATGTCTTTGGGGTGCGTTTTCCAACATACTGCAGCCTGCTTTAGAGCTATTAGCTCAACCAATTTAGTCTTTTTCCAAACTTAGTGATGGTGTCAGCGTGGGTAAAGCATTCTGCCTTGGTGGTAAACTGCTCAGCTTCAGACCCCATGTCCTTGGTGGTCTGAGTGAGGGATTGCCGCCTGAGGGTGCTTGGGAAAGCTGTTGAATTGGGTGAAGCAAAATGCATCCAAGCTAGAGAAGGAAAGTAAGAATGATAACAATATGGACATTTGTAATTGTTTCTTGAGTATAGAGACCTGTTCTTTGTTATGGAGTTGAGGGTGCTGGGTACCTGATTAGCATTTGAATTAGCATGACAGTTCTAGTTTTAAAGTGGTGGCTCTGTCTTAGGTAGAAACATAATTGTGAATTCAGAGAAATGAAAACCCCAAGGCTTTTCTCTTTCGTAATACTAGCCCCAGTAGAACTACTCCAACAAGTCATCTAGCTTCTCAGCTGAGACAACCGTATTTATAGGAGCAAGTTTTAAGGTTACAGGTATGAACATGAACTTATGACAGTTTTCTAACAAATTAGCAACCAAGAAAGTGCCCTGTCAAGCAGTATTACGGTGTTATGTTGGAATATTGATCACAAATGCTTCTGATAGCTTTGCAGGACTTCTGCTTCTTATATTGGCCTGATCGCTGTAATTGATACCATAGGGTTCCGTGGAGCCTTAGTTATTGCAATATTGATTGCAGATGGATTTGGAATAGTCGTTGATGAAGACTGCTTTGGAATTCTTTGATATCAAGTCCTTTTGTGATTTCAGTTTTAGGAGAAAGAACTAAAAACTGTTTTGGTGGCTGGGTGCGATGCCTCATGCCTGTAATCCCAGCACTTTCGGAGGCTGAGGCGAGTGGATCACAAGGTCGGGAGTTCGAGACCAGCCTGACCAACATGGTGAGACCCTGTGTCTATTAAAAATACGAAAATTAGCCGGGTGTGGTGGCATGTGCCTGTAATCCCAGCTACTCAGGAGGCTGAGGCAGGAGAATCTCTTGAACGCGAGAGGCGGAGGTTGCAGTGAGCCGAGATTGGGCCACTGCACCCCAGCCTGGGTGACAGAGCAAAACTGTCTCAAAAAAAAAAAAAAAAAGTGTATCTTAGGTAGTTTACATTGGTAGGTAAGGCAGGTGTTATCAGATAATTACACAGAGTAGTGAGTATGGCTGTAGTGAGAACCATGCTAAGAAACGTTAAGGGGTTAAAATGTATAACAAGCAAATCTGTGTAGCTGGAGAAGTGGGGTTGGGCAGGGGCTGACGAGCAGGTTGGCAGCATCCCAAGTACAATGGCCCTGTGGTGGGAAGCTGCCAGGCTGTTTCCCCTTCCCTTTGTTTAAGTGTCTTTAACAGTTTGTTAAAAAAGTCATATGTGTTTATTTTGAAAAGTTGAACATATAACTGGTAAAAATTACTTGTGATCTCATTCTCCAGTGTAGTCTCAGTCACTGTTAACCAGTGGTGTATTGAATTGTTTTCTTACCAAATTATAACTGAATTACTTGAAAAATGTTTTTTGCTTTTCTGAATAAAAATTTATGAAAGTCCTCTAACAGGGGTAGAACCTACTTCTTACTATTTTTTTAAGACAAAGTCTTGCTCTTTCACCCAGGCTGGAGTGCAGTGGTGCAATCTCCTGGGCTCAAGCGATCCTCCTACCTCAGCCTCCTGAGTTCCTGGGACTACAAGCCTGTACCACTGCACCTGGCTATTTTTTTTTGGTAGAGACTGGGGTCTGACCATGTTGTCCAGTCTGGTCTTGAACTCCTGGGGTCAAGGAATCCACCTGTCTCAGCCTCCCTAAGTGCTAGGCTTACAGGCGTGAGCCACCACACCCACCCAGAACCTACTTTTTAAAAATGTGTGTTCACTTTTCTTTTTCAACTACTTGGGGTTGTTTCTCTGCCACTGGATAATTTCTCTTAAGATAAACTCTGCAGACAAGTGCAGCATGTCAGCTGGCTACAGGGTTCTTGGTAATGTCACAGAAATTATGTTAAAATTCTTGCCATTCAGAATCAGTGTTTTAACTTTTTTTGGCAGATTTTTTTAAAAATCTTGGTTTGTATTTAGGATATTAAGCAAAAAAAGTAAAAATGGATTGGAATCAGAGTTATCAAATTGGACACAACTTCTAAAAAATCACCCACCAATTTATAATCCCATGAAGAGACCATGGAAAGAGAAGGCATTGGCATTTGTTGAGGGGCTGTTGTCTGGTATTGAACAGACATGGCTATGGGAACTTAGCCCATTTCCTATGAATCAGTGCTGCTTTCTTCTGAAACATGTTAAAGTATTGAGGTTTTTGGTTTTTTTCTGATTATAATAAATAGGTTCACTGTAAATGTTTGGGGGAAAAAATATTTTTAAAAGTTATCCCCCACCCCAGCCAATGGTGGTATTGGTGATTTAGAATGTATCCTGGTGGTACTGGTAGTGGTGGGTGTGGTATTATGATATGATTAGGAGTTTCCTCTTTAAATACAACTTGAAATCATTCTTGAAATATTTTCCCCTTTAAATACATTTCTTATTTTAGCAGTTTTCCAGTATGTTTTATATTGATCATAAATTGTCCCCCCACCCCCACCTCCTTATTTATGTTTGGTACCAGAATCTGGTGTGCTTCTTTTCCCATCTGTTGATCCAGTGAAACCACATAAGGTGAATCTTCCTGTTGATCTCGGTGTTGGGTAAATCTCTTGGGGAAGTGATGCTGCCCATCTTGGGACATAATCACAATTGCATTTTCTTACACACAAAAATAGAAGGAGCAAAGCCTTACACAGTAGTCCTCAGGAATTCCACCTCATTCTGCTACTCAGAATCTGTATTACTCCAAACCAGAGAATTAACTAATCTGTTAGTTAAAAAAAATTTTTTTTAACACAGATCCTGTAAGTCCTCTGAAGTCATGCCTTCTCAAATGAACTAACCTATTCCCATCACCTCCCAGGCCGTAATTTTAATTTGCATTTGTCTTTTGTGGCCTGTGAATCAATCTCTCTCTCTGTTTTTTTCTCTGATTCCTTGTAGTCCCCTCTGTCATCTGTTTCTTAAAGCCCCCTGTCTTGCTCACAAGTGTGACATTATGTTGAAGACATTATGTCCATTTTACAAGTTTTGTTGTTTCTGAGCAAGGCTCACAGATCAACAATAGCCCATCCTTTCCATGAGTTCAGACTCATAAAAGTATTTGCTTTCTGGCCATCTACAGTCTTTGCCCGAGTTGATTACTCCCTTCGTGGTGTGGTCCCTGGCGTGCTCTCGCTTCTCTTTCTCACTGGTTGCTGCTTTTATGATCCTGTGCTGCTTCTCCTCGTCTTGGCCTATACGTGTTAAAGTGCCCCCCACACCCAGTCCTTGGACTTCTTTGATCTACTGAGTCCTAAATTCCATTTGATCCCATGCTTGAAATACCATTAGGACTTTGACTGTAAATTTTTATCTTCAGGTTGGAGCTGGACTCCAGAGCCTTGTATCCCGCTGCCAACTCCACTTGGGTCTATAGTGGGCATCTCAAAAATGACTAAAACCAAAAACCCCCAAAAAGGAAGAAAATATGACCAAAACCAAATTCTCGCACTGCAACCCCTGCCAAAACCACTTTCTATAGTCTTTGCCATCTCCCTAAATATGAACTCAATTCTTCACATTTGAGACCTCTTTCTCTCTCACCCGCATTCAGTCTGTCAGCAATTCCTATCAGCAGAACCTTCAGAAAAGATTTCGAAGCCAACTACTTCTTGCCACTTCTGCTGCTGCAGCCACTAGTTCTCTGGTTTTATAGTGGTGGTAAATAGAGTACTACTAACTAATAGCAGTGTTGTCTCCCTGCATTCTCTTGTCCTAGAAATTCTTAGTAGCTTCATTAGAACTGCTTTTTTAAAGTACCATGTAGCAAGCTGCCGGCATGGTCCTTTAAAACTGAGTTGGATCATGTCACTCCTCTGCTTTCTGTCTCACTGGGAGTAAATGCCCATCTCAGCAGTGGCTTTGAAGCCCTTCTCTCCTGTAGCAGCCTCTCTGACCTCATCCTCCCCACTCCTTCGCCATATTTGCCACGGTCACACCAGCCTCTGGGCTTGGTGCTTACCCTTCCCTTTTTCTTGTGCACTCTTCCTGCCTGGTGCCTAGCTGTCCCCTCACATCCCTTGCTCTCTTAGAAAATAGCCACCATCACCCTCCTCCTCCACCTGAAACACTCCCTGCCACCGTAAATGGCTTATTCCCTGCAAAGGTGCTGATATTTATTCATTAATTTATTATGTCCTAGTGCTTCTTTCCAGTAGAATATAAGCACAGATGAGGGCAGGAACCTTGTTTTGTTTGATGCTGTATCCTCAGTGCCTGCAACAGTGTCTGGAATATAGTAGATATGTATTCCTGACATTTTTATATTGGGAAATCAGAACAGAGAATGATTTGTAACTTAAAATGACAAAAGCCACAGTTACTTTCCAGCTAATATGCCATTTAAGAAGTGGTCAGTACTTTCTTGAAATTTTTTTCTAACAATTTGGGACAAAATTAAGGCAATTTTTACTTCTAAATGTAGTCAGTGGCTAACTAGCTCAGAGTGTGTCAGCCAAGCCGTGACCATGGGGGCATTTGCATGTGAGCCAGCTGTGTTCCCCGGCAGTCTGCATCCTTGTTTGTTTGTTGGGAGGGAGCACCTCTGTGGTAGCCCTGAAGCATTTAGGCCTTGCTGTCCACCCAGGGTTTCTTTTCTTTTCTTTTCCTTTTGAGACGGAGTCCTCGCTCTATTGCCCAGGCTGGAGTGCAATGGCGCAGTCTTAGTCTTGGCTCACTGCAACCTCTGCCTCCCAGATTGAAGCAGTTCTCCTGCCTCAGCCTCCCAAGTAGCTGGGATTATAGGTGCACACCACCATGCCTGGCTAACTTTTGTATTTTTAGCCGAGATGGGGTTTCACCATGTTGTCCAGGCTGGTTTCTAACTCCTGACTTGAGGTGATATGACTGCCTCTAGCAATTCTCCTGCCTCAGCCTCCCAAAGTGCTGGCATTACGGGTGTGAGATACCACGCCTGGCCTCCACACAGTGTTTTCGACTCCTATTTGTCCATAGTCTACTACAGTATTGACTTGTGTTAGCTTTTTAAAATCTCATCACTACCTTTAATGTGTAAGCTTATAATTCTAGAGGAAAGATCATGCCAGCAAGAACAGATTCCACACTTAGGAGGGCAGAACAAATGGTGACCTGATCATTAGTAGAATGTATATTCATTTTGAGCTAAAAATTTTTAAATAGTCCCCAAATTATTGATAGCTTCATGAGAATCATTTTTACAGATGTTTCATTTATCAGCTTAAGACCTTTTGATAGCTTTTATCATATGGACATGTGGAGAATCTTCCTCTGCTAGGCTACATCCAGACATGTTCAGTGCATTCATGCTAGTGAAATTTAGCCACGTTTCATGATTGACAGAAGTGTCTGTTACCCTAAAGTACCTTCAGTTCAAATCATGTCTGTTGACCACAATATAAATGAGACCTTAGGGCACAGATTTTGTCCAGTTTGGATTATTAACCCACATTTAGTTTAAATTATGTATACATTAGAGTGGCTCTCAGTCTGTGTTCCATGAACTGAGCTGAAGTTTGCTGTTACTAAAGTGATTTATTGGTGAACTTTTCCTAAATCTCAGAAAAATGATTGGTTGATAATATAATTTCCTGATTTTTTATTTCATAGTTTTTCTTAAAATTTTGTATTCTTTGCCCTAGCATGATAAAATGAATGAATAAGTAACTTAGAGCAGTAACTCTCACAGCGGAGCTTGCATCACCTGGAGGTCTCATTACCACACGATTGCTGGGCCTCATCCCCATATTTTTTGCTTTCTATCTCTTAAGTGGACATCTTGGTTGGGACTTAAAGACTCTTTAAAGACTCTCCATGGATAATCTTTCTATTCCATATATTTTATTTCTGTTTCATATAATTATGCTTTATGTCTTATTTTTGAGGAATATTAGGCTCCTGAGAAGCCTAAAAATACATTGTCCCTTCATTATTCATCAGTTGTGTGTTAAATGCAGGCGTTCGACAGTTGATTTCTGAAAGGACCAAAAGCACTTTTCCAGGTTCTTGTTCTTTGTCTCTGAAGGGTCAGGACTAGGGAGTGAACCAGAAAGCATAATGGCAAGTGGTAGGGAAGTTAGTGGCGGTAGCAGCTGTGGTCCCTGCCCTGTTTCTGTCAGTGCAGGAGCTTCTCTTACCCGCTTTAACACCATGGACATCTTGAGAAAGAGGATTTGAAGAGGTCAGGCAGTATCTTTAATTTACAGTTTTTAAAAAAAATCCAGAAATGGCCAGGCGCAGTGGCTTATGCCTGTAATCCCAGCACTTTGCGAGGCCAAGGTGGGCAAATCACGAGGTCAGGAGATCAAGACCGTCCTGGCCAACATGGTGAAACCCCGTCTCTACTAAAATACAAAAAATGTTAGCTGGGCGTGGTGGCACGCACCTGTAGTCCCAAGCTACTCAGGAGGCTGAGGCAGGAGAATCACTTGAACCCAGGCAGCGGAGGATGTCATGAGCCGAGATCTTGCCACTACACTACAACCTAGACGACGGAGCAAGACTCCATCTCAAAAAAAAAAAAAAAAAAAAAATCCAGAAATACAGTTTCTATTACACGGTTTAGGTTACAACCTATTTATTTCATCAGTTGAATGCCTCTAGGATGTACTATGTGCTATACTAGATACACCGGGGCCAGAGATAAGAAAAATAGATTCTCGACCTTAGGAACTCTCAGTGAAGAAAGCAGACACTTAAACAATATAGTCACATAAGGGTTTTCACCTAAGTTTTATAGCATAAATATATAACTGGATTTGGCAATGAAGGTCAAGGAACACTTCCTAGAGGATGTGAACACTGAACTGGGACTTAAAGGAATTAGGGAAAGAGATGGGGTTATAACATTCCAGGCAGACAGAGGAGAAAGGTGAGAGGCAGCCATGGTGCATTGCCCCTCCCCCACCCCCCGGACCGGGGGGGGGGGTAGGGGGAATGCGTTTTATTTTATTTTATTTTAGACAGGGTCTTGCTCTGCTGCCCACGCTGGAGTCCAGTGGCACCATCTCGGCTCACTGCAACCTCCGCCTCTTGGGTTCCAGCAGTCCTCCAGCTTCAGCCTCCCGAGTAGCTGGGACTGCAGACACACACCACCAGGCCCAGCTAATTTTTGTATTTTTGGTAGAGACGGGGTTTCATCACGTTGGCCAAGCTGGTCTCGAACTCCTGGACTTAAGTGATCCACCTGCCTCGGCCTCTCAAAGTGCTGGGATTACAGGCGTGAGCCACCACTCCTCGCCGAAATTCATTTTATTTAGTGACCAAGTACACACACATTTACACATACATAACTAAACAGTACTGTGTGGGATGCATTGTGAAATATTCTGCTCTGTGTTCTTTCATTTTAAAAGAAATGACTGATCACAGCATAGTAAGAAAAAATATTGCAAACAATTGGTATGTTACAATCCGTAATTGCCCTAGCACATTATCAATACTGAGCTACACTTTTAGGGAAAGTTTGAGTCTTGCTCTGTAGAATTAGCCCATGGTAGTATTCTGGGTTCTCAGAGGAAAAAATTAACATAGCCTTGTTACCGTGTATCCGCCCTGGACCTGGTAGGTGCTTTCTGTGTGGTTAAATCACCTGTGTTCCCAGGCCTTGGAGATAAGGGAATGACTTGCAACTATGTAACAGGACCCTGTATTGTGTGTTTTACAGAAACAACTGTTAGATACAGTATTTCATTTGATCCTCACAACAACCCTGTGAGGTAGATGGGGAAAATATTATCAGCTTCACTTTACGGATAATGAAAGTTAAGGTTGAGAGAGGTTAAATGACTTTCCCAGTTACCAACTACCTAGTAAGAGACAGGTGGGACAGGAGCCCTCAACAAAAATTTTCTCCAAACCACATAGCTTCTGAGAGTATAATCTAACTTCAAATATAAAATACGTTTATATACATTTGCCACTTGTTCCTCATTTTCTTTTTTTTCACTCTGTTGCTGAGGCTGGCGTGCAATGGCATGATCGTGGCTCACTGCATCCTCAATTTCCTGAGCTGGAGCCATCCTCCCACCAAAGCTTCCTGAGGAGCTGTGACTACAGGTGCATGCCACCATCCTTGGCTAATTTTTTTATTTTTGTTTTTATATTTATTTTTTACTTTATGCCGTCTCGCTGTATTGCCCAGGCCGATCTTGAACTCCTGGCCTCAAGCAGTCTCTTGCCTCGGGCTCCCAAAGGGCTAGGATTATAGGTGTAAGTCACTGCCTGGCCCATTCGCTTGTTGTTAATGCATCTTTACAACCAAAAACCTAATTCTAAATTTATCATACCAGGTTTGTGCTTCTCTGCCAATGAAAACTTATGCCACAGAACATCCATTTTTCAGAAAGCACTGTTTCATTGGCTCTTGTCTAAAGGAACATAGGTAATATGAAGGACCCTAGAGGTTAAGGAAATTGAAGAAAACAGAGGAAGGGATTTAAAATGGAATGTAGTCAGGATTTAGTCCCTTTAAGCTTTTACTTTTGTGAGATGGTTCAATGATGGAGAGCTTTAACGCAGATGAAACATGAAGCTTAAAGATCTAAGTCTTGATGAGGTTATTCATACTCAAATCTTGACTGCATTGTGATGGTAGGCTATAATTTTCAAAAACTTGGCCGGGCACGGTGCCTCACGCCTGTAACTCCTAGCACTTTGGGAGGCCGAAGTGGGAGGATCACTTGTGGCCAGGAGTTCAGGACCAGCCTGGCCAACATAGTGAAACCCTGTCTCTACTAAAAATACAAAAATTAGGCAGGCATGGTGGTTCCTGCCTGTAATCCCAGCTACTTGGGAGGTTGAGGCACGAGAACCGCTTGAACCTGGGAGGCGGAGGTTGCAGTGAGCCAAGATCGCAACACTGCACTCCAGCCTGGGAGACAGAGCAAGACTCAGTCTAAAAAAAAAAAAAAAAAAATTGATGCTCTTTCAAATTGCTAGGATTTGAATGCCACAGTACATATTGTTTTATGTTTTTGTCTATTAATGTTCTATGGGTTTCTTTAAATGAAGTCCATTTTGGAGTCCATAGATAAGTGTTCTGCAAAACTGGGGGGATCTGAGATCCAAGGCTCCCAGGGACCACCACTGCTCTTTCTCAACTTTCTTTGTCCTTCATACTTCGAAAGTACACTGCTCTTACTGAGTGCAGTGGCTCATGCTGGTAATCCTAACACTTTGGGAGGCTGAGGTGGAGGGTGGCTTGAGGCTAGGACTTTGAGGCCACAGTGAGCCATGATCACACCACTGCACTCCAACCTGGGTGACAGAGCAAGACCCTGTCTCTTAAAAAAAAAAAAAAAAAAAAGTATGCTGCTCTTGAGTTCTATGCCTTTCTCCTAAATATAAGATATGTAATCATTCATAAAGGGTTTTAATGTTAAATTTGGTAAAATTTAATAATTGGAAAATTCTTAGCTTATAACTGATGTAGAATAGCTACAAGACTATTTAGAGATGCCTACAAGAGAAATCAAAAGACAAGCATGTTAAAAGTTGAATACTGTAATCAAATGTAAGAAAAATTCATGTTAGAAAACAATTGTAAAGCTGTCTTTAGCATTGATCAGAATTTTTTTTTGTTTTGCCTTTCACCTAAGCATGCTGCTCACATGCACATCTTACCCTTCAGTGAACTCACACAGATATTCCTGTAACATGAAAGAGAACTGAGATCAAGTACAAATTAATGTTTTGTTTGTGTTGAGTATCATTAAAGGTATGTCCAGGCATGTATTTCTGTGAATACTTCAAAATAATGTATCATTTGTGCTTTTCTGTGTGTTTGTGGAAAGGAAATTGACCTTCGTCTGGTGTGAGAATTTGTTGGGCAGCAGTGCTGGGTTCTGCTCATGAGTCTGCTGCAGGCGGATTGTGTGGCTTTAGGCATATGGTCTCAGTTTCATTTACAAATTGAAAGAGTTACACTGGTGATCTTAATAGTCTGGTTTATACTAAAGCATAATTCCATAATGAGGTGCTATCATGGACGTCTTTGAGTGTAATGTATAATATCCTCATTTCCAAAGGTCATTATAAATTACAACCATTCCCCCACTATTCAAATCATTAGGTTCCTAAATTCAGATAGTAAGGGATAACCTTATATTACCAAATACAGTAGCTTCTCAGTTTTGTTGCCATTGTGAAGGAATGATAAGGTAGGCATTTCCAGATGGTCACTACTTTGATATTTGAATATTAGTCCCTTAAATATGTAGAACGGTGAATTCAAGCTAACAACAACAAAAAGATACGAAGTTCTTTACTTTCTTTACTCTTGTCCCTCTGCTAAGTTTTGTTTGTAAGTGATGAGTAGCTAGCCTAACAGTGGTCTCTTACTGTGATGGATGAAGCCTAGCCGAGAGGCCTTTTCCTAAGCTTTCCTTAGAACAAGGAGATAATCACTTCCTTGTAGTTGACTCACCCAGTTCAGAGCATTACCAAAACGTGTAATTTGAGCAGATTATAGAGCTGTACCTAGATATCAGTACAACAGGGCGCAAAGATAGTTCTTACTGTTTACTGAAAGAAATACTTGTTGAGCACCTGCTGTTTGTCAGTACTGTTCTAAACATAAGCAAGGAACAAGTCAGAATGAGTCCGTGCCTTCTGTAGTTTACATTCTGATCAGTCTGAGGGCACTGGCCAGAGCAAGCATCATACGATGGGGAGAGCCAAGATTGTCTTTAAAGAGTGGAGACATCAGTTACTAAGTTACAGTCATGCATTGCTTAATGACAGGGATACTACACATTATGAGGAATGTGAGGCGAGGTGATTTTGTTATCGTACAGACATCGTAGAGTGTACATCATAGAGTGTGTGTCAGGCACACATTCTAGAAACGTGAGGTGAGGTGATTTGGCGTCACGCAGATGTCGTAGAGTGTACTTACACAAAGCTAGGTACACAGCCGACATACCTGGCCGTTGCTCCTAGGCTGCTAACCTTTACAGTATGTTACTGTACCGACTACTGGAGGTCACACGTAACACAATGTTATTTGTGTATATAAACATAAAAAAGATACAGGAAATACAGAATAAAAGATTTTAAAATGGTACACCTATAAAGGGCACTTTTGTGAATGGAGCTTGCAGGATTTGAAGTTGCTCTGGGTGAGTCAGTGAGCGAGTGGTGGATAATTGCATAGACTAGTATGTGTATACTACTGTAGACTTGAGGAACACTGTACTCTAAATTTATTGAGGAACATTATAAATTTATTTAACACTGTACTCTAAAATGTTTCTTTCTTCAGTAATTCACCTTAGCTCTCTGTAACTGTTTTAAAGTTTTTTTATTAAAAAAAAAAACAAAACTTTTTGACTCTTTTATAGTAACAGCTTAAAATATAAACACGTATAGCCATACAAAAATGTATTCTGGTCATACAAGGTGGCTTACACCTGTAATCCCAGCACTTTGGGAGGCCAAGGCAGGTGATCACTTGAGGTTGGAAGTTCAAGACCAGCCCTAGCCAACATGGTAAAACCCCGTCTCTACTAAAAATACAAAAATTAGCCATGTGTGGTGGCACATTCCTGTAATCCCAGCTACTCGAGGAGGCTGAGGCAGGAGAATCACTTGAACCTGGGGAGGTGGAAGTTGCAGTGAGCAGAGATTGCACCACTGCACTCCAGCCTGGGCAACAGAGCAAGGCCCTGTCTCAAATATATATACTTTCTTAGCCAGGCACAGTGGCTCAAGGACTGCTTGAGCCCACGAGTTGAGACCAGCCTGGGCAACAGAGTGAGACCGCGTCTACCAAAAAAAAAAAGGTTTTTAAATTAGCTGGATGTGGTGACTCCTGCCTGTAGCCCAGCTACTTGGGAGACTGAGTGGGAGGATCAGTTGAGCCCTGGAGTTTGAGACTGCAGTGAGCCATAATCACACCACTACATTCCAGCCTGGGCCACAGAATGAGACTGTCTCAAAAAACAGACAAAAGGACGCAAAAATACATTTATTCTTTTCCTTTCTTTTTTGGGAGACAGGGTTGATCGCGCAGGCTGGAGTGCAGTGTTGCAGTCAGGGCTTCACTGCAGGCTTGACCTCCCATCTCAGCCTCTCAAGTAGCTGGAACCACAGGCTCACACCACTTTGCCTGGCTACCCTTTTTATTTTCTGTAGAGGCAGACTCTTGCCATGTTACCCAGGCTGGTCTAAACTCCTGGGCTCAAGCAGTCCTCCTGCCACAGCCTCCCAAAGTGTTGGGATTATAGGCATGAACCACCGTGCCCAACTGTATTCCAAGTATCTTTATTCTATAAATTTTTTTTCTACTTTTAATTTTTTAACTTCCTTGTTAAAAACTGAGACACAGTCACACACATTAGCCTCAGCCCACACAGAGTCAGGATTATCCATGTCACTGTCTTCTCCCTCTACATCTTGTCCCACTGGAACATCTTCAGGGACAGTAACATGCATGGAACTGTCATCTCCTGTGATAACAGTGCCTTCCTCCGGAATATGTCTTGAATAACCTGCCTGGGGCTGCTTTATAGTTAACTTAAAAAAAAAAAGAAGTAGACTCTAAAGTAACAATAAAAAGTATAATATAGTAAATACTAGGCAATAGGAATTTTATGAAGTGTATGTCCAGCTCTGTAATAATCTTATGGAACCACCATTGTTTTTGTGGTCTGTCATTGACCAAAACATCATTATGCTGTGAATGACTGTCCTTTTAATATTAAGTATCTTTCTCAAGGGTCTGTTTAGCATGATCTTTCATGTATTTACCTCCCCATTTTGTTTTGTTTTTCATATTTTTTTCTGTTAGGAGAGAACACTGAAATTCTTCTCTGAGCTATTTGAAGAGAGTGACTAAATGCACCTGGGTCAGGCTGTCTGTGGGTATGAAGTGGTTGGGAGAATCCAAGAACATGGTGGTGAATGGCAGGAGAAATGGAGGCAAGTTGTCTAATGACCATCAGCAGAATCAATCAAAATTACAGCACGCGGGGAAGGACACCCTGAAGGCTGGCAAAAATGCAGTCGAGAGGAGGTCGAGCAGATGTATGTACACAGTTCAACCATCGATGTTCTGATTATGCTACGGGGCAGTAATTCTTTCCAATTTGTAATTTGTATTGTTTTCTTTTGTCTTCAAAATAATTTTCTGCATTTTCATAATTAACAGTATAGTTCTTTTACTCTCAAAGTTGTATCAATTTTTATTCTCATCAAACTATGTAAAACTCGTTTAATGCGTCATATAATTATTTTAATCTTGCTTTCTATTACTTTTATATTTTGTAGAATTTGTATCTGAATGGTTAAGTCTTACTAAATTTTTAAAATTTTAATTGAACTTCTCACAGGTTAAGCTGTATTTTTTTTAATAGATGTAGGTATAGGTATGTACTTCCTTGCTAATTTCCACAAATGTTTCATGGAATAATATGAATAACGAAGCCAACTCTAATTGACATAGTAGAATAGAGGATGGATAGAACTGACTGCCTTAGGGAAGTTTTGGAAATCATAGCAGTTTATTCTGTTCATACAGGGTCAACAGTTGATCATCCTGACAGTGAAACACTGCTGATAAGTTACTTTATTTCCTTTATACCTGTTGGTGGGAAGAGGCTGCTTTTTGAGAGGTCAGGAAACTGTGGGTTTGGTACATTTCGTAGTTCCTCTAAAAGTAGTAAAATAATTGAGAACAAGTGTATACCTAACTAGGCAGCTTTGTGTCCAAATGTATGTCATGTTAAAGAGGACACCTTTTCAGTTTCTTCTTTTTCTAACAATCTAGACACTTTTGAATGTCCTTAATTCAAATTGGCATTGGCCTGCTTCCTTAGCCTGGGGTTTTCTCTAGTTTCAGATTGCAGCAGTTCTGATTGATTTCCTTCTTACCTTTCAGGGGTTTCTGTGACTCACTGGGCCCAGGCTACCCTTCACCTTTCCATTTCAGATCAGGTCACTGTTGCTATAGAAAACCATACAGAATTCCTGCTTGGGACAGGAGTAGGAAGAACCAAAACCCAATGAGTCATGGACACCACTCAGTGCTGAGGTTGCTGTCAGCATGCACCCTCACCCTGCCTCACTTCTTAGTGTGAACCTGAAGAATTGAGAAATGTAATGACCACCTCAGTGTGTATTCATTCTGGTCAGTAAACTAGGCGTATCTTAAAGCTTTTTAGCAAATCACTGTTGGCCTGCTTTTGTGTATCATAGCGCAAAACAGTTTTAATTGGTTGAATTGTTACAGATACACAAGAATTTAGAAAATGCAGCTGGGGCGGTAGTTGGCACCTGTACTCTGGGCACTTTGGGAGGCCGAGGCACATGCATCACTTGAGTCCAGGTGTTTGAGACCAGCCTGGGCAACATGGTGAAACCCTGTGTCTACAAAAAATACTGTGTCTACAAAAAAATTAGCCGGGCGTGGTGGTGCATGCTTGTGGTTCCAGCTACTTGAGAGGCTGAGGTTGGAAAGATCACTTGATCCCAGGAGTCAGAGGTTGCAGTGAGCCAAGATCACACCACTGCACTCCAGGATGGGTAACAAAGTGAGACTCTGTCCTAAAAAAAAAAAATTAAAAGAGTTTAGAAAATGGCCATTATGTTGGTTACACTTTACCAAGTGTAGATAAGTATAGAGGGCTAGGATGGGAAAACCCAGAGTGTGAAGATGACATAGCATTGCATTGAATGTTACTGGGCAAGAATGGTGCAGAAAGAGAGGCAGCAATGAAGCATGATGGGAGAGCACAGAGCAGTGCTCCATCTCAAATACAGTGAGCTGACTTTACCAGCAGCAGAGCCTTAAGATACAAGAAACAAAAACTGACCAAATTGAAGGGGAAAAATCAACAATTCTGTCATAATTTGGGAACTTTGATATGCCACTTTTAATAATGGATGGAACAGCTTAACACTGTAAACCAATTAGACCTAACAGGTATCTATAGAATCTCATCAGAATACACATTCATCTCAAGTGCAAGTGGAACATTTTCTAGGATAGACCATATAACAAGCCTCAATAAACTTAAAAGGATTGAAATCCTATAAGGTATGTTCTTGTGACCACAATGGAGGAAAATTAGAAATTAATGACGAGGAAATTTAGGAATTTCACAAATACATAGAAATGAAACAACACACTTCTAAATAATCAGTGGGTCAAAGAAGAAATCTAAAAGGAAATCAGAAAACATTCTGAGGTGAACGAAAAGAAAGATAAATATACCAAAACTTACAGGATACAGCCCAAAGCAGTGGTTTAGAGGGAAATTTATACTTGTAAATGATTGTGTGTAATAAGACTGGGCGTGGCGGCTCACACCTGTAATCCCAGCAGTTTGTGAGGCCGAGGCAGGAGGATGGCTTGAACCCAGGAGTTCGAGACCAGCCTAGACGATATGACGAGACCCCATTTTTACAAAAAAATACAAAAATTAACCAGGCGTGCTGATGTATGCCTGTGGTCCCAGCTGCTAGGGAGGCTGAGGCAGGATGATTCCTTGAGCCCAGGAGTTCATGGCTTTGGTGAGTGGTGATTATGCCACTGCACCAAAGGCTGGGTGACAGAGCAAGACCCTGTCATCAAAAAAAAAAGTGAGTTGTATAGTATGTGAATTGTATTTCAATAAAGCTATTACACTGTTGTACAAAATTTAACGACTTGATAGCTTTTCACATACCTACATGCAAATAATTTGATTGCAAAATCATATGTCTGCCCTTGGCAGGAACTTAAATTTAAGTATTCTGTGAAAGAGTGGATGAAAAGGTTAAACTCTTATGTTTCATTCTTCCCATTTTGGTTTTGAAAGCCTGAAATTGACATTGCTGTTGTCCTCCGTAAACTGTGCTAACTTCATGGGAGGACCGTCAGTGGCATATACACCAAACTTAATCAGCTCTGATGAAGCTTCATATAAACTTGGCCTTTGTTTCCTTCTTTACACTGCTTTTCTTCCACAGTTAAACCCAATTATTTCAGTTATATATTTCAGTCCATATTTTTAATCTATTCCTTAAAAATTGCTTCAAACAGAGGTCAGTTAGAAATAGGTCTGTCATTTTCTCTCTTAATTATTTTCTCACTTCTACCTAGCTCTGGAATTGTGGGTAAGTTTCTTATTGTCTGGGCCTCAGTTGCCTACAAAGTGGGGATAGTAATCATTCACCTGCCCAAAAGCAGGAAGCTGAACTTAACTCCATGAGATTCCTTTTGATACTTGAGATCTGGAGTTCTGCTGCTTCTTGCGGAAACTATCTTGTGTTCCCGTTTTCTTTTTCACTCCAGTCCTATCTGTAGTGGCCCTGTGTACTGTCTTGTTAAAATAGTGAACATCCTCCCATCCGGCTTCTCAGTGTTGCTTGGAGGAGAATAGGAGGTGGGGGAGAGTCAAGCATTTGAACCAAATTCTCACAACTACCCAGACCCCATTCTCGGGAACCTGCTGTTATTACCTGCTAACCAAAATGTTCTTAGTAATGAAGATGGTTTACTGCATTTGGTTTTCTGTCTTATGTGAAAGTTATTAAATTCTTAATTACTAAAACTGATTGATTTTTCAGTTCTTTATTACCAGCTTGCATGGGCAGTGAAGCCAAAGATTTTAAGATAGATTTAAGTAGTTTTCAATTTGAGTAATTTTTTTTCTTTTGCTTTTCACAGGTAATGGTAACTCGGGATTTGAAGGACAGAGTCGTTATGTACCATCTTCTGGAATGTCCGCCAAGGAACTCTGTGAAAATGATGACCTAGCAACCAGTTTGGTTCTTGATCCCTATTTAGGTTTTCAGACACACAAAATGAATACTAGGTAATTTTAAGTCTTTATCCTGAATGGGACAGATGATACTGAATTCAAGAACGTAGATGGCTAATTTTACTTTTGCTCAAAATTTAAAATGACATTAAAGGAAAGTTCTTTGTGGTGGAAGGCTTTTCTGTATGTGAGCCAAGAGAAGCAGAGAACAAGACTCCAGGAATCTTGTCACTCTGTGTTCCTATTTTACCTCAGAACATTTCTATTAACATGTAAAGCTGGAGGAGCATCCTCGTGTTCTATTTTTAAAGTTGATGATGCCAGGCACAGTGGCTCACACCTGTAATCCCCACACTTTGAAAGGCCGAGGTGGGTGGATCACCTGAAGTCAGGAGTTTGAGGCCAGCCTGACCAACCCGTCTCTACTAAAAGTACAAAAAAAAATTAGCCGGGTGTGGTGGTGCATGCCTGTAATCCCACCTACTTGGTCTCTGTCTCTTGACCTCATGATATGCCCCTCAGCCTCCCAAAGTTCTGGGATTACAGGCGTGAGCCACTGCGCCTGGCCAGTCCCAGCTACTTGGGAGGCTGAAGCAGGAGAATCACTTGAACCCGGGAGGCAGAGGTTGCAGTAAGCCAAGATCGTACCGTTGCACTTCAGCCTGGGTAACTAGCAAAACTCCATCTCAGAAAAAAAAAAAATGTCGATGACAGTTATCTTAGTGAAAAGAAAAATCTGACAAGCATCCTGTAAAGCCTTGAAAATGTATGATTGTTCCCCACTTTTAAAGTAGGTTACATTCCTTTTTTTCATGATTTTATTATAGACTGTTCTCTTACACATTATCTCTGTATAGATGGGGAATTTTGTCATGTGTAATCTTTAGGATTCAGTTAATCATTGTAAGAGTGAATAAAGACATGTTTATATTCAGTATGCAGGTAAGAAAATGGATGTGTAAGTGTTTGAGTACCAAATGCTATATATAAAAAACATTATTACATTAATCTTGGAATCTGTCATCTTTTAACAACTGAGGTCTCTCTTTAATTCTCTTAAATATCATTTCTCCCTGAAAAAAGACCACTAGATCATTTCACAAGTGTTTCTGCCACCAAACAGGAGGTCAGAGCTTTGCAACTTTGCTTTGTCTCTTAACTTCTATGGCAAAGGGTTTTTGAGTCTGGTGGGAAAGCTTCGCAGCAGGGATTTAGAAGATAGAGCTAGTTCTGGCCCATCACTTTCATCTCCATTACACGTGGACTGGGGTTACGTAGTTCCGATTTCAGTGGCAACCCTGGGGGAACTTGATACCCAGGTAGGTAGTCACTGATCAGTGGTGGGGGAGGTAGGAATTGGTGAGTACAGGTAATTGGAGAAAAGTCTTGTGTCCTGTTGCCCCCCTTCTAATTTTATCTGTTGCTAGAATTAAGATACTCTATGTTTCATTTATCAATTATGTTCTTAAGTCTAAAAGAAGTAATTCAGGTAAAAACATGTTTTTTTTTCAATAAAATTTTCTTTTTCTTTTTTTTTTTTAGATGGAGCCTCACTTTGTCACCCACGCTGGAGTGCAGTGGTGCGATCTCAGCTCACTGCAACCTCCGCCTTCTGGGTTCAAGTAATTCTGCCTCAGCCTCCTGAGTAGCTGGGATTATAGGTGTATACCACCACGCCTAGCTAATTTTTGTATTTTTAGTGTAAATGAGGTTTCACCATGTTGACCAGGCTGGTCTCGAACTCCTGACCTTAGGTGATCTGACCGCCTCAGCCTCCCAAACTGCTGAGATTACAGACGTGAGCCACTGCAGCCAGCCATAAAATTTTCTGTGATGTATCTTTACTCTCTAAAATGAAGTGTGAAATATTGGAATGGAGTTGGGAGATTATTTAAACATTTCCCTGCCAAATGACTGCCATCGGATGCCCTGATTGGTTAAGATCCAGGCCCAGCGCAGTGGCTCATGCCTGTAATCCTAGCAGTTTGGGAGGCCGAGGCAGGTAGATCACCTGAGGTCAGGAGTTTGAGAGCTGTATTGTTGGTAGAGATGAAACCCTGTCTCTACTAAAAATACAAAAGATTAGCTGGGCGTGGCAGTATATGCCTATAGTCCCAGCTACTCAGGAGGCTGAGGCAGGAGAATTCCTTGAACCCAGGAGGCAAAAGTTTCAGTGAGCCAGGATTGCACCACCACACTCCAGCGTGGGTGACAGAGTGAAACTGCTACTCACAAAAAAACAACTAATTTGCGTTAAGTCCATTTTTCTTTTTTTTTTTTTTTTTTTTGCCCATTGAACATGAAGACCAGTGCTCATTGTCTTCCTAGAAGATGATGGTAATATTTGTCACCCTGTAGCACCCCCAGCGTTTTTCTTCCTCTTCTTTTTTTTTTTTTTTTTTTTTTTTTGCTCAGTTAAGAAATGTGAATGTGTGAATAAATCACTCTGACGCAATAGTCTAGTAGCATTCAGATTGTCACCACAAAGGCCCATAATCTTGACTTCAGGTCATCAAGAAAGTTATGTTGATTATACCTTATTACCAAGATATGGAAGCATATAAAACATTTTAGAAAGTGTTACATCAAAATTACAATGAAAGTTTTAGTGGCTTATGACAGAGCTTCATGCACTCTAAAACCCCTGTGCCGTATTCCAGAAGGCTGCCCGTTACTGGCATCTGCAATAGTAAATACTCCAGTTTTCTGCTGCAGCGGCTCACGCCTGTCATCTCAGCACTTTGAGAGGCCAGGGTGGGAGGATCACTTGAGCCCAGTTGCGCAAGGCTGCAGTGAGCTGTATTCGTGCCACTGCACTCCAGCCTGGGCCACAGAGTGAAAGCCTGTATCAAAAGACAAAAAAAGGAAGTACTCCAATTTTCTATAAAAGTCCTCCTATACCACTGCTTCTCAAAATTAGTTTACATGAGAGTCACCTGGGAATTTATTGAAATGCAGGTTCTGATTCAGTAGCTTTGGGGTGGGGCCTGAGATGCTGCATTTCTAACAAGCTCCCGGACAACAGTTGGAATAGCTAGGTTCTAAACCATCTGGCCTCTGAGTTTCATTCTGATGTGGTAAGTGGACAAAAATACCTTAGTAGGAGTTTCCTAGGGCTCACGTAAAACCATTTAGTCATAAAATGTAAACTTCAGGATTACCACACAAATATTTTTAGAACTCAAGACATTACTCTGAGGACTCCTGAATTAAAACACATCCAGTACATAAGATCTTTCCCCATAGAAATTGAAGCATCTAAAATTAAAGCTGGTTAAAGTTGGAGAAGAAAACTTTTTTAAAAATGTTTTTGTGCAACATTTAATTATACTTGTACAGTTTCTAAAATAACCTGTGGAGGTACAGACGATCCTACTGCCCCAGTCAGAGCAGGCTGGGTTTGTAGCAGTGCCAGCACTTCAGGCCAGTGTGGCAGTGCAGGTGACGGCCTGTCCTCTTCCCACCAGGTGTTCCATTTACGTGTGTTGTTACACTCTTGTGTACACTGATATTTGGGAACAGAAATTGTATTAATGAGCTTGTTAATCTTGGTGTAAGGTATACATTTTCATTTAAGATTAGTGAATGTACTTGAAAATAAAACTATCCCTTCTGGCTCTTCATCTTTTGAGCAAGACTTTACCAGAATGTGACTTTACAAAATAAGGAGAACTGATAGTGGTTTATTAGGGTAGTAAATAGCCAATAAATACTTCTTCAATTATTGGCTTATGGACTTCTGTCTCTTTGGAGTTTAAAAAAAGTGACCAGAAGATGTACTGCTCTTGGATTTTAATTTTCTAAGCTCTCTGCCTGTTTCTTGTATGGTATGCTCTTTGTTCATATTTACGCATCTATAATTTGTCACTTTTTAGTTTCTTTTTATACTCTTTTTGCCTTCCTTCTACTTCTTTCATTCTACCAACAGGAAGAATGTTTAGAAATAGTAGATGTTTGATGATTTGAGAATTTCCAAAACTGGCTATATTTTGAGTGCATAGGGTTTTTGTTTGTTTGTTTGTTTTATTGAGACAGAGTCTTGCTCTGTCGCCCAGGCTGGAGTGCAGTGGTGCAATCTTGGCTCGCTGCAACCTCCGCCTCCTAGGTTCAAGCAATTCTCCTGCCTCAACCTCCTGAATAGCTGGGACTATGGGTATGTGCCACCATGCCCAGCTAATTTTTGTATTTTTAGTAGAGACGGGGTTTCACCATGATGGTCAGGCTAGTCTCTAACTCCTGGCCTCATGATCCAACCACCTCGGCCTCCCAAAGGGCTGGGATTACAGGTGTGAGCCACCAGCCCCGGCCATAGGTTTTAATCTTAATATATATCCCTATATTTACTAACAAACAAGAGTTGTAGCATGAATACTTAGTATAAACAAAATGCTAATTTCAGTTTATTGGGAGAAATTTGGACTTTTGTCAATTATGAAACCTAAATTTTTCTTTTTAATGAGAAAAAACTTGTTGGTTATAGCTCTGGTTTTTAAACGGAGTGGGAGCAGGATATTGTAACAAAGGGATCCGTGATTTCAGTAATGTCCCCTTTTTAGGCTGCATGACCCTGAGATTTCACAGTATCACGAGGCGTGAGGGAGACTCAGGCCAGCAGTAAGCTGAGCAGGAGACAGCATTTAAACATCAGGGGAGTCACCTCAAGGACACTGAGTTTCTCTTTGGAACTTTTCTTGGTTTTTCTAATCAGAATGTCAGCCTGTGTGGTCCTTACTCACCTTTCTCCAGTAACCATCTAATTTTTATTTCACTTAAATATGTATTTGATTATTCATATCCACTATTGGATATGAATATATAAATAACTTTAAATATCACTTTAAGTACTTGACCAGAATATGTAAAAATGTTTTCAAACCTTCTAACTTAATGGTAAGATGAATTCTGTGGGAAGCAAAGAATTTCAGCAGTATGGCTTTTATCCCGCTGAGCCTACCCGTGGCATCTTAAAGTTCTTAAATATCACAGAGTTTCAGAGATTTTTGCAACAATGAATATTGTAAGTCTGTTTAGAAGTTACAAGTACAAATTATACAAATAGCTTTTTATTTTTGTTGTTTGTTTTTGCATTTATATAGCGCCTTTCCTTCGAGGAGCTCAAGGCATTTTTCAAAATCTGACAGTTTTTCTCACAACAACCCTGTGAGGTAGGTAGTGTGTGTTATAAACAATAAGATACTAACCTGTTCTAGCCTTTTAAAATGTTCTTTTATGCTAAGTAATTTGAAGTGTCAGCATAAATATGAGTTTCAGAACATTTTACAAACCTTTTAAAGTAGTTTGATATAGTTTTATTTAAAAAAAAACCACTTGTACTTCATAACAGGGTGATTTTAAGAGAGATCATCAAAAGATCAGGAGTCACTCCATGTGATTAGCTGAGCACTGATTGCAGGACTCAGCCAGGTATGTTTTTGGTTCTCGTTTATTTTCAGGTCAAGAAGGAATGAAGAGCTATTGTTGTGTGACTCCTCGCTCAGCGTCTACAAACTGTCGATTTGCAGCTAAACTTTCTTCGGAGGGGGAAATGTGTTCACTATGTTGCCTCATGGTTTTATTTTATATCTTAAATATTTGAGCATTTTTCTCTCTTCCTCTCTCCTTCCCTGTCTCCCTTTTTCTGTCCCCTTCCTCTTCCCGCCCCTCCAGTCAGCTCTTGATTGTGCATGCTAATGAAGGGCACAGTAGCACAGCTAATACAGTCTACAGCTTTTCTTCACTGCACAGTGGGGAGACAGAAAAACCAAATAGCAAGAAAACCTGGGAAGTGAGTCTCTGGAAAGAGTGGGGAACAGGTGTGTGGGAGTGTGAATTCATATGTTTTTTTCCTGCCCCTTTACTCATAACCAATGACATTTTTACTTTTCTTATACCACCCATCGATCAGAAGTGTAAAAGGAGAAAAATAGATATGTTTGGTTGATTTAAAGTAGCACATTTTCTATTGAGGGAGGGAGGAGGGGCATATTGATTTGGAAATGCCAAATAGCTGTTTTCTTGCCTCCCTTGCCACCCGCCCCCCACCCAAATACTAAATTTTGAAATTCACGTTTGCATTCATCCCCTCCACTGTATTGTCAGTATACAAGCTAGAGCTCTCTCTTGCTGGGCCCAGTGCTGATGCTCAATGACAAACGCAAGTCAAATCCTCTTCGAACTTAAACAATGCAAGGAAGGCTCTCCTGAGCCAAGTCATAGAACAGGACTGAGAAAGGCCAGGGTAAATCCCAGGTCTTCCATTCATTAGCCCAAGTCATGGGCAATCTACTTAGCCTTCTTGGGCCTTAATTTTCCTCATTTGTGGAACAAAAGGGCTGTCGTAAACTATATGGCCTCTAAGTGCCACAGTAGAAGGATAGTTTTATGCAGTTTGTTTGGGAGATTTAGAGTGATTATAGTTGATGAGAGAATGTATTTTTCTGTTCAATAATAGGAAAAAAAAAATCCCCCTAAGGTTCTCAGTGCCTTTGCACTGGCCTTAGTAGGTGTAACAGTCTTAACTTTTATTTTCCACAATATTTGTTATAATGGGATTTGATTTGGACTGTCAGCCAGCTGACTTTTATATACTTCTGTAGGATTATTTAAAACAACTGTCTCATCTCCTGCCTGTCTGCACCCATAACCATTTTCTTCCTCCTTTTCCTCACTGTCATTTCATGCCCATAGCAGCCAACTTTGACAGTAAGTTTTAGCACTTTTGGGACAGCAACTTATATTTTAAGTAAAATAGAGGTTCTTGCTACGGATAACAAGGGATAGTTTCTGGGATTTTATTTATGCTTGAGGCGATAAAGTCAGGAAAGCAGAAACAGAAGTCAACACAGGGAAGGTAGAAGGCAGAGTAGTACTAAGTCAAGACTTGACTATTTTGCGTTGGTTTTAGCACATAAATTATTTGGCATTATGAATAAAAAGTAAACAAAACTAAGGATACCTGAAGGCATTTTTAGGTAGGAATGAACTTGTTTCAGAAAGCATAAAACACACATAAAGCCTATTAAATATAGCCAACGTTCATTCCAAGTCTGTAACTTTTTTTTGTATTATGTTCTTAAGAGTTTTAGGTGAATTTGTCCCTGACTTGCCTTATTATTTTGCAATAATGTTCCCACTGGTCACTTTCACATTGAACATGTAAAGATAGCTTGGCTCTTTCTGTCGTTTGTAGCCCTGTCATTTAACGGCATGGATAATTTATTGCATTTGCTTAAAATGAACTCTTGCTTTTCTGATTGCCACATAAAACATGGGCTATCTGTTCCCCACCATTTCATATCTCATATTGCTTGACGGGTCGTGCCTTAGCTAAGAGCTACTTTGTTGTCTCATCTGTCCTTCATATGCAAATAACCATGTAGTGTTGGATTGCAGCAAGAATGGTTTAGAATGGATTTCTTAGAGATTGTATCTTGACAGAATCAATTGTGATGGCTACAGGTAGTTTAGTATGGGTGTTTGGATGCTTTCCCAATTCTGCAAATCTTTATTTTAATGATGGTTCTCTGACACCATATGTTGACAGCCTAGTAAGACATTCTGAATTGTTTAAAGGGCTTGCATTCATCTGTCTGTAAAGGCTTATATACCAATTGATTGAAAGTAGAAAATAGGGCCCCATTCATTTCTTCAGTATTATTATCTCTAGGATGTATGAACTCTCAGATGGTTCTGCTAATAGCTGTGAGAATTCGGGATTAGTGAAACTAGAGTCTATAGCTAGTAAGTTCCTGGTAGTATCAGTCTGCATTAATACACCTGAAGTCTTCCAGTGATCCTGTCCAGTAAGCAGTGTTACACCTGTTCTGGACCTCATGTCTTCCCTCTTCCTGATTGTAGTACTTCACTTTCTTATTGCTAACTAGCTGATCCTGGTCGACGATTTGGATCCAGCCTTATTAAGATCTTATACCTATACTTCCCTTCACTCTTCCTTCCTTTTGATTCTTCCCCTACCTGTAATATGCTTTTCCTAAACCTTTCCCACATACATTTTACACCCTAGTTATAACTTCCATACTTTTAGGTGCTATAGCAATGTAGTTTTTAGCATATTAACATACATTTGCATATCGGTGGCTTAACTATTTGATGCATATGTATGTATTTTAGTCCCAATTAAAATTTTCATTTAAGAACAGTGGCCATGTCTTCTCTTGTAGTTTTCACTGTAGCACTTCATATGCTGCTGTATACACAACACAGCACCTGATAAATAATCCTTGATGAAATACTGTGGCTTGAAATCTTAATGAAATACTATGAATACATGCATGATGGCTTCTCTAGGAAACAGATTCTGCGAATGCTTCCTTTGCTAGAGTCTGTGCTAGATCTTACCTCAATTTTAGTATATTCAGGTTTTTTAGGAAATGTACGATTTTAAATGTTAGACTAGGACACATAAAGATTTCTTTCTCCTGAACCACTAATATTTTTTCTTAATGTATTTTATTTGAACGGCAATCTGTAATTTCTTTTTTCTGTTGAATATTTTGTTTTTTTTTTAATAAAAACTTTATTTGGGAGAATTAGCCTGATGAAATTGACATGAAAAGAAAATTTGAAATTAAGATGTGAGTAACTTCATAGTACACATGTTTTACTGAAAACACAGCTTTAGAATGAGGGGTTCACAAATTTGTCTTGCTTGGACCATGATTGTGTCATGCATTAATATAGACCTAATGGTGTGATATTCTGAAGTCATCATTATGGCTGATTCTGTAATAGAAGCCTTTAAATGCTACCCTAGCAGACCGGGCGCAGTGGCTCACGCCTGTAATCCCAGCACTTTGGGAGGCTGAGGCGGGCAGATCACTTGAGGTCAGGAGGTCAAGACCAGCCTGGCCAATGTGATCTCTACTAAAAATACAAAAATTTAGCTGGGCGTGGTGGCGCACGCCTGTAATCCCAGCTGCATGGCAGGCAGAGGTTGCAGTGAGCCGAAATCACACCACTGTACTCCAGGCTTGGGCCACAGAGTGAGACTCTGTCTCAAAAAAACTCTACTCCATCAGTTTTCCTACATTACCAGTATAGCAGTTTCACCACCAGAGTTACACTTCTTGTACCCTTTTTGTCTCTGAATGCAGTTACCAAAGATGAATTTGACATGGGTGGTTAGAACATCAAAGTGTGTTTGAAAACCTGTTAGAATACTTAGTTTGAGATTTTTTCTAACTTTGTACATAAAGAATGTTTTTGTGTATGGCATGGTTTTGTTTGCATCATCACACTTCTGAAATTCATTGCTTGGTACTCTTTCAGCTTGATTTTGCATGTTTTAAGAAGATTCTTGTCATTCTAACTCTCTCTATTCTAGCTCTTTGATTTTTGTATCTCCCAAAGTTAACAGCTAGTGTAAGTGTTAATCAGACAGCTTTTGTTTGATCATCTGCTCACCTCACAGTTAATAACAGTGAAATAAAAATATTAAAACAACAGATTGAAAAAAGAGAAGTCACATATCCAGGTGATCATATTACTTGAATAGTAGTAATCAAGACTATTGATCGTTGATCTCTTCTGTTAGATCTTTGCTCTGATAACCATGGCTGTTTTTAGGGTATTAGCTCTTTCTCAAGATCTCTTAAGATGGATCAGTGGCTCAAGGATTGTGGCAAATAACCTATTGTTTTGATTTCTTTCAGATTTCGGCCTATTAAAGGAAGGCAAGAAGAACTAAAGGAAGTAATTGAACGTTTTAAGAAAGATGAACACTTAGAGAAAGCCTTCAAATGTTTGACTTCAGGCGAATGGGCACGGCACTATTTTCTCAACAAGAATAAAATGCAGGAGAAATTATTCAAAGAACATGTAAGTTTATTAAACTGATGCTGTTAACCTATTTGGATAAGAATGGTATAGTAAACTAAAACCCTAAATGTTAATTAATACTGAAATTTTAAATTTTTCATAAAACTAATCAGTCTGAAGATCTTGTAACACAGTCATTTAGGTGACAGTCCAAAGAGAAAACCGGGCCAGGCTCAGTGGCTCATGCTTGTAATCCCAGCACTTTGGGAAGCTAAGGCGGGAGTATTGCTTGAGACCAGGAGTTTGAGACCAGCCTGGGCAACATAGCAAGACTCCATCTCTAAAAAGAATTAAGAATTAAAAAAAAAAATTAGCCAGGCATGATAGTGTATACCTTTGTCATTCCAGCTACTCAGGAGGCTGAGCCAGAAGGATTGCTTGTGCCCAGGAGTTAGAGGCTGCACTGAGCTATGATCATGCCACTGCACTCCAGCCCTGGGAGACAGAGCAAGACCCTGTCTCTAAAACCAAAAAAGAGGGAAAACTTTGTCATATAGAAGTGAAATTCATTGTGAGCATTTAGAAAAACAAGCTACTAGGTAGTCATACAGAACGAGTACCCTTAACCCAAAAATTTGAAATGCTCCAAAATATGAAACTTTTTGAACACTGACATGACACTCAAAGGAAATGCCCATGGGAGGATTATCGATTTTTTGGTTAGAAGTGTGTTCAGCTAGTTACTGTAATGCAAATATTGCAAAATCAGAAAAATTGTGAAATTTGAAACTCTTTAGTAACATTAGTTGTTACTTAATGATCCTACTTTTTTTGAGACAGAGTCTTGCTCTGACGCTCAGGCTGGAGTGCAGTGGCATGATCTTGGCTCACTGCAACCTCTGCCTCCCAGGATCAAGCAATTCTCCTGCCTCAGCCTCCCAAGTAGCTGGGGTTATAGGTGCCCACCACCACACCTGGCTAATTTTTGTATTTTTAGTAGAGACAGGTTTCACCGTCTTGGCCAGGCTGGTCTCAAACTCTTGACCTTGTGATCCACCCACTTCGGCCTCCCAAAGTGCTAGGATTACAGGCATGAGCCATCACGCCCGGCCTGAATGATGTTACTTTTCTCGTTTACTGTATTGATTTTTTTAGAGGCAGAGTCTTGCTCTGTCACCCAGGCTGGAGCTTCCATCTCTTGGGCTCAAGTGATCCTTCCTCTCAGCCTCCCAAGTAGCTGTCACTACAGGTGCATGCCACCATGCTTGGCTAATGTTTTTTATAGAGACTGGGTCTTGCTTTGTTGTCCAGGCTAGATCTTACATTTTATTCTCATCATTGCATGTGGTTTGCTTTTATAATTCTGAGAAAGTCTAGCAGGGTAAACTATTTAAAGTCATTATCAATTTTTTTTCCTGTTTTAGGTATTTATTTATTTGCGAATGTTTGCAACTGACAGTGGATTTGAAATATTGCCATGCAATAGATACTCATCAGAACAAAATGGAGCCAAAATCGTTGCAACAAAAGAGTGGTAACTATTCTACTAATATAAACCCTTAATTTTATTTAAAGTTCTCTTTTAAATTATTGTTAAAATGCTAAGATATTCATGGTAAGGAATGAAGCCAGAGTTTACCCTGAAGTAGCTGATGCAGTGCCGTTGCCTTGGCCCATCAACTGGAGTCAGAATGGGGAAAGTAGAAGTCTTGAAACCAAATCCCGTCACTGGGCCAAATTGCTTTTCATTTTCCCTTTATTGAGTCTGAATGCCTGCCCAGTGATGTGATCGCTGAAGGGGTGTGGATACCATTATTAGATAACCTGGCTTCCACAGTCTTTCACTGGCCTAGAAGAAAGGTTGGAGGTAAAGTGTTAATGATACTAGTTTTATGGGTGGAAACCTCCCTAAAGCATTAGTTGCTTAAAAATACATGTATATATGTGCCAGCTTCAGTAAAAATAGTAGAGTTGGCAGGGGGTGTGGCTCATGCCTGTAATGCCAGCACTTTGGAAGGCCAAGGCAGGTGGATCACTTGAGGTCAGGAGTTCGAGACCAGCCTGGCCAACATGGGGAAACCCCGTCTCTACTAACAATACAAAAATTAGCTGGGCATGGTGGTGCACACCTGTAGTCCCAGCTACTTGGGTGACTGAGGCAGGAGAATCACTTGAACCCAGGAGACAGAGGCTGCCGCCAAGATCACTCTACTGCACTCCAGCCTGGGCAATAGAGTAAGACTCTATCTCAAAAAAGTCAGAGTTGAGCCCAGCTAAGAGGGATCATAGTTACAGAGGAAAGAGAATATACTACTGTGTCTTCTTTCCTGTCATACCTGTTTCCTATGTCATCTCCCAGGAAAAACATGTAGCTCCTCATACACCCACCCTCCTATACTTATGGAAAAAATTTTGGGGTCAGGTATCTGAAAATTGAACAGGTAAAAGAACCTTATTGCCACTCTTCTGGAGTGAGTGTGTGTGCATGAGTGTACTTTGTGACCTCAGGCTATATTGAGCTTCTAGTGGGATTATGTGGCTCCCTGTGTTGCAGATGGGTGTGTAGGTTTGAGAACTAGAGTTTTAGAGCTGTACCATCCAGTACAGTAGCCACCAGCCCTTAAGTCCTTGAAATGTGGCTAGTCTGTATTGAGAAGCACTGTAAGTGTGCTATGCACATCAGCTTTCATATTAAATTTTATTCCCATTAGTGGTTCTTTTGTTTATTACCTACTGAAATCCTATTTTGGATATTGAATTAAAATACATTTTTTAAAGTAATTTCACCTGTATTCACTTTACTTTCTCAATGTGGCTGCTAGAATATTTAAGATTGGGGCCGGGCACAGTGGCTCATGTCTGTAATCCCAACACTTTGGGAGGCCGAGGTGGGCGGATCACGAGGTCAAGAGATTGAGACTATCCTGACCAACATAGTGAAACCCTGTTTCTACTAAAATACAAAAATTAGCTGGACATGGTGGTGTGCGCCTGTAGTCCCAGCTACTTGGGAGGCTGAGGCAGGAGAATTGCTTGAACCCTGGAGGCAGAGGTTGCAGTAAGCCGAGATCGTGCCGCTGTACTCCAGCCTGGTGCCCGGTGACAGAGCAAGAGTCTGTCTCAAAAAAAAAAAAGAAAAGAAAAAGAAAATTTAAGATTGGAAACTTGGCTTGCATTACATTCCTAGTGGATGATGTGCTCTAAAGAGTGGCAGCACAATTCCGGATCCTTAGGACCCTTACTGCCACTGATTCCTGCCTGCTTCACCCAGCAGTCAGAAAGTTTAATTCAGTGCCGCAAGTCTTTGAGTACTTTCTGCCTGCAAAACACCACACTAGGGGGTTCAGAGACATAGGTAGCATAGTCCCTGTCCTGGCTGAGTTTCCGTTCTCTTGCAGGAATCAGATAGGAACACAAGTAACCGTGGCACAAGACTGTGGGGCTCCAAGGAAGAAGAGAGGGATAGCCAGGTAGGGATCCAAGTGAGCTAACTAAAGTGTAGACAGCTAGGGCTTTTCCGTCTCTGATACTTATTGGTCAGGATTATTTTATTAAAAGAAGCCTTACTATTTTTAATTACTAGTAATTTTAACACATCACATATTTTAAATAGGAAACGAAATGACAAAATAGAATTACTGGTGGGTTGTATTGCCGAACTTTCAGAAATTGAGGAGAACATGCTACTTAGACATGGAGAAAACGACTTCAGTGTCATGTATTCCACAAGGAAAAACTGTGCTCAACTCTGGCTGGGTCCTGCTGCGTTTATAAACCATGGTAAGCTGTATTTCCAAGGTGTTGGCGCTAGTGTTGGGCATTCCTTCCGACTGCTAGAATGGCCTCGTCAACCTCAGTTAAACTTTTATCTTCCTTTAAAGGAGAATTTGAAATATAAATTTTCCCACAAACTTATTAAAATAAATAAGTATTCCTTTAGTTGAACTTGAGACCTAAACTCCTATCAAAAGTTGTAAAGTTATACAGAAAGCTTATTTCAGATTTCTGTAATTGTTCGTGTTTCAGATCTTGTCAACAGTTAATTGACTTTATCTTTTGGACATTTTTCAGATTGCAGACCTAATTGTAAGGTAAGCATTAAAAAAAAATTCTTTAAGTATTTGTTTTTGCCTCAGGTGTGAGTTTCTTACTGAGTTACTTTTATTTTAGTTTGTGTCAACTGGTCGAGATACAGCATGTGTGAAGGCTCTAAGAGATATTGAACCTGGAGAAGAAATTTCTTGTTATTATGGAGATGGGTTCTTTGGAGAAAATAATGAGTTCTGCGAGTGTTACACTTGCGAAAGGTAAAGTATTAAGTAAAATGTTCAGCCTAAACATTTTTTTAACCTGATTATGGGGATTGAACTCACATTATCTCTTCATTGTTTAAATACAGAGATAGTCTTTATGTTCTGTGGCATAGCAGCCGGTGCAGTGTATGTGAACAAAGTCAAATGCTACACAACTATTTAGGGACACTGGAATATCCCTAAATACATTTTAAATTCCCTTTAAAATCTTAATATTACCAGCTAAGAGTGGGCCAGAATACAGATGTGGTTAAGGAAAGAATGGTTAGTAGCTCACACACATGCACACACGCAGTGCTAGAGTTGGGGTTCCCCCCTACTCAGAAAGTCAAGTGGAGTTCACCATAGTCGTCTTGGGATTACCAAGCTGTATCTTCTGGAATTTTGGTTTCACAGTTCTTAAAGATTTGTTCCCTGTTGTTAGTCACTCAGTAAGGAACTTCTTTTTGTATCTCATCAAGAGTCCTGGAATCCTTAGAGAAATCCCCCAGATCTGCCTTGGCAGGACTACCAGTTTATATTGTTCATTACAGTGACTTCTGTCTATGAGAGCACCATGTGAAGGGAGCCTCACAGGCTGAGGCAGGCAAGGGCTGCAGGAAAACTCCCCTCAAAGGCAGTACAGACCACCAGGCCACAGAGAAGGAAACCTGGAGTCCATTTTGCATACCTTGCACTGTGCCAGGTACTGCCCACCCCAGCTTGTTTAGTTCTCACAGGTATTCGTGAGAGAACTAGGAGGTACCCACATTGCAAGTACCAGAACATAAGTATCAGACCCCAGTCAGCCTAACTTCAGAGTCCTCATTCTTTCCACTTCATATTGCTTTTCCAGATACAATCAAAGTTATTAGTGTCACTTCTCCCACTTTAAAACACCTACAAATAGCCAGCCCAGGGGTTGCAATGGACAGATTCCCCAGTCACCATTTCCCTCCTTTCTGGATAGCCAGGGATTTCCATCTGTGTGGTGAGAGTGGACGGGGTCATAGAGTGACACGGCTACTGTAGCCATCTCTCTCCCAGTGTTGAGTGGGCTTCTTGCCATAAAGGGGTGGCAGAAAGCCACTTCCTAGTGCTGCTGAATTTTTGCCAGGGGAGAGGGACATAAAATTTATCTTTTTCTACATAAAAATGTTTCACGTGAGGCCGGGCGCGGTGGCTCACACCTGTAATCCCAGCACTTTGGGAGGCTGAGGCGGGTGGATCACGAGGTCAGGAGTTCAAGACTAGCTTGGCCAACATGGTGGTGCACACTTGTAATCCCAGCTACTCAGGAGGCTGAGGCAGGAGAATCGCTTGAAACCGAGAGGTGGAAGTTGCAGTGAGCCGAGATCACGCCACTACACTCCAGCCTGGGCAGTAGAGTGAGACCCCATCTCAAAAAAAAAAAAACCGTTTCACATGTTGGTTAGATCTTGACCAGTCCACAGAATACCCTTTAATCTATAAAGTAGTTAGTTAAATTATCATTCAGTAATGCTTCAAAATCATTTTGTAGAGGAAACATAGTATAACAGCTAAGTGCCTGTCATCTGAAATAAGACTGCCTGGGTTTGAATCTTGAAACTATTTCATTAGCTATGTGATGTAGGGTAAAGCAAGTCACTTAGCTGCTTTGTGCCTTAATTTCCCCCATCTGTAAAATAGGGATAACATCAGAACCTATTTTGTAGGGTTGATGTGAAGATTAAATTTGTTATTTCCTGTAAAGCATGTAGAATAGCAGACAGTTAATACACAAATGTTAACTATAATTATTGGTTTCTGGGTTTGTCTTTTTTTTTTTTTTTTTGAAATAGTCTCGCTCTGTGCCAAGTCTGGAGTGTAGTGGCATGATCTCGGCTCACTGCAACCTCCACCTCCTGGGTTCAAGCGATTCTCCTACTTCAGCCTCCTGAGTAGGCACACCACCATGCCTGGCTAATTTTTGTACTTTTAGTAAAGATGGGATTTCACCATGTTGACCAGGATGGTCTTGATCTCTTGACCTTGTCATCTGCCCGCCTCAGTCTTCCAAAGTGCTGGGATTACAGTTGTGTGAGCCACAGTGCCTGGCCTTTTTTTTTTTTTTTTTTTTTTTTTGAGACGGAGTTTCGCTCTTGTTGCCCAAGCTGGAGTACAGTGGCACAATCTGGGCTCACTGCAGCCTCTGCCTCCTGGGTTCAAGCGATTCCCTGCTTCAGCCTCCCGAGTAGCTGGGATCACAGGCATGCGCCACCACGCCCGGCCAGTTTTTTGTATTTTTAGTAGAGACAGGGTTTCTTCATGTTGGTCAGACTTGTCTCAAACTCCCAACCTCAGGTGGTCCACCCAGCCGGTTTCTGGTTATTTTCCCATTAGAATATAATATAAACTTCAAGAAGGCAGGGACTTGTATCTGTTTCATTTTCTGCTGTCCCCAAAATACATAACACTACCTGGCACTTAGTAAGTCCTTGATAAATATTTGGTAAACAAATTATAGAATAGAGTAAATAAATATGATGATGTTTCTGGAGGCCTTCCTGAAGACACCTAACCACATACTCAGGATTCCAAACTAATACCGAAACAGCTCTTTCCCTGGTTTAGAACTGCAGGTAGAGCCGTTTTCTTTGAGCAAATTAGTTCTCTTCATGACCCTCAGTTTTCTCACTGGTGAAAATGAGGATAATCCCACCTACTCCACAGGGTTAGTGTGAGAAACAGAAACATGTGTAAGTCCTTTTTAAATGGAACAGCATGATAGAGCATAGTGGCCATGGCTGTTGTCAGACTGTTTGAGCAGTTTGATTTGAAGATTGGCTGCATATGGTATTGAAAAATCTGGGAAACACCAAATTGTTTCTGCCTTTCCAGAAATTAGCTGGGAAAGTGAGTCTAGGAGCTCATCCAGTTATTGATTACATATTAACTCAACAGTAACTTAATGTTAGGCCAAGTACATGCAGGACAAACAAAACCAGCATAGTGCCAGCTGTGAGGGCAGTTCAGTGAAAGGGACACACATGGGGTGCTGAGAGGCAGAAGGTAAAAGGAAGAGGCTCTGTAAAGAAGTAGAGTGGATGGAGTCGTGTGTACAGAGAGACTGAGTCACGCTAGACTCTCCAGGAGACATTTGAAGCATGTTTCTGTGCTATGCTATATACTGACAGTAGTAATTGTAATATGTTTGTAAGTACTATACATTTTACTCTAGAAAATTTAAAGCATAGGCTGGGTGGATGTGGCTCGCGCCTGTAATCCCAGCACTTTGGGAGGCCGAGGCGGGTGAATCACCTGAGGTCAGGAGTTCAAAACCAGCCTGGCCAACATGGTGAAACCCCATCTCTACTAAAAATACAAAAAAATTAGCCAGCCGTGGTGATGGGCACCTGTAATCCCAGCTACTTGGGAGGCTGAAGCAGGAGAATTGCTTGAACTTGGGAGGCAGAGGTTGCAGTGAGCTGAGATCGCGCCACTGCACTCCAGCCTGGGCAACAAGAGTGAAACTACATCTCAAAAAAAAAAAAAAAAAGAAAAGAAAATTTAAAGCATAAAATCTAAAGAAGAACCCAAAAATAAAACCTAAGTAAAAGGAGCTATGATCTTACCTGTAAAGACTTAAAATCATAAAAACATTACTCTTTTCCCAGTTAATGTATGAGTTGTTTGGGAATTATTTTTGGAATTGATAAAAATTATTCTAAAACTTATGTGAAAGTATATCTGATGATAGCTAAGAAAGAACAGCTGGAGAGACTTCAACAGATACTAAATTACTAGAAATAATTCTGATCAGAATTTGATATTGGCCCAGAAATTGACAAATAGTTAAAACAGGACATGAAGAGTCCTGAAGTAAAGGCAAAAGTATACATGAGATCTGAATAACACGCATTGAGAAACCATGATTTCTTTAATAAAAATGATGTTGGTGTAATCCATTGTGCTTCTAGAAGGAAACCAAGTTAGACCTCTTTATCACATCATATACAAAATAATATCTAGATGGATTAAAAATCTAAATTTAAAAGATAATATAAAACTATTAGGAAAATTTGGGAGAATATATGTTTAACTTTGGGGTAATAGAGATCATCTTGAAAGACATAAGGAACGGTGAATCTGGAAATTTTTGAGTGGCCAAAATAAAGACAAATGATATTCTGAAGGAAAATAAAGTACATATATAGCAGAGAGTTAAATTTCTAATAACAAGGCCGGGCGCTGTGGCTCACGCCTGTAATCCCAGCACTTTGGGAGGCCAAGGCAGGTGGATCACCTGAGGTCAGGAGTTCAAGACTAGCCTGGCCAACATGCTGAAACCCCATCTCTACTGAAAATACAAAAATTAGCCAGGCGTGGTGGCACACGCCTGTAATTCCAGGTCTTGGGAGGCTGAGGCAAGAGAATCACTTGAACCCGGGAGATGGAGGTTGCAGTGAGCCAAGATCACACCACTGCACTCTAGCCTGGGTGACACAGTGAGACTGTGTCTCAAAAATAAAAATAAAAATAATAACAAAAAGCTCATATAAGCTTATAAGGAAAAGACATAGTCAAATAGGAAAAAAGGTAAAGGAGAAAGAGATGCAGAGATGCTTCACAGGAAAAAAATGGCCATAAACGAGGACATGAAAACAAGATTAAGTATTCAGTTTCATTCATCGCTTTGGCAAAATTTAAGGGATACAGTGTACCGTTGGTGAGGGTGTGGAGAAATAGGAACTCATACCATGCTAGTAGGATCGTGATTTGCTCTATTCCTTTGGCAAAGTCATCTGGCAGTGTTTATTAAGGGATGGGCGTGGTGGCTCACGTCTGTAAACCCAACACTTTGGGAGACCCAGCTGGGAAGATTGCTTGAGCCCAGGAGTTGGAAACCAGTCTGGGCAACATAGTGAGACCCCATCTCTACAAAAAAAATTTTTTTAATTAGCTGATGGTAGTGGCACATGCTTATGATCCCAGATACTCAGGATGCTGAGGTGGGAGGATTGCTTGAGCCTGGGAGATTGAGGCTACAGTGAGCCATGTTCATGCCACTGCACTCCAGCCTGGGAGACAGAATGAGACCTTGTCTCAAAAAAAAAAAAGAAACTCTACAAGGTCCAGTAGTTTCTCATAGGCAACTAACAATCGATAATAGTCATAACAAGTTGTTTTATTAAGTCTAGATTTAGAGTTTATTTTGTAACATAGGTTCTTAATTTCCTTTGTATGTTCTAGTCTTAAGTTTCCAGTGGTGGTTAAGGCATCAGCAACTCATCACATCTGTTAGCCTGTAGCCAAGTACCCTCAGCAGTTAAGCTTGTTACGAGAAAGTGTGTTCTGTTTGTTTAACCTGTGCTATTTTCTCTTTCAGACGGGGAACTGGTGCTTTTAAATCCAGAGTGGGACTGCCTGCGCCTGCTCCTGTTATCAATAGCAAATATGGACTCAGAGAAACAGATAAACGCTTAAATAGGCTTAAAAAGTTAGGTGACAGCAGCAAAAATTCAGACAGTCAATCTGTCAGCTCTAACACTGATGCAGATACCACTCAGGAAAAAAACAATGCAAGTAAGTAAGGGAGATTGGATAAGCATATCTTTTAAAAGTATTTTCTCACAGTTTGCTTTCTAAGGTGTGCTTCAGTAGTTTTAAGCTTTTAAATACTGAGCGAAACTGGGACTTGAGAGCTTTGACAGCACTTCAAGGCTCTAGACATGATTTGAGCACAGAGGCACAGTCTATATCCCACCTCCAACTTCAGTACCGTTCTCTAGACTAGTTTTCTTGAGTACCTTGGTAACTGGATGTGAGTTCTTCATATGCTCCAAGGTTGTCACATGTTTAAAAAAAACCTTTTCAAGGTGTTAAGAGACCGTGATGATGTCATTAGGTCCTGCAAGAAGACAAAAGGACTGAGTAGAATTATTAGGCTTTTATACGTTCCAGTGCCTAGCCAGTTTGTTAGGAAAAGATGATGGACTTGAGGAATTCATAGCTTCTGGCCTCAAGGCCTCCACCTTTTCATTGATTGCTGACCTTTTTCACAATGAACTGACCCAGTTCGGCTGACCCACCAGTACCAGACTCAGAATTGTGATAGAGGAGCATTTTGAGCAGTGCCGTATGGTGACATGCTGTATTGGCTACCCCAGAAAGTAGGAATAAAGATGGAAAGGAGAAAGAAGCAACCTCTGAGATTCCGGTGGTGTGTGGGGGCAAGATCTGATGGAAACTGAAAAAGAGAACGACTAAACAAAGAGAAAGGAAAGAAGAAACCCTAACGGGCAAAGGAAAGCACATCCTCTTTGTGGAGTTTTGAAGTATTGGAACTATTCTAATTGCTCCTGTTTTTCTGGGTAACACCAGTTTTCTGTAGTTGCCACTAAAGCAGTAGACTCTTGAGTCTGACTTGTCTCCCAGAGAGAGACAGAAGTTAGAAAGTTTTGACTTGGTGATTCCGAAAGTATATCTTTGTTGGCACTTAAATGTCCAGTGAGACTTCTTGGCACCTTAGAGCCCTCTGAGATACTGATTATTTTAGGTTCTTCTCCCCCACTTTCAGATGTTCTCAGCCCAACACTGGGTGCTCTCTTCCCCTACAGAGAATCCTGAAGAAAGGGAAGGTGTTTCCCATGATGGTGACTGTCACTGCCATGAATTCCTGAATCTACCTGCTGCTGGGAGTGAGAGTCAAAGCATAACCTGTGTAGCGTAAACGCAGTGCTGTAGTCTTTCTCGTTAATGTCCAGAGTGAGCAACAAGAGTTAGTCAATCATTCACTGTTGACTGTGGATTCTCATAATAAATGCAGCATAACGAACATTTGTTTTCTGAGTCTGGTTCCTTGGAGAAACTGGAATCTTGTGAAGCCCATTTTATAAATACAGACATAAAAACACTTAAAAGCCAGGCATGGTGGCGCACGCCTGTAGTCCCAGCTATGTGGGAGGCTGAGGTGGGAGGATCATTTGAGCCGAGGAGTTTGAGACCAGCCTGGACAACATAGTAAGACCTATGTCCCCCCCTTTTTTTTTCTTGAGACAGAGTCTTGCTCTGTCGCCCAGACTGGAGTGCAGTGGCACAATCTTAGTTCACTGCAACCTCCGCCTCCTGGGTCCAAGCAATTCTCCGGCCTCAGCCTCCCGAGTAGCTGGGACCACAGGCACCCGCCACCACCCCCGGGTCACTTTTATATTTTTTTTGGTAGAGACGGGGTTTCCCTAAATTGGCCAGGCTGGTTTCAAACTCCTGACCTTGTGATCTGCCCGTCTCAGCCTCCCAAAGTCCTGGGATTACAGGCATGAGACACCACACCCAGCCGAGACCTGTATCTTTTAAAATAAAAACAGAAACACTTAGGTGCGTGCTGCCATCTATATGTGGAGACAGCCACAAAGTTGCCCGTGTTGAATGGCTCTGTCACGTAGATGTTTTACGCTTTTAAGTAGTAACTTTATTACTAGTGTATAGCTACTGAACTCAGTATACTACTTAGTTTAAAAGGTGAGAATACAAATAATTTTTGGAAGATGTTGGGTGTACTGATATTTAACCATTTATTAATGTTTATTAAACCGAATGTTTGAGGATATATATTAATAAAGCAAATACTTACTGAGGTCCTGCTAGTTCTTGAAGACATACAAAGATGTTTGAGGCTTGGGTCCTTGCCTCAGGGAGCTTCTACCTTAGCTCCAGGGTAAGGCGGGTGCGCAAGTCAGCAGAGCAGACCGGAAGCACAGGTTTTCAAGTTCAGAGGGACTGAATAATCGCTGTCAGCATTACAGAAGAAAGGTGCACATTTTGCAGTGACTGCTGATATCGGGGGCGCTTGCTTTTTTCAAATTCCCTTTCCGCAGCGTGATTGGCGCAATCTAGGGGTCAGTATGACTAACTCTGAGGTCATGGGCAGAGCGGATAAACGTGGCTCAGTGCTCTCTCTGAAGGAGCTCGAGGCTTTAGTTGTCTCCGAGACCATTGTGTGTTGTCATGTTCACGTAAGGATTTCCTGAGTTCTTAACATGCATTCTCTTAGGCTGTATTTCTTTTGGTGTTTGTCTCAGCCATCCCCCTCCACCTGTCTGAAAGAGAGGCTCTGGAAGCCGGCTGGCAGGAAAGCCAGAGCTGCCAGGCCCCTCCTCCCAGGGTGGTAGGTGAACATGGTGTGTGTGGGTGTGGAGTGCTTTTTCTGTGTGGCTGCTCGTCTTTATCCTGTGGTTCATTTAGAATTTAGCAGCTCATAGAGGAACTGCTTTCTTTGAACAAATGTATAAAGAAATGTTCTGTGTAGTTGGAAGAAAAATTTTCTTCCATGCAGGTGCTTTTTTGGCAAGTATCTTGAGAGCTACAGTGTGACTCTGCTTTAGCATCCAGAAGTAGAGACAACAAGGAATCCATTTTCACAAATCCAGTCCACAGGAATGCCAGGACTGGAGGATTCTGGTTTTTCAGGCCTCTTAATGCCTTGCTGACTGGGCTACACCCTGTGAAGTTAGTGCTGTGATAGGGAGTGTGAGACCAGAGGCTCTGAACAGTCTGTGAAGATGTGGACACAGGTCTCTGCAGGTACCACAAGTCAAGACAAGCCCCAGAAGACTCGGACAAAGGGAGAAGTTGATCTTAACTATGGAGCACCTGTCCTAGATGCAGAGGCTGGGGCGCTGCTCTCACTCCGGCCCTGTCACTGATGTCATCAGTGGATCTGAACACTCTTTTCTGCTGAGCCAAGGCTGCTTCACAGTTCTTTCTAACACCCCGTTCCAGGCAACCATTGGCAGTCTGTGCTGGTCACATCAGACGAAAACTGCTTGTGCCTAGTAAACTCCTTGAGCCCAAGGTCTTTGAAGTCCTGTAGGGGCTTCTGGATCCTCAAGTTCTGGAGATGCTGAGCCGTAGGCCTTGTGTCATCTTAGTTCCCGCTAATCCTGTGCATCTCCAGTGAAGCCTGAGTGCTCAGGAAGGCCTTGGGGTCGTTCACAGCTCTTTTGTCTGGCTGTAAGTCTTGGTGCCACTCTGCCGTAGGATTTTGAGGACACCTTGAAATGACTACAATAGCCATGCAGTGGGGCCTTTACCCGTGAGTTGAGACTGACACCATAATTCTTCTGTGGTATGCCTTAGAGGCAGCGTAAGAATGACTTTAATGCTCAGGAAGGCCTAAGCTGAAGTCCCCCTCTCTGCCATTCACCAGATGGATGACCTTAGGCACGCTAGTCCATGTGAGCTTGGTTTTCACATAGGTTTAATCGCATTTCCTTCCAAAGGCATTTATTAGGATGGATGTGACCATTTTGCACAGCACCTAGCATGTAGTAGTTACCAAGAAGAATGTGTTACCCCCACCTAAAATTACTGTCCAGGTCCATGCCTTTGAGATTTCTCCCAGGGGAAGAGTCATACGAGGCATGTAAGTGCCGAAGCAAACTCAAACACAGGCGCATCTTACCCCACTTAGGTCATAGTCCTTGGTTTCTTGGTAGACTTTTTAAAATCATTGACTTTTAGTTTGTCATTGTGGCTACTGTCTTCCTCCTTTAGCCTTCACTAAAATCCTCAACCCCTGCGAGGACAGGGTAGCTTCTTTGGACAGTGAAAGGGCTCTTGTCACTCTACTGGACTCTCATCTTCATTTCTGACATTCTTTGTCTTTTTTTTCCTTTGATTTGATGAGCATACCTTTCGACAGGGCTATTGATGAGATAATGCTTTTCAAACAAAATTAAAATACATTGCTAATATGTATTGAAATCTCTGTATTGACATAATAGTATCAAATACATACCCATTTTATGCTCGAAAATTGACTTTATGTTAGTTTAGACAAAAGAACATGAAAATGCTCTGGTTTTCTGTTGCCAACAGTGAATGTTTTGGAGGAGGGATGGGATGGGGAGAGCTGAATTCAGAATCACCATAAAATTAGATTCATCTAATGGGTAAAAATAAGTACCAAGTAAGGAGCTTCTTGGGTGCTGTGAGAAGACATAGGAAGGGCATTGCAGAGAAGGTCCCAAGAGGCTCCCTGAGAGAGGTGTTGCCTAAGCTGAATCTTAGAGGGGGGATGAGAAGTTGGCCAAGGGAAGCATATTCAAAGCAGAGGGCCTTTCAGACAGCTGTGTAGACAGAGTGGGGCTTGAGTCAAATCTCTGCTTCATGACAATTACAGGGTAAGAAGAAGAGATGTGACCACCGGTTAACACTTTAGACTTGATTCTTAGGGCATTAGGCTGCTGAAAGGTTTAACACCCAGAAGCTGCATGATGTACTAAGAAAATCATCCTGGCTATGTGGTGGTAAATGGATTTTTGGGAAAACAGGAAAAACAAAACTGCCATAGTTCAGGCAGGAGACTGGTATTCGAGACAGGGGAAGAGTAAACAGGTTGCAGTGACATTGCAGGGGTGGACTCCACGGCACATGGTGATTGGCTTGGTGAGGCGGTTGAGGAGAGCGGGAGTCAAGGAGGACCTCCAGCTTTCTGCTTAGGCAGCTGGGCAGTGGTGGTGATATTGACTGAGATGGAGACCTCGAAAGGGGAAGTCGTCGGGAGACTTGGTGGTGAGTTCTATTTAGGGACTTACAGACAGTCCGTATTTGGTGATCTGGATCTGTGATTGAGAGAGTCTGACTAGAGTTGGGGAACTATCAGCCTGTAAGTGGTAATAGCCATGGGAGAATGGGTGCTTATCACCTGGGGCCTAGGACTGTGTAAAGGCCTGAAGAATAACAGTCTATGGGGCAGATGAAAGAGGTGTGCCAGGGATGGAGAAGGAAAACCAGGAGGACGCACTCTCTGACAGCCAGGAGAAGAAAGGTTTTCTCCAGAAAAACTGGTTATCAGTGTCACGTTCAGAGAAATGAAGAAAGGGGAGGGCTGAAGAGCATGTGCTGGGTTTGACGACAGAGTTGTCAGCACACCAAAGGCTGGCTCATTGGAGGAGCAGGCTGGATCCAGATGGCAGGGGATTGCTGTGGAGAATATGGTGTAGGTGTGATTGTTGTGTAAGGGTGCTTGCAGGTGTGTGGTGGTGAACAGATTGTTGGGGAAACAACAGGAAAAATGAGAATGGAATGGAAAGAGAAATAAAAGGTTGAAAACCACTGAGTTTAGTCATAAGTTGGTCCTTGAGGAGGCATAGAGTGAGCAAAGGATCATCGTAGCCACATCTGAGAAAGCCAAGCAAAGGGCAGCCAAGCAGTGCAGTTCTGTCTTCACTAGTGTGTCTGTCTTTACACTGGCAGCACATCCACTCAGTCCTCCTTGTAGGAAAGCATCATAACCATAAAGAAATCCTTTAGCCAAAGAGTTCCCTATTTTGTTCTTTTCTAAATTTCTTATTTTAAAAACATATATTTGCTACGAAGTAGTTCTGTGTAATTCCAGTGGATAATAAATTACGCGTCCTCAAATTGACTCGTATTCAAACTTCACCCTCCTACTATTCTAAAAATAGGCTGCCACCTTGGTAGCAGCCCACATGTGTAAGTATGTTCTTTGCTCAAACCGTGAATCTCCTTGCTGTAAATTCTGCCGATTTATTACACTGAAGCCATTTATGAACCAGTCTCTGCGTGTAGGGCTGCCGCCTTTTATTGGAGACGAAGTTTTGCTCTTGTCACCCAGGCTGGAGTGCAGTGGTGCCATTTTGGCTCACTGCAACCTCCGTCTCCCAGGTCCAAGTGATTCTCTTGCCTCGGCCTTCCGAGTAGCTGGGACTACAGGCACGCACCACCATGCCTGGCTAATTTTTGTATATTTAGTAGAGACAGGGTTTCACTGTATTGGCCAGGTGGTTTTGAACTCCTGACCTCAGGTGCAGAGCCTTCTGTTCTTGGTGGTTTGATATTTTTGGAGTACTTGTGATGCATTCTTGCTCCTCTCTGAGTAAAAACTGAACTAATGGTAACTTACGTGCTTACTTGCTTAGCTGCGTGGAAGGAATGGCAGTGGCCCCGGCAACCCTCAGCCATGTAGAAAGCGATGGAGCCTTCTCTTCAGGATCCTGGTCCTCACTTGGGTGGGCAGCGTGCTGAGCTTACCCATATTTTATTGTTTTTATTCTCCCTGTTGGTGAGAGGTGGTGATTATTCATTTGGTTATCTTAGCTTCTCTAGTGAATAATCTGTAAATGGAGTGTTGATTAGGAAGAGGTTTGCAACTGGACACGCGGGAACTAGGTAACTGAGAAATTGATTCATGTAAACTTCTGTAAGTAATAGTCCAGAATGTCAACACAGAGGAAAAATTAACAGTCAATGGCAAGGTCAGAGACACTGCAGGAGCAGCTAAAGCATGAGTCACATGTGAAGCCTTTTGAGAAGCCATTCAGCTTCATTCTCTATATTGACAGCACATCTACTCAATCCACCTTGTAGGCAAGCTTTGTAAGCGTAAGGAAATTCTGTAGCAAAAGAATGATCTAAATATCCTTATATTTAAAAAAAATATTTTCTACCTAGTAGTTCTGCGTATTTCAGTGGATAAGAATCCACTCATTGTCAGACTGAATCCTGCTCGTCACTACTCAGGCCATTACCGTTAGGGTCACTGCCACCCTTTCTATCCTGGCCTTGGAAAGAAGCTGGGTCTCCCTTCGTCCTGAGAGTGTACAGTTCTAGCAGTGTGCCTCTTCCTTCACTGCGATTGCAGCCATTGGGCAGCCACTGAAGGGACGGAGCCAAGGAAGCCTTGCAGCTCTTCTTATTTGACAGCCCCCGTGTTGCTGCTGCTGGTCCTCACAGGCTTGAAGGGGACAATTTAGAATAGTGCATTGCTGTTTTGATAGTGACAGTGTACTTTTCAGAGTGATAATATATGGTTCTTAGGATCTGTTTCTCTTATTTGAAACCATTGTGATAGAATGTGTTCCTTAGAACTCCTTAGTATTCTATTTCTATTCTATATTACTGGCTAAGTGCTGTACTTCCTTTGGGTTAATGAGTAATGGATTTTAGAAACATTTAAAATGACTATTTTAAGGAGAATCTGTGAAAGGAAAAAACTGTGTTTACTTAACTTTCCTTCAAATGTTTTATGTGGGAAACTACTAAATCAGGAGAACGCCTTCGTTTGGGCCAGTGTCATGACAGATTAAGGAGAAACTTAGAAATCTAGGTCCCTGCTGTGCTAAAAGCTTTTTAACCATACAACTGCTTACCTCGAAAATGAATAGATACCCCATAAATCAGAAAAGAACTTCAAAGAAAAGCAGTGTAGGGAATGCAGGCGTGCTGGCAGAATCTGCAGCAGGAGCCGCGGTTTCGGCGTTCGCGTAATCTAAACATGCTCTAGCTAATAGCCTGGGTTTGGGCATTCTTTTCTTGAACTCTGCTGTTACCAAGGCTGTTTTTCACCTTTTTTTTTAACCTTACAGCTTCTAACCGAAAATCTTCAGTTGCTGTAAAAAGAATAGCAAGAGCAGAACGTTAACGAGGCAATCTATGTCAAGAATTCCAGCTTCTTCCAACTCTACCTCATCTAAGCTAACTCACATAAATAATTCCAGGGTACCAAAGAAACTGAAAAAGCCTGCAAAGCCTTTACTTTCAAAGATAAAATTGAGAAATCATTGCAAGCGGCTGGAGCAAAAGAATGCTTCAAGAAAACTCGAAATGGGAAACTTAGTACTGAAAGAACCTAAAGTAGTTCTATATAAAAATTTGCCCATTAAAAAAGATAAGGAGCCAGAGGGACCAGCCCAAGCTGCAGTTGCCAGTGGGTGCTTGACTAGACACGCGGCAAGAGAACACAGACAGAATCCTGTGAGAGGTGCTCATTTGCAGGGGGAGAGCTCACCCTGTACCTACATAACCCGGCGGTCAGTGAGGACAAGAACAAATCTGAAGGAGGCCTCTGACATCAAGCTCGAACCAAATACGCCTGGATGGCTATAAAAGCAGCATGACGGAGCCTTGTCCTGACAGTGGTGAACAGCCAGCTCCCGTGGTGCAGGACGAAGAACTGGCTCAGGAGACTGCACAAAACGGGGAGGCAAAGTGTCATAAGAGTGACACAGGCATGTCCAAAAAGAAGTCACGACAAGGAAAACTTGTGAAACAGTTTGCAAAAATAGAGGAATCTGCTCTGGAGCATGATTCTCCTGGAAAAGACGACGCGGTGCCAGATTTGATGGGGCCCCATTCTGACCAGGGCGAGCACAGTGGCACTGTGGGTGTGCCTGTGAGCTACACAGACTGTGCTCCTTCACCCGTCGGTTGTTCAGTTGTCACATCAGATAGCTTCAAAACAAAAGACAGCTTTAGAACTGCAAAAAGTAAAAAGAAGAGGCGAATCACAAGGTATGACGCACAGTTAATCCTAGAAAATAACTCTGGGATTCCCAAATTGACTCTTCGTAGGCGTCATGATAGCAGCAGCAAGACAAATGACCAAGAGAATGATGGAGTGAATTCTTCAAAAATAAGCATCAAGTTAAGTAAAGACCATGACAACGATAACAATCTCTATGTAGCAAAGCTTAATAATGGATTTAACTCAGGATCAGGCAGTAGTTCCACAAAACTAAAAATCCAGCTGAAACGCGATGAGGAAAGTAGGGATCGTACACAGAGGGGCTTCATGAAAATGGGGTGTGTTGCAGTGACCCTCTTTCTCTCTTGGAGTCTCGAATGGAGGTGGATGACTATAGTCAGTATGAGGAAGAAAGTACAGATGATACCTCCTCTTCTGAGGGCGACGAAGAGGAGGATGACTATGATGATGACTTTGAAGATGATTTTATTCCTCTTCCTCCAGCTAAGCGATTGAGGCTAATAGTTGGAAAAGACTCTATAGATATTGACATTTCTTCAAGGAGAAGAGAAGATCAGTCTTTAAGGCTTAATGCATAAGCTCTTGGTCTTAATTTGACCTGGTATAACTACTTTAAAGAAATAAAAAATTCCAGTCAATTATTCCTCAACTGAAAGTTTAGTGGCAGCACTTCTATTGTCTCTTCACTTCTCAGCATACTATTGTAGAAAGTGTACAGCGTACTGACTCGATTCTTAAGTCTGATTTGTGCAAATTTTTATCGTACTTTTTAAATAGCCTTCTTACGTGCAATTCTGAGTTAGAGGTAAAGCCCTGTTGTAAAATAAAGGCTCAAGCAAAACTGTACAGTGATAGCAACTTTCCACAGAGGACGTTGAAAATAATGTGGCCACAACAGTTTTCTTAACTGTAAGAGCGTCCGCTGGCTCTTTAATATATGACTCAACAATACATCATAGTAGCAGCATATGAAGGGTTTCTAGTATGCTAATATCACCAGCAATGATCTTTGGCTTTCCGATTTATTTGCTAGATGTTTCCCCCCTTGGAGTTTTGTCAGTTTCACACTGTTTGCTGGCCCAGGTGTACTGTTTGTGGCCTTTGTTAATTCCGCAAACCATTGGTTGGAAGTCAGATTGGTTTCTTAAAAAAGAAAACAATGCAGTGACATACGTAACAGCTCACTTCTCAGTACATTATATGTACGAGGGTAGCAGTGTGCGGGCTGAGTTTCGATACAGTGTATTTATTGCTTGTCATGTAAATTAAAAACCTTGTATTTAACTCTTTTCAATCCTTTTAGATAAAATTGTTCTTTGCAAGAATGATTGGTGCTTATTTTTTCAAAAATTTGCTGTGAACAACGTGATGACAACAGGCAACATTTATCTAATGAACTACAGCTATCTTAATTTGGTTCTTCAAGTTTTCTGTTGCACTTGTAAAATGCTACAAGGAATATTAAAAAAAATCTATTCACTTTAACTTATAATAGTTTATGAAATAAAAACATGAGTCACAGCTTTTGTTCTGTGGTAACCTATAAAAAAAGTTTGTCTAAGATTCAATGTAAAGAACTGAAAACAATGTATATGTTGTAAATATTTGTGTGTTGTGAGAAATTTTTGTCATAAGAAATTAAAAGAACTTACCAGGAAGGTTTTTAAGTTTAGAAATATTCATGCCAATAAAATAGGAAATTATAAATATATAGTTTTAAGCACTGCATCAGTGGGAGTTCTTGGCTTATGTTTATTGTGAAAATATCAAAGATTTTTTTGACTATTATCAGTTAAACAAAAAGGAGTCAGATTTAATTTGTTTTTTGAAGCACTTTGAGAAATTAATTTTAATTAACTTAATGAGCAAATTTTTTATTACTACTTTATGTTCAATACCAGGTTCTTTTCATTTCTCTGGATTATTTTGCAAATCATTGGACAGAGAATTTGGGAATATAAATCTGTAACAGGTGTTTGACACCAGTAGGTCTCTATTTCTGGGAAATGTGTACATGTACTTTCTGATATACAGTGTTCCTAAGTAAAGATCAATTTAGGGGATTTGTATAGTGTCTATAGGAAAGTAGCCCATGTCTTAAAATATTAAAAGGAATCTGCAGGTAATGAAAAGTCCAATGGAGAAAACCTCATTGCTTACTGTTATTACTGATTCCTACTAATTTCCAGGTTTAGGGGATATTATTTAAATTAAGCTCCTTAAAACTATTGATTGCCCATAGGTTCCAAATAGAAATTAATAAGATTCATGACCATCTTTAAAAAGTAGATTTTTTTTCTCCCTGGTTCTCTAAGGAACTACTTCTGTAGTCTTACGTAGTCTCATCCTTGTTCATTATGGTGCAGGCGAACTTCTCAGGCATCTGGAAAGCATGTGGTAAACTTCCTTCCACACTCACCCGCACCCACCTTGTAGGGCAGCCACACAGCCTCTCAGGAGCACCTGTCCAAGGCACCCAGAGCACTCAGAGCACATCCAGCCCTCATGGCGTCCCCCACATAAAAATGTGAACCCCATGCCACTGAGGAAGATGAAGGTGGACCCTGCGTCTGGAGGTGCTGTTCCCACTGTAGTTTGAGGTGTTTCAAAGAGGTTCAGAGACTAAATCTTAAACCTTATTTCAATACCAACAATAGCTATTTTGGGAATTTCAATCTTAAAAAGTAACACATTTCCCATTTTTCTTCATTTGTAAGCTAATTTTAGTAACTTATTTATGATGTTTGTTTTAATTTTATCATGGCCTCATCTTTAGAGGCTGACCTTCCCATGGGTCTCAGAGCAGTGACATTTGGTAGCGAATCACTGCCTCTCAGGAGTCGGTATGCACAAGCACTCAGCAGCCGCTGTTGATGCCTTCTAGGGAAACCTAATTTCCGTTCGTAAAGGTAGGGGCCTCGGACTGTTCTGGATCTGCTGTAGAACCTCACTGTGGAATGGTGACGTCCACACACCGTGGACCAGTTTGGAAGAGGTTGCATTCAATAAAACTTTCAGCTTGAGCTTATGCAATGATTGGTTTAAGATTTTGGCATTGTAAGAATTAGGAGATGATCATAGAAATATATGTAAAGTATTCAATTTTCAATCATTTTCAAATTACTGTTATAAATTGTTTTTGCTGAGTTGTAATACTTTTGAGATACAATGTATTCCTTGTACCGAAAGAATGCAAAAGGACTTTTTCAGCATTTGAGGTAAGTTCTTTAACGTTTCATTAAAAACATTTTTTACAAATATTTTGTACATGCACTTGCAGTATTGAGGTTAATCATTTTAATAAATTCGGAAATTAAAACAATTTGGCCGGTGTTCACTGTATCTGAAAAAAGATCAAAGCGGTGACTTTCTCCACAAAATTTTTGTGTGAAACAATTTGTAAAATCAAAGTTTCGAAAGCTTTTCAATGCCTGTGAGTGTTGAGTTCTCTAGGCCCTGGTGTCCTCTTGTGTCTGGTGCCACTCATTTTTAAGAGAAGAGAGGGTAAACATTGATTCTTCTCTTAAGGAGACTAAACTACATACCTTCTAGTCCTTGAACTCAAGAAATGTGTGCCTTCAATATGGAGCGAGGTAACATTGGAGGCTTTTGCAACTCAAATGCATTAATAGTTCCTGATTACTTTTTTTTTTTTCCTCACAGTATCGGACAAAGCATACCCTGAATTGGCCTGGGTCCTTTTTTCTCCCATTTACTGCCGAAAGGAAATATGACCATACAGGAGGGAGGAAACCCGCATTTGCCCAGCTCGGCGACAGCTGAGCAGCCCTGAGCAAGCTGCTTCATCTCCACATCTCTTTCCCAGCACCTAGCACCATTCTGTGTCAGACGTCAGTGTGGACACCTGGTCCCGTCATCAGTTAAGTTTCTGGATTCACTCTCGAGGATAATCTGTGAGAGCAGTGCACACACTGGGCTAGTCAAGTATTGATTTTTGATTTTTCCTAATTGATTGAAGTATCCACCGAAACTTGGGTTCCCAGTGTGGAAAAAGGTGAAATGTGGCATGCGTGTTAAGTACTTAGGAGTCTTCTTCAGCCTCTCAGGTTTTCTCTCTACTCTTCCAGTAGCCAGTGGCAGCTAACTTGCCTGGAATCCCTGTGTGACTCATTTCTCAAATGGCAGCTTTCCGTCACTGACCTGCAGCACCATCGTGTGCTCTGCTGCAGAACCCAGTTGCACCCAGAGCAGACAACAAGCAAGTTGCCAGCTTCAGGGCACTCCCCATTACTGGCACGTGTGACCCTCGAAGGCAAGGGAACGTGAGGCCTTGAGACTTCTCCCTCCCCAGTGTCCTAGAGTACATGAGCATTACTTGTGTTTGCTAATGATAGAGCCCAGAGGAAAAGTGTATTTATTTATTTATGGATGGAGACTTACTCTGTTGCCCGGGCTGGAGTGCAGTGGCACGATCTTGGCTCACAATACCTCCATCTCCCAGA
>JAZHEH010000522.1:0-17779 GCA_036589455.1 Ateles fusciceps | reverse complement strand
TCCCATTCCTCCTCTTTCTCACTCTCTGCATCTGTGTGTGTGTGTGTGTGTGTGTGTGTGTGTGTGTGTGTGTGTGTGTGTGTTGGGATGTGTGTGCCATGTGTGCTGCAGGGCAGTTTCTTGCATGATTGCCTCTCTTTCTTCTGAGCCTCTTCCTGCTTCTCTGCCTGAGTTGCCTGGCCGATCATCAGTCGTTTACCCGTCGGTTAGAGCTGGCGTTTATGAAGTCCTGGGCAACGTGGGGAAGGAGCTGCGTCAGACCAGCATGGGTTTCAGTCACCTCCCTATACTGAGCTGCCCCTTTCTTAGGACCAAATGATCACACCACCCAGCCATGGACAAAAGCCTCACCACAGCTCACTCTCCACCTGCAGGAGGGCTGCCCACTGACCTCAAAGAAGATGGTTCCTACTTCTCTCACCTTTGCGCTCATGGAGAAATCTACCCACAGCTCCACACAGGGCCAAAACACCACGCCATGAATGGGATGTGGCAAGCATCTCTCACTCCAACGCTGGCCTTTCTGGCCAAGTCCACCATTTGGCCCCTCCCCCTAACCTGGATGCCCATGGAGGTAGCATTGTGCTGTATTTGGCTAGGGGCTTCCATCCCCGTGTGGGTCAGGGATGGTCTCTCCATCTCCATGTCCCTCTGGGTGGCTGCCTGGCTGTCTTTGCCCTCTCCACAAGGCGGTGTTGCAATTCACTTGCTCTTCCTCTCATTCGTGAGGACCATCCAGCTCCTCTGCTCCTGGGGAAAGTGCCTTCAAGCACTGAATCTTTTGGCTGCCATGGATGCCAGGGAGCAGGTCAAAGGGATTTGGTCTCCCTGGGTGTAGGGGAGATTGCGTCATGAGTACCTGCTTGGTGGTGGGGTGGGGCACCACGCCTTGGGGCAAATGAGATCCTTCTGAGCCCCAGCCAGGGCCTTCCCACCTCTCTCCATTGTAATCCCATTCCCGCTTACCCAGGAGGGATCCTAAATGTGATCCTAGGCAGAGTCCGGAGAGCCCATCAGGCACCCTGAATCTCCTCTTCTGCCAGGAGCCGAAGTCGAAGACCATTTGCTTGTGGAGGCCCTAAGGATACAAGTCCTATGTGTTTAACCCTGGCTTGGTTCTTGCATGCCCCTTTCCCAGGCCTACCCAAACCCACCTCATTCACCGTAGCTTTCTCCAACGCCACCTCCGCTGCAGCCATTTCTTAAAGTGGCCACAGCCTGACTACCAGGAGCTTGGTGCGAGTTGAGTCGGCCATACCAGTGCACATGTACAAAGCACGAGCTGCTCCTTGGGTCATAGTGATATTCACTGTTGCACTGGTGATGATGTCCCTGAGACTTCACAAAGGAGAAGCCCCCTGTGGCAGTGTGTCAGGAATGGTGCTCAGGCCCCACCTCACCAGGACATCTGCAGGATAGTCTCAGGAGGGCAGGATTTGCCAAAGGTGGGCCAGGAGGAAGAAAGCTCAGATGGATCGAGTGCTAGGGGAGCAGAGCGGAAACCCTGTCTCAGGTCTCTGCTTACTGTGTACAAGTAAATCTCCCCCAATTGTCATGGACTGGTCATCTCCAGGACACCTCTGCCTGTGTGCCCATTGGTTGTTCTCTCATTCAAAGGTCCTAGTGGTGGACAACAGAACCCTGCAGCTTCAGAGGCTGCCTGGGGATGAGTGATATTGTGCCACTGCTGGTGTCTAGGTGTGTGGAAGGGGTGTTGTTTGTGTGTGTGCACCTGTATGTCTCTCACTGTTTTCTCTCTCTCTTCTTTCCCATTTCCTCTCTTTCTGACTCGATGTATCTGTGTGTGTACATGTGTGTGTTGTGACGCATGTACCCTGTGTACCAGAGGGCTCTTTCTTGCACAAAGGCCTCTCTTTTGCTGAGCCTCCACTGTGTCTCTGCCTGGGTTGTGTGGGTGGTCATCAGTCATTTTCCCAGTGCTTTCCGCTGGCATTTGTGAAGGCCTGGGCAACGTGGGGAGGGGAGCTCTGTTGGACCAGCATGTGTTTCAGTCACCTCCCCATCCTGAAGGACCTCTTTCTTAGGACGCAAGATGATCACAACCCCTAGCCATGGACAAAAGTCTCACCACAGCTCACTGTCCACCTGCAGGAGGGCTGCCAAACGACCTCAAAAATGATGGTTCTCACTTCTCTGGCCTTTGCCCTCACTGAGAAATCTAGCCACAGCTCTCACAGGGCGGGGACAGGGCCCCAAGAACGGGATGTGGCAAGCACCTCTGTCACTTCAACACTGGCCTTTCTGGGCAAATCAACCGTTTGGCAATCCCCCCCCAGGATGCCCGTGGAGGTGACATTGTGCTGTATTTGGCCTGGTCTCAGTCCTAGGATCTGTTGTCCCTCTTTCTCTGTAGAGGCTCCTTGGTCTGGCTCACTGTCTTCAACAAATAACACTCCCCAGTCCAGCAGGGGGAAACCGTGGGGGATGCCTTTCATGTCCGTTACCCCTCCAAACCTGTTTCTGGATGATTGGGCAGGTGCAATTATCATGGCTCTCTGGGCTTCCATCCCCGGGTGGGACAGGGATGCTCTCTAGGTCCCAATGTGCCACTGGATGGGTGCCTGGCTGACCTTTGCCCTCTCCACAATGCGGTGTTGCAATTCACCTTCCCTTTCTCTTGCATTCTTGAGGGCCATCCGGCTCCTCTGCTCCTGGGTAATGTGCCTTCAAGCACTGAATTTTTGGCTGCCAAGGATGCCAGGGAGTGAGCCAAAGGTATTGGGTGTTGTTGGGTGCAGGGGGAGGTTGCATCAGGGGTACCTGCCAGGTGGAGTGGGTGAGGTCACCACACCTTGGGGCCCATGGGATCTTTCTGAGCCCCAGCGAAGTCCTTCCCCCATCTCTCCATTGTAATCCCATTCCCTCTTATGCAGGTTGGATCCAAAATGGGATCTGAGGAGGAGTCCAGAGAGCCCATTGGGCCCCCTGAATCTCCTCTTCTGCCGGGAGCTAAAGCAGAATACCGCTGGCTCATGGAGGCCCTGAGGACAGGAGTCCTATGGGTTTGACCCTGGCTTGGTCTCGTGCATGCCACTTTTCCAGTCCTCCCCAAACCCGCCGCTTTTGCTGCTGCTTTCTCTGCCACCACCTCTTCCACACCCATTTCTTAAATGGTCTGCAGCCTGACTTTTCAGAGCCAGGGGAGAAGTTGAGTCCGCCTTAACAGGGTGCATGGGCGAAGCAGGAGATACACCTCAGGTCATAGTGATGTTCACCATTGCCCTGGTGATGTGTTCCTGATATGTCACAGAGGAGGAAACCTCTGTGGTAGTGTGTCAGGAACTGGGATCATGCCCTCCCTTGCCAGGGCATCCACAGGATAGTCTCTGGTGGCCAGGATTCACCAAATGTGGGCCAGGGGGGAGTAAACCTCATGCAGAGTGAGCACCGTGGGAGCAGCGGGGGAATCCCAGTCTCAGGCCTGCACCAAAGGTGTACAGGTGAGTCTCCCCAAATATCGTGCCCTGGTCATCTTCAGGAAACCTCTGCCTGTGTGCCTGTGGGCTGTTCTCTCACCCGAGTTTCCTAGTGGTGGACAACGGAACCCTGCATCTTCAGGGGCTCCCTGAGGGTGAGTGATACTCTGCCACTGCTGTGTGTTTGTGTGTGTGGAAGCGGTGTTGTTTGTGTGTGTGCACCTGTATGTCTCTCTCTGGTTTCTCTCTCTCTTCTTTCCTGCTCCCTCACTTTCTCACTGTCTGCATCTGTGTGTCCTTGTGTGTGTGTGTGTGTATGTGTGTGTGTGTGTGGGATGGATGTGCCCTGTGCACTGGAGGCCAGTTTCTTGCATGATGGCCTCTCTTTTGCTGACCCTCTTACCATGTCTCTACCTGGGTAACATGGCCTGTCATCAGTTATTTCCCCGGTGGTACCAGCTGGTGTTTATGAAGGCCTGAGCAATGTGGGGGAGGGAGTTGCATCAGACCAGTATGGATTTCAGACACCTCCCCATCCTGAGCAGCCTCTTTATTAGGACCAAGATGATCACACCCCCCAGTCATGGACAAAAGCCTCACCACAGCTCACTGTCCACCTGAAGGAGGGCTGCCCACCGACCTCACAGAAGATGGTTCTCATTTATTTCACCTTTGCCTTCATTGAAAAATCTAGCCAGAGATTGACACAGGGCCAGAACATGGTGCCAAGGACGGGAGGTGGCAAGTATCTCTGCCAACCAACTCTGGCCTTCCTGGCCTAGGCAACTGTTTGGGACTCTCCCCCCACCTGAATGCCCATGGAGGTGGCATTATGCTGTATTTGGCCTGAACTCTGTCCTAGGCACTGTCCTACCTCTTTCTCTGTCTGACTCTTTCTGAGAAGCCTAGAGGCTTCTTAGTCTGGCTCAGTGTCTTCAACAAAGATCACTCCCCAGTCCATCAGGGGGGAAACTTGGTGGGTATGCGTTTCATGTCTTTTTCCCCTTCCAAACCTGTTTCTGGAAGATTGGGCAGGTGCGATGATTGTGGAGCTCTGGGCTTCCATCCCCTTGTGAAACAGGGATACTCTATCAGTCTCCATGTCCCACTCAATGGCTGCCTGGTTGGCCTTTGCCCTCTCCACAAGGCAGTGTTGCAATTCACCTGCCCTTCCTCTCTCATTCTTGAGGGCCATATGTATCCTCTGCTCCTAGGGAAAGTGCCTTCAAGCACTTAATTTTTGGCTGCATCAGATGCCAGGGATCGAGCTAAAGGGATTGGGTTTTGCTGGGTGCAGGGGAGGTTGCGTCCAGGGGTACCTGCTGTGTTACAGGGTGGGGACACTATACCTTGGGGCCCATTGGATCTTTCTGAGACCCAGCGAGGTCCTTGCCACCTCTCTCCATTGTAATCCCATTTCCGCTTACCCAGGTGGGATCCAAAATGGGATCTGAGAAGGAGTCGGGAGAACCCTTTGAATGCCCTGAATCTCCTAATCCGCTGGGAGCTGAAGCAGAAAACTACTCACTCCTGGAGTCCCTGAGGACACGAGTCCTATGGGTGTGACCCTGGCTTGGTCTCGCACACACCCCTTTCCCAGGCTTCCCCAAACCTGCCGCTTTCGCCACAGCTTTCTCCACCACAACCTCCGCTGAAGCCATTTCTTTAATGGGCCACAGCCTGACTTCCAGGAGCCAGGGAGGAGTCTAGTCCACCTCACCAATGCGCTTCCACGAAGCAGGAGTGGCTCCTCCCTAGGGTCATAGTGAGTTAATCTTTGCCCCGGTGATGGGTTCATGAGATTTCACAAAGGAAGATCCCCCCTGTGGCAGTGTGTCAGGAACAGGGCTCTGGCCCCTCCTCGCCAGGACGTCCACAGGATAGTCTCCAGTGGCCAGGATTCACGGAAGATAGGCAATGAGGAAGAAACCTCAGGTGGAAGGAGCACCAGGGGGAGCAACACGGAATCCCAGTCTCAGGCCTGTGTCAATGGTGTACAGGTGAGTCTCCCCCAAATGTATGTCCTGGTCACCTACAGGACCCTCTGCCTGTGTGCCCATAGACTGCTCTTTGTGTGTGTGCCTGTATATCTCTCTTGATTCCTCTCTCTCTTCTTACCCGCTTCCTCTCTTTCTCACTCTCTGCGTTTGTGTGTGTGGGTGTGCATGTGTGTGTGTGTGTGTGTGTGTGTGTTGTGACGTGTGTGCCCTGTGAGCCAGAGGATGATTTCTTGCATGATGGCCTCTCTTTTGCTGAGCCTCTCCCCGTGTTTCTGCATGGGTCACGTGGCTGGTGATCAGTCATTTCCCCGGCAGTTAGAGCTTGCATTTGTGAAGGTCTGGGCAACCTGGGGGAAGGAGCTGCGTTGGACCAGGATGGATTTCAGTCACCTCCCCACCCTGAGCGGCCTCTTTCTTAAGACCAAGATGATCACACATGGCAGCCACGGACAAAAGCCTCACCCAACTCACTGTCCACCTTTAGGAGGGCTGCCCACTAACCTCAAAGAAGATGGTTCTCACTTCTCTCGCCTTTACCCTCATTGAGAAATGTACCCACAGCTCAACACAGGGCCAGAACAGGGCACCAAGAACGGGGTGTGGCAAGCATCTCTCATTCCAACACTGACCTTTCTGTCCAAGTCAACCATTGGGCACTCCTCCAAACCAGGTGCCCGTGGAGGCTGGCATTGTGCTTTATGTGGCCTGGAATCTGCCCTAGGTCTCCATCCTCCATCTTTCTCTGTAGAGGCTTCTTTGTCTGGCTCAGTGTCTTCAACAAATAACACTCTGCAGTCTAGCATGGGGGAAACATCAGAGGATGTGTTTCATGTCAGTTTCCCACTCCAAATCTGTTTCTGGATGATTGGGCAGGTGCGATGATCATGGAGCTCTGGGCTTCCATCTCCGTGTGGAACAGGGATGCTCTCTCGGTCTCCATGTGCCACTTGATGTCTGCTTGGCTGGCCTTTGTCATCTCCACAAGGTGGTGTTGCAATTCATCTACCCTTCCTCTCTTATTCTTGAGGGCCATCTGGCTCCTCTGCTCCTGGGGGAAAGTGCCTTCAAGCACTGAATTTTTGGCTGCAACGGATGCCAGGGGAGATAGCCAAAGGGATTGGGTTTCGCTGGGTGCAGGAGAGGTTGCGTCAGGTGTACCTGCCAGTTGGAGGGGTGGGGACACCAATCCTTGGAGCCCATGGGTTTTTTCTGAGGCCCAGCCAAGTCCTTCCCACCTCTCTCCATTGTAGATCACATTCCCGCTTACCCAGGTGGGTTCCCAAATGATATCCTAGGTAGAGTTTGGAGAGCCCATTGGGCGCCCTGAATCTCCTCTTCTGCTGGGAGCCAAAGCAGAAGACCACTCGTTCGTGGAGTCCCTGAGGACAGGAGTCCTATGGGTTTGATCCTTGGCTTGGTCTCACGCAGGCCCCTTTCCCAGGCCTCCCCAAAGCTGCTGTTTTTGCTGCTGTATTCTCAACCACCACCTGCACTGCACCCATTTCTTTAACGGGCTGCAGCCTGACTTCCAGGAGCCAGGCAGGATTCAAGTCCACCTTGCCAGTGCACATGTTTGAAGCACGAGCAGAAGCTAAGCCCTCGGGTCATAGTGACATTCACTGTTGCCCCAGTGATGGGTTCCTGAGATATCACAAAGGAGAAGCCCCCTGTGGCAGTGTATTAGTAATGGGGCTCTGGCCCCTCCTCACCAGGATGTCCACAGGATAGTCTCCAGTGGCCAAGATTTGCAGAAGATGGGCAAGGAGGAAGAAACCTGAGGTGGAGGGGAGGGCCAGGGGGAGCAGTATGGAATCCCAGGCTTAGTCATGAGTTGACAGTGTACAGGTGAGTCTCCCCCAAATGTCATGCCATGGTCACCTCTAGGACCCTCTACCTGTATGCCCGTGGGCTGCTCTCTCACCCAAAGGTCCTAGTGCTGGATAACGGAATCCTGTAGCTTCAGGGGCTGCCTGGGGGGAGTGATACTGTGCCACTGTTGTGTGTCTGTGTGTGTGTGGAAGGGGTGTTGTTGGTGTGTGTGCACCTGTATATCTCTCTCTGGTTTCTCTCTCTCTTCTTTCCTGCTTCCTCTCTTTCTCACTCTGCATCTGTGTGTGTGTATGTGCATGTGTGTGTGATTTTGTGTGTGTGTGTTGTGACACGTGTGCCCTGTGTGCCAGAGGGTGGTTTCTTGCATGACAGCCTCTCTTTTGCTGAGCCTCTCCCCGAGTCTCTGCCTGGGTCACGTGGCCGGTCATCAGTCAGTTTCCCCGGTGCTTAGAGCTTGTGTTTGTGAAAGCCTGGGCAACCTGGGGAAGGAGCTGCGTTGGACCAGGATGGATTTCAGTCACCTCCCCATCCTGAGTGGCCTCTTTCTTAGGACCCAGATGATCACACACCCCATGCACGGACAAAAGCCTCACCACAGTTCACTGTCCACCTTCAGGAGGGCTGCCCACTGACCTCAAAGAAGATGGTTCACACTTCTCTTGCCTTTGTCCTCATTGAGAAATGTAGCCACAGCTCGACACAGGGCCAGAACAGGGCACCAAGAACAGGGTGTGGCAAGCATCTCTCATTCCAATGCTGGCCTTTCTGGCCAAGTCAACCATTGGGCACTCCCCCAAACTGGATGATCCGTGGAGGTGGCCTTGTGCTGTATTTGGCCTGGAATCTGCCCTAGGCTCCATCCTCCATCTTTCTCTGTAGAGGCTTCTTTGTCTGGCTAGTGTTTTCAACAAAGAACTCTCTGCAGTCCAGCATGGGGGAAACATTGAGGGAATGTGTTTCATGTCAGTTTCCCACTCCAAATGTGTTTCTGGAAGATTGGGCAGGTGCGATGATCATGGAGTTCTGGGCTTCCATCCCCTTGTGGGACAGGGATGCTCTCTCCATCTCGATGTGCCACTGGATGGCTCCCTGGCTGTCCTTTGCCCTCTCTACAAGGCAGTGTTCTAATTCACCTGTGCTTCCTCTCATTCTTGAAGGCCATCTGGCTCCTCTGCTCCTGGGGAAAGTGCCTTCAAGGTCTGAATTTTTTGGCTGTCACAGATGCTGGGGGAGTAAGCCAAAACTATTGGGTTTCCCTGGGTGCAGGGGAGGTTGTGTCAGGAGTACCTGCCCGTTATCGGTGTGGGTCACCACACCTTGGGGCCAATGGGATCTTTCTGAGCCACAGCGAAGGCCTTCCTGCCTCTCTCCCTATTGTAATCCCATTTCTGCTTACCCAGGGGTATCCAAAATGGTATCATAGGTAGAGTCTGTAGAGCCCATCGGGCACACTGAATCTCCTCTTCCACTGGGAGCTGAAGCAGAAGACTGCAAGCTCGTGGATGCCCTGAGGACATGAGTCCTATGGGTTTGACCCTGGCTTGGTCTCATGCACACCCCTTTCCCAGGCCTCCCCAAACTCGCTGCTTTTGCTGCTGCTTTCTCCGCCACCACCTCCCTCCTCTGCCACAGCCATTTCTAAAAGGGGCTGCAGCGTGACTATTTGGAGCCAGGCGGGGGTCGAATCCAACTCACCAGTGCTCATGCTCAAAGCAGCAACCCCTCCTCGGGTCATAGTGACATTCACTGTTGCCCCAGTGATGGGTTCCCGAGACGTCACAAAGGCGTAGCCACCTGTGGCAGTGTGTCAGGAAAAGGGTACACACCCCTCCTCACCAGTACATCCACAGGATAGTCTCCAGAGGCCAGGATTCACTGAAGTTGGGCCAGGAGGAAGAAACCTCAGGAGGAGGGAGCGCCAAGGGAGCATTGGGGAATCCCAGTCTCAGGCCTGTGCTGACAGTGTACTGGTGAGTCTCCCCAAATGTGGTGCCCTGGTCATCTCCAGGACACCTCTGCCTGTGTGCCTGTGGGCTGTACTCTCAACCGAGTGTCCTAGTGGTGGACAACGGAACCCTGCAGCTTTAGGGACTGCCTGGGGGTGAGTGATACTTGCCACTGCTGTGTGTCTCTGTGTGTGTGGAAGGGGTGTTGTTTGTGTGTGTATGCCTATAGGTCTCTCTCTGATTTCTCTCTCTCTTTCTTCCCACTCCCTCTCTTTCTCACTCTTTGCGTCTGTGTGTGCCTGTGTGCATGTGGGCTTGTGTTTGTGTGTGTTGAGACAGGTATGTCCTGTGCACCAGAGGGTGGTTTTTTGCACGACAGCCTCTCTTTTGCTGAGCCTCTTCTCCATGTCTGTACCTGGGGTCACGTGGCCGGACATCAGTCTTTTCCCTGGCGGTTCCAGCTGGCGTTTGTGAAGGCCTGGGTAACGTGGGGGAGGGAACTGCATCAGATCAGAATGAGTTTCAGTCACCTCCCCATCCTGAGCAGCCTCTTTCTTAGGAAAAAGACAATTGCACCCCACAGCCATGGACAAAAGCCTCACCACAGCTCACTGTCTACCTGCAGGAGGGCTGCCCACCAACCTCACAGAATATGGTTCTCAATTATCTTGCCTTTGCCTTCATTGAGAAATCTAGCCACAGCTTGACACAGGGCTGGAACAGGCACAAGAACGGGATGTGACAGGCAACTCTGTCAATCCAATGCTGGCCTTTCTGACTAAGTCAACCGTTTGGCACTCCCACCCCAGATGCCCATGGAGGTGGCATTGTGCTGTATTTGGCCTGGGCTCTGGCCTAGGCTCTGTCCTCACTCTTTCTCTGTCTGCCCCATTTCTGAGAAGCCTAGAGGCTTCTTGATATGTCTCAGTGTCTTCAACAAAGAACACTCCCCAGTCCATTAGGGGGAAACTTGGTGGGGATGTGTTTCATGTCTGCTTCCCTATCCAAACCACTTTCTGGATGATTGGGCAGGTGCTGATTATCATGGAGCTCTGGGCTTTTATCCCCGTGTGGGACAGGGAGACTCTCTCGGTCTCCATGTCCCACTCTATGGTTGCCTATTTGGCCTATGCCCTCTCCACAAGGCGGTGTTGCAATTCAGCTGCCCTTCCTCTCATTCTTGAGGCCATCCAGCTCCTCTTCTCCTGGGGGAAAGGGCCTTCAAGCACTGAATTTTTGGCTGCAATGGATGCCAGCGAGTGAGCCAAAGAGTTGAGTTTCACTGGGTGCAGGGGAGGTTGCATCAGGGGTACCTGCCAGTTGGCCGGGTGGGGACATCATGCCTTGGGGCCCATGGGATCTTTCTGAACCCCAGCGAGGTCATTCCCCCTCTCTCCATTATAATCCCATTCCCACTTACCCAGGTGTGATCTAAACGGTATCCGAGGAGGATTCCAGAGAGCCCATAGGGCGCCCTGAATCTCCTCTTCCACCAGGAGCTTAAGCAGAAGACTGCTCGCCCCTGGAGGCCCTGAGGACACGAGTCCTATGGGTTTGACCATGGCTTGGTCTCACACATGCCCCTTTCCCAGGACTCCCCAAACCCGCCGCTTTCACCGCTGCTTTCTCCACCACCACCTCTGCTGCAGCCATTTCTTAAATGGGCCACAGCCTGACTATTCACAGCCAGGTGGGAGTCGAGTCTGCCTCACCAGTTGCACATGCATGAAGCCCGAGTTGCTCCTCGTGTCATAGTGACATTCACTGTTGCCCTGGTGATCGGTTCCTCAGATGTCACAAAAGGAGGAGCACCCTGTGGCAGTGTGTCAGGAATGGGGCTCAGGCCCCTCCTCGCCAGGACGTCCACAGGATAGTCTCTGGATAGGATAGTCTCTGGAGCCCAGGATTCACGGAAGGTGGGCCAGGAGGAAGAAATCTCAGATGGAGGGAGCACCAGAGGAGCAGTGCGGAATCCCAGTCTCAGGCCTGCACCAATGGTGTAAATGTAAGTCTCCCCCAAATGTGATGCCCTGGTCATCTCCAGGACACCACTGCCTGTGTGATTGTGGGCTGCTCTCTCAGCCGAGGGTCCTAGTGGTGGACAAGAGAACACTGTATCTTCAGGGGCTGCCTGGGGGTGAGTGATACTGTGCCATCATTGCTTGTCTATGTGTGGAAAAGGTGTTGTTTGTGTGTGTAGCCTATATGTCTCTTTATGGTTTCTCTCTCTCACCCTTCCCTCTCCATCTCTTTCTCACTCTCTGTGTCTGTATGTGCCTGTGTGCATGTGTGCATGTGTGTGTGTTTGTGTGTGTTGGGACGGGTGTGCACTGCACACCAGAGGGCGGTTTCTTCCATGCTCTATCGGTCTCCATGTGCCACTGGATGGCAGCCAAGCTGTAGTTTGTCCTCTCCACAAGGCTGTGTTGCAATTCACCTGCCCTTCCTCTCTCATTCGTGTGGGACAACCGGCTCCTCTCCTCCTGGGGAACGTGTGTTGAAGCAATGAATATTTTGGCTGACACTCTTTCTGTAGAATTTAAAAACAGATATTTCCAAGAAAGACCCGGCCTATAGGAAAAACAGAAAGACGGGAGCTGAAACACAGAAGAAAGATATCTTTGAAACTGCCTTGCTGTGTGTCCATTCAGAGAGTGACCTATGTTTTGATTCAGCAGTTTAGAAACACACTTCCTATAGAATGTAGAAAGGGACATTTCAGACTGAATGGAGGCCTATGGTGAAAAGACAAATATCTCATAATAAAAAGTAAAAGGAAACTATTTGTGAAACTGCTTTGCAATCTGTGCATTCACCTTCTAGAGTTTAACTGACGTTTGTATTCAGCAGCATAGAAACACTCCTTGTGTAGAATTTAAAAACAGATATTTCCAAGGAAACCCCAGCCTATGGGAAAAAAAAAAGAAAGAGTGGCTTTGAATCCCAGAGGAAAGCTATTTTTGAAACTGCCTTACTGTGTGTCCCTTCAACTCAGAGAGTTGAACCTATGTTTTGATTCAGCAGTTAAGAAATACACTTCGTGTAGAATCTAGAAAGGGACATTTCAGACTGAATTGAGGCCCATGGTGAAAAGACAAATATCTCACAATAAAAAAAACAAAAGGAAGCTATTTGTGAAACTTATTGGCAATGTGTTCATTCACCTTCTAGATTTTAGCTGATGTTTGCATTCACCAGCTTAGAAACACCCTTTGTGTAGGATCTAAAAACAGATCTTTCTAACGAAACCCTGGCCTATGGGAAAAAAAAAAAAACTGAAAGACTTGCTTTGAAACCCAGAACAAAGATATATTTGAAACTGACTTGCTATGTGTCCGTTCAACACAGAAAGTTGAACATATATTTTTATTCAACAGTCTAGAAATACACTTCGTGTAGAATCTAGAAAGATATTTCAGACTGAATGGAGGTCTATGGTGAAAAGAAAAATATCTCACAATAAAAACTAAAAGGAAGCTATTTGTGAAACTGCTTTGCAATGTATGCATTCACCTTCCAGATTTTAACTGATGTGTGTATTCAGTAGCTTAGAAACACTCTTTGTGTAGAATCTAAAAACAGATATTTCCAACAAAACCCCAGCCTATGGTAAAAACCAGAAAGACTAGCTTTGAAACCCAGAAGAAAGATATCTTTGAATCTACTTTGCTGTGTGTCCATTCAACTCAGAGAGTTGAACCTATGTTTTGATTCAGCAGTTTAGAAACACACTTCGTGTAGAATCTAGAAAGGTATATTTCAGACTGAATGGAGGCCTATGGTGAAAAGAAAATATCTCACAATAAAAATCAAAAGGAACCTATTTGTGAAACTGCTTTGCAATATGTGCATTCACCTTCCAGAATTTAACTGATGTTTGTATTCAGCAGTGTAGAAACACTCTTTGTGTAGAATTTACAAACGGATATTTCCAAGGAAAACCCAGCCTATAGAAAAGCAGAAAGACTGGCTTTGAAAGAAGAATGAAAGATATCCTTGAAACGGCTTTACTGTGTGTCCGTTCAACTCAGAGTGTTGAACCTATGTTTTGATTCAGCAGTTTAGAAACACAATTTTTTGTTAAATCTAGAAATAGACATTTCAGACTGAATTGAGGCCTATGGTTAAAACACAAATATCTCACATTAAAAATTAAAGGAGGCAACTATTGAAATTGCTTTGTAATGTGTGCTTTCACCTTCCAGAGTTTAACTAATGTTTGTTTTCAGCAGATTAGAAGCACTCTTTGTGTAGAATTTAAAAACAGATATTTCCAAGGAATCTCCAGCCTATTGGAAAAACCAAAAAGAGTGGATTTGAATCCCAGAGGAAAATATCTTTGAAACTACTGTATTGAGTGTCCGTCCAACTCTGAAAGTTGATCCTATGTTTTGATTCAGCAGTTAAGAAACAACTTCGTGTAGAATCTAGAAAGGGATATTTCAGACTAAAGGGAGTCCTATGGTGAAAAGACAAATATCTCACAATAAAAACTAAAAGAAAGCTCTTTGTGAAACGGCTTTGCAATGTGTGCATTCACCTTCCAGAGTTTAACTGATATTTGTATTCAGAGCTTAGAAACACTCTTTGTATAGAATCTAAAAACAGATATTTCCAACAAATCCCTGGCCTATGGGAAAAACCAGAAAGACTGGCTTTGAAACACTGAGGAAAGATATCTTTGAAACTGCTTTGCTGTGTGTTCGTTCAACTCAGAGAGTTTAACCTACGTTTTGATTCAGCACTTTAGAAACACACTTCGTGTATAATCTACAAAGGACATTTCAGACTGAATGGAGACCTATGGTGAAAAGACAAATGACTCACAATAAGAACTAAATGCAAGCAATTTTTTAAACTGCTTTGCAGCGTGTGCTTTCACCTACGACGAGTTTAACTGATGTTTGCATTCAGCAGCTTAGAAACACTCTTTGTGGAGAATCTAGAGGGAGATATTTCCAATGAAACCCAGGGCCTATGGGAAAAATCAGAAAGACCGGCTTTGAAACCAGGAGGAAATGATACCTTTCAAACTGCTTTGATGTGTGCCCATTCAAATCAGAGAGGTGAACCTATTGTTTGAATCAGCAGTTTAGAAACATATTTTGATTAGAATCTAGAAGGGGACATTTCAGACTGAATAGAAGTTTATGGTGAAAATTCAAATATCTCACAATATAATCTAAAAGGAAGCTACTTGTGAAACTACATTGCAATGTGGGCATTCACCTTCCAGAGTTTAACTGATGATGGTATTCAGCAGCTTAGAAACACTTTGTGTTGATTTTAAAAGCAGATATTTCCAAGGAAACCTCAGCTATTCGGAAAAACCAGAAGGACTCTCTTCAAAACTAAGAGGAAAGATATCTTTGAAACTGCTTTAATGTGTGTTCGTTCAACTCAGAGAGTTGAACTCGTGTTTTGATTCAGTAGTGTAGAAAAACACTTCCAGGTAGAATCTAGAAAGGGACATTTCAGACTGAATTGAGGCCTATGGTGAAAAGACAAATATCTCACAATAAAAACTAAAAGAAAGCTCTTTGTGAAACTGCTTTTCAATGTGTGCATTCACCTTCCATAGTTTAAATGATATTTGTATTCAGCAGCTTATAACCACTCCTTGTGTATAATCTAAAAACAGATATTTCCAAAAAATCCCTGGCCTATGGGAAAAACCAGAAAGACGGGCTTTGACACCCAGGGAAAGAGATCCTTTAAACTACTTTGCTGTGTGTCCATACAACTCAGAGAGTTGAACCTATGTTTTGATTCAGCAGTTTATAAATACGCTTTGTGTAGACTCTAGAAAGGGACATTTCATACTAAATGGAGGTTTATGGTGCAAAGAAAAATATCTCACAATAAAAACTTAAAGGAAGCAATTTGTGAAACTGATTTGCCATGTGTGCATTCACCCTTCAGAGTTTAACTGATGTTTGTATTCAGCCACTTAGAAACACTGTTTGTGTAGAATCTAAAAACAGATATTTCCAATGAAACCCCGGCCTATGAAAAAAAAACAAAAATAACAGAAAGACTTGCCTTGAAACCCAGAAGAAAGATATCCTGGAAACTGATATGCTGTGCATCTATTCAACTTAGAGAATTGAACCTATGTTTTGTTTCAGCAGTTTAGAAACACACTTCATGTAGAATCTAGAAAGGGATATTTCAGACTGAATGAAGGCCTATGGTGAAAAGACAAATATCTTACAATAAAAACTAAAAGGCATCTATTTGTGAAACTTCTTTGCAATGTGTGCATTCACCTTCCAGTGTTTAACTGATGTTGGTTTTCAGCAGCTTAGACACACTCCCTTTGTGTAAAATCTAAAAATAGATATTTCCAATGAAACCACAGCCTATGGGAAAATCCAGAAAGAGTGACTTTGAAATCCAGAAGAAAAATATCCCTGAAACTACTTTGCTGTGTTTCTGCTCAAGTCAGAGTTGAACCTATGTTTTGATTCACCAGTTTACAAACACACTTCGTGTAGAATCTAGAAAGGGACATTTCAGATTGAATGGAGACCTATGGTGAAAAGACAAATATCTCATAATAAAAACTAAAAGGGAGCTATTTGTGAAACTGCTTTGCAATGTTTGCCTTCCCCTTCCAGTCTTTAACTGATGTTTATATTCATGAACTTAGAAACACTGTTTGTGTTGAATCTAAAAACATATTTCCAAGGAAACCCAGCTTATGGGAAAAACCAGAAAGACTCTCTTTGAAACCCACAGGATGGCAAAATCGAGAGAAGTGTTCGGAACCATCTGTTTTGATGTCAGTGGGCAGCCCTTCTGTAGGTGAACAGTGAGCTGTGTTGAGGCTTTTGTCCATGGCTGGGGTGTGTGATCGTCTTGGTCCTATGAAAGTGGCCCCTTAGGATGGAGAGGTGACTGAAACCCATGCTTGTCTGATGCAGCTCCCTCCCCACATTGCCCTGGTCTTCACAAACACCAGCTGGTATTGCTGGGGAAATGACTGATGACTGGCCACCTGACCCAGGCAGAGATGCGAGTGAGTGGCTCAGTAAAAGAGAGGCTGTTATGTAAGAAACTGCCCTCCAGTACACAGGGCACACCTCTCCCAACACACACACACACATCACACAGGCACACACAGACACAGAGAGTGAGAAAGAGAGGGAGTATGAAAGAAGAGAGAGAGAAACCAGAGAGAGACATACAGCCAGACACACACAAACAACACCCCTTCCACACACACACAGACACACAGCATTGACAGAGAATCACTCACCCCCAGGCAGCCCCTGAAGTTGCGGGGTTCCATTGTCCACCACTAGGACACTCACGTGAGAGAACAGCCCACCAGCACACAGGCAGAGGTGTCCTGGAGATCACCAGGGATCTACACTTGGGGAGACTCACCTGTACACCCTAAGTACAGGCCTGAGACTGGGATTCCGTGCTGCTCCCCCAGCACTCCCTCCACCTGAGATTTCTTCCTCCTGGACAACTTTTGGTGAATCCTGGCCTCCAAAGACTATCCTGTCTGGAGACTATCCTGTGGACATCTGGGCGAGGAGGAGCCTGGGGCCCATTTCTGACACACTGCCACAGGGGTATCCACCTTTGTGACGTCTCAGGAACTCTTCACCAGGGCAACAGTTATCATCACTATGACCCGAGGAGCGGCTCATGCTTAGATCAAGTGCACTGGCAAGGCGGACTCAACTAGTGCCTGCCTCCAGGAAGTCAGGCTGTGGCACCTTTAAGAAATGGCTGCGGCAGAGGTGGCACCAGAGAAAGCTGAGGCAAAAGCGGCGGGTTCAGGGAGGCCTGGGAGAAGGGTGTGCATGAGACCAAGCCAGGGTCAAATTCATAGGACTCGTGTCCTCAGGGCCTCCAAGAGTGAGCGGTCTTCTGCTTCGACTACCGGGGTGGAACAGGAGATTCAGGGCACCGGATGGGACCTCCGGACTCCTCCTCTGATCCCATTTAGTATGCAACCTGGGTAAACAGGAATGGGATTATAATGGAGAGAGGCGGGAAGGAATATGCTGAAAAACAGAAAGATCCCATGGGCCTCAAGGCGTGGTGCCCCACCCCACCACCTGGCAGGTACCCCTTATGCAACCTCCCCTGCACCCAGAGAAACCCAATCCCTTGGGCTTGCTCCCTGGCATCTGTGGCAGCCAAAAGATTCAGTGCTTGAAGGCACTTTCCCCAGGAGCAGAGGAGCCAAATGACAATCAAGAATGAGAGAGGAAAGGCAGGTGAATTGCAACAGTGCCTTGTGTAGAGGGCAAAGGCCAGCCAGTTATCCATCCAGTGGCACATGGAGACCGAGAGAGCATCCCTGTCTCACACTGGGATGGAAGCCCAGAGCTCCACGATCAACACACCTGCCAAATCATCAAGAAACAGGTTTGGAGGGGGAAACCGTCATGAAAAGCATCCCCCACAAAGTTGATCCCCCTGCTGGATTGTAGAGTGTTCTTTGTTGAAGACACTGAGCCAGACCAAGAAGCCTCTACTGAGAAAGAGGGAAGACAGAGTCTATGCAAGAGTCCAGGAAAAATACAACACAATGTCACCTCCA